>WEIV01005671.1:0-13412 GCA_013390005.1 Calyptomena viridis | reverse complement strand
TTCCCTTCCCTTCCCTTCTTGTTAGTTTGGTTGGTTAGTTGCTTTGGTTTATTTTAAATGTTTTGGGAGGGATAGAGTTATTGAACTGCTTTCTCAGCATTTGTTCTAGGATAAAATACACACCTGAATATCCATATCTGTAGATAGAATCTATTTTCCAGGTATCTTTAATCATAGTTAAACACTCAAAACACAACAAATATATGAAGACCAATATTTCTGATTATATATTTGTCCTATGTGACACATCTATGCAAAATATTTATATTTACTGTACTCTCCCATTGCCACAAGGGTTTACCACCTACTCACTCTGAACATGTTGTATATCAGGAGCCTCAGGCCTGCTTTATGCAAAACTCCTTCCTAACCAGTTGTTCCCCAGCAGGTACTGTCACATGAGATTTTTTTTTCCAGATCTTAGTATTTTTCTTTGCAGGAATTCATTAATATTTTGCCAGAAACTTTTCTAACCTGTTAAGATCACAGCCTTACCCTCCAGCACATCAAATGTTACCCAGTTTGGTATCAGCTATGAGCATTCAAAATGTGCCTTCTGTCACATCACATTGGTCGTTATTGGAGAGGTTTAACAGCACGCTAAGCAATGCCATTGTTAATTGGACATCAGCTGATCTTTCTGCTGCTGATCACAACCTTTTCAGTTAAGATATACAGTCAGTTTTCCACACAACATTCTTTGTTTTATTATCAAAATCACATCTCTATAGTTTGATTGCATAGATATTCCAAGATACTAAATAAATTTATCTCTTTGTAACATCGAGATAAATAACATCCACAGTACTTCCCTCTTTCATTGAGGCAGTTGTCTCATCAGAGAAACCAAAACACTTAATCAGTCCTGGGGATGTAATTTGTTAGAAGGGCAGCAAAATTGATGCACATTGCATATATCAAATCTAATTATACATTATAGCTTCAAAGTTTCCTTTGAATGACCAGAAAAGGAAAATACTCTTGTAATATTCTTTTACGATAGCTATTATAATCTGTAATCTCATAAAGGTAAATTATTTTGGCTACCAAAAGTGAGCTCAAGGCAGTGTAAGGAACCTCCTCCAAAATAAAGATAAAGGAATCCATACAACTAAGTTTAAAAGCACTTTACCAAAAATATTCAGATAGAACTCAGATTAAAATTTAAAAAGCGATAGTTAACTTCTTACACATTTCCCAGAAATAAAAAATTCTTAATCCTCATATTTTTGCTAGTAAAAGATAATTTTTCTTAGTTCATATTTCAAATTTAAATATCACCTGAAAAGCTAACTGATTTCAGACTAACCACACTAGAGAATGGACTTTAAAATTAAACATCATAAGCCCCTATCACCTGAAAAGCTAACTGATTTCAGACTAACCACACTAGAGAATGGACTTTAAAATTAAACATCATAAGCCCCAAAGTCCATTCTCTAGATCATGTTTATGTTTATTAATATTCTTTTAGTATAATTATCATAATATGATCTTATGTATTACAAGTATTATTTATATTGAATATTGTACTGATTAATATTATGTTGATTAATTTTAATGTCACGAGTGTTTCTGTTGATTAATATCAATATTACTATAAACTAGTGTTGATACTGACAGATGTTTATGGGTATTTTAAAAAGCCTCTATACTTCATGAGATATTGTAGGTCTTCTAAGCATTTTAGTCAGAGTTTGGCAAAAAAAAAGAAATATCAAAAGAAGAAGAAACAAAGGAAATTTTCGTAGGCAAGAGTCTACCGAAACAATGAATTCTGGGGACTGATAAATTCTTCACCTAGGAAGTTAATCAACACATCAAATGTACACACAGTGCCTCTTACATGCAAGAATAGTTAAATGCTTTGCTAAGAGGTAGCTGGGAGTTCAGGTAATTACCTTCTCCCAGATGAGTCCTTTATCCCAAATCAGTTCATTGTCTCATCTTGTTCAGAGATGAGATGAGGAGTTCCTAGACCACTCAGGCAATGAAGTGCACTGTGTGCACACAGTTTGATATTCACAATACTCTTATATTGAATGACACTGTAATTATAGGACAAATTTGAATCTTATCCTTAAATCTCACTTATGAATTTCCTAGCATTATAAAATTTACAAAAACATGAAGATTTAAGTGGTGGTGCCAAGGCAGTGTTTGAAGCATCCTATCATAGACTGTTTCCAAAATGTTATAGGGACAGTACTGAATTCGGTTTGGCTATCCAGTGTCAAATATTATCCCAGTGAGCCTTGTATCCTTTATAAAGGCTTTACTGTTTGTCTCTGGAGCATGGAATGCCATTATTTCCATTCTATGAAAATATGCTTTACTTCAGACTTTTTGAACAAAGAGGTTTTCATCTTAGGTTTACAGTGATGTAATTCTTGGTTTAGTTCTTGATCCAATTCCACTCCAGCTAGCTCACTCAGTCCAGGAATACATCAACGAAGGGTAAAAAAGTTACAAGGAAACTCTTGCCTTGGATATATTTGGTTTATTGACCCTCTGCTGCCAAGAAAGCTTCAGAGGAAATCAACCCCAAGGGAACCCAAGACAGAGAATGATCTCACTTCCTGTTACACGGGTTTATAAAGGGGTTTCGGNCCACTACATTACAGTAGTGTCACTCATGACACAGTGGTGACCCAGGGCAAAACACTGTTGTTTGCCAGAACACTATTCTAGTGGATGCCATTCAGCCTCAAGGACAAACAGTTGCCCCAAGTCCCATTTTAATTTGTAAGAGGCGTAGATAGCAGTTGCTGAAGCAGTTCTGGAGAACAAAACTTTTGGTTACTGAAAGGATGGCTCAGAAAACCCTTATGCTTTTCAGTGGATTGCAGTGAAGGATGCTGTCAAGGAACTGTTACCCTTCAATTTTTATTATGCATTTACTGTGCAAATAGACCTTTGTTCCCTGTACGATGCAAATGTATATGTTGCTGATTTCTTCTTTATCCATGAATGGTTGTTAGTATGAGTCAGATGTTTTGAGCTTTCAACCTGCATTCAGTCAAGAGTATAAATTTTTATCTGTTTTTTGAAAACACTGGATAAAAACTTCAGGAATCTTTTAAATGAAAAGTGCTATGTAAATGTAAGGTCATTCTTATGCTTTTGTAAGAATATTAGAAACTATAAGAAATAGTATTTTCCTCTCTGCATTTCAATAATTTATTTGACTATACCTAAACTAATTAATGTCAAACTAAAATAAAAATCAGGGATGCTAGTACTTCCCATTTAACGTGATGTCTTTCTGATTTTCCCTCAGTCTTTTGTTGAATTTTCTGAAAATTCACAATTATTTTTCTAATTTAAAAGTATTGTTGCACAAAATAATGATTTCCTACTAAAATTCCAGATGAAGTTTCTCATATTTCGTAAATGGGTCTATGTTTTTATGTCTTATTTACTCAGAGATCAAACCGAGTTGTTCTTGATGACATCTTGAATTAACTGAACTGGATCTATTGCTCACGACAATTGACCTCAATACTTGTCTGAGGATTTTTTTGTTTTGTTTCTGACTGTGTTGATAAGCTGGTAGAAAATGGAGACATTTCCATATCAAATAGTGCATGATTTTAAATGGCTTCTGAAAGGCAGAGACTGGAACAAAGTGATATGCACACTACAATTATCAAATAGTACTGTCATCAACAAATTTTGAAGTCCTCTGAAGACAAGCATTTGAAGTTCAAATTAAGTGTAATGCATCTGGCCTTTTACCTAAACTATAGTTGTAGAAAATTCAAAAATAAAGATATATAATTTCCCTGTGTTCATCAATTTTTTCATGAACATAGGATTTTTATATTTGTAGTCATCTCCTGGCAGCTAAACATTCATTCAAGAGAGGTTTTATACATTCTGAGAACAGATTTATGGCTGCTGGTGATTCTGCTGATAGTCAAGATATTTAGAATGGAAGATGTTTATCTTGCTTAGCATCTCTCACATAGCGGTAGACTCAATCATCTGGATAAGTGAGATAAGATTCTTATATCAAGATTTTTAAAAGTCACTAATTATTTTGGATGAACCTGTCATAAATCCACACACCTTCTTTTTTTTTTTAATAATTTATTTTTGCTAGCTTATTTTTAAGCAAGTGCTGAGCAAATCTTTTTCTCTGAAGGTCAAGAGAGAGCTTCAGAGCTTCAGATAAGAGCCTGTAAATTTGGTAATAAATTCTCGAGATGCTAGTTAAAACAAGTTACAACTAATTTTAATGTGAAAAGAACAAGTGAGAAAAAGGAATCTTTAGATTCCATGGGGAAATCAACAGTTTAATACATAAAATAAAAAGTAAAAGGAAGTCAATATAAAAAGTAAGCTAAAGGGAGAAAAAATATAATGCAAATTAGACAGTAAATTATAGACCTATTAATAGCTTGGACATACTTCTATATTAACTAATTGAGGCAGAGAGTGGGATTAAATTATATTGGGAAAATCTTTCAAAAAAATGAGTAATTTTGATTATCTTGGTTTTTAGTATTTAGACAGGAATTTACCATAGTTATATAAATGCTGAAGGGATGGCTGAATCCCAATACTCTTCCTGCTCTTAGTGAATCTCTGAATGAAGAAACCAGCACTGAGACATTTTTAATCCAGGAAAAGAAGAGGAGACATCTCTGTTATCAAGTAAAAATATAAATTAGTATTTCTTATATTTTGAGGAACTTTACAGGAGAAATGAAGGAAAGACAGTAACAAAAAATGTTGAGGGATTAGTAAATTTTTTAAGTGAATAAATTATAATATTTAAAATATTGCAGAAAAAACTTCTGTACTTCAGTTTTGCATGAATGTTAATTTCGTACAAAAGTCTTTGTTTTCAAAAAGTTTCTTGTATGTGGATCAATTACAGTACTTAAAAAATTCTAGAAAATAAATGCCATATCCCTACCTGTATTTTCACCGGGTCATTTTTCCACTTTGAGGCGGAGAGAAACTAAACAAGCAAGCAAAAACCCACTGTTAAAAAAACCCCATCTTCATTCATACTGCATGAAGAGCTTTACCACTGTCATTTCTATTTAGCAATATTTTAATGTATAGCAAAGTGTATATGTAATGCAATCTGAACTCTTTGGGTCCAAACTGAAACCATAGCACACAAAAAAATCAAAGATCTTAAAGCAGAAATTAGCTTATGGAAATACCTGATACTGGTCCAATCTTTTCCTCCTTAGCACTTTGGGAAGTTGTAGCTGACAAGGGAAAAGAAATTGTTTTTCTACATTTGATCTAACATCTCGTAAAAAAAAATGTTAAATTATTTCAGTGGTTGCAAAATTTAGTGATTTTTTTCTAGACCTGGCATCATAGTGTTCACAGAAACTACTTTTAGACTAAAAGAGTTGAACTGCTAGACAATACAAATAGAAAGAATTTGTTATTTAAGAGTGATCCAAAATGCAAAACTGGTGTGGGGGGTTTTGAGTTTTTCTCTGAGGGAATATCTCTCTAAGGAGTATAGAGAGCCTTAGAAGAGTTATCTCCTTAAACCAAATTTAGTTTTTTACTTCTTTCCACTGGAAATGTTCTTAATATCAACAAAAGTATGAATTATTGATCAAACTTCCATCATTATCAGTATATTCTTATACCTGTCCTCCAACCTTTGACACTGAGAAATAATTTACTGAGAACATTATCTTTTGAGGCACTAGGGGTTTAGGTTAATGCAGCAAATCACATAAATATAAAACTTATTTTAAGTCTTTCAGTGTTAGGATTAGCACAATATTGAATTGTGCATCACACACTTCCTTGATTAAAGGGGAAAGAGTTGGGAATCTCCTAGAAAGGAGTCTTATAAAATTCTAACAAAGGAATATACATATTTTAATGTTTACTTGAGAAGTATACTTTTGTTGCAGCGAGAAACTCAATTTTGGACTGATTAATTATCATATTGTTCAATAAAGCTTTTAAATTTTTTATAAATACAAAAAGCAAGTATGAAAACCCAGATATTAGATATTAAGTGTTTGAAATGATGTGCATGTTTCTGATCATCACTTTTAATCCAACTTGATAAAGCCATGTCTGGATATTACACATCTGAGCTGGATAATAATTTTTAAATTGGAGGAAAAATTTTCTTATGTGTATGACTTTATTATCAAAGTGTTCACATTATCCTTTGTAAATATCCGAAGGCAGACAGCAGTGACTGTATCTTCAGACTACAAGAGCAATTTAATCACACACAGATTGAGAACAATTTAAGACCTGATAGTAGATGAGATTTTACTGATGGAATTTTATTGTTCATTTTGCATAAGATCCACATTAACTGCAGCTACAACTGATACATCATTGTCCTGATTTCAGCCAGAATAGGGTTAATTTTTTTACAGTAGCCAAGGGGGGCATGGCAAGAACTCTAATGTTATTTGGCACAAATTCATGTCATTTCCAGGGGCAAGGGAGAGGGACTCTATTTCCAGAGAGAAGGGTGTTCCTTCCAGTGGAGAAAGATGGCGGGTGGAATGCACCGGTATTTATTTTTATTGAATCACAGTATATTCTGAATTGGAAGTGACTCACAAGGATCATCAAGTTCATCTCTTAAGTGAATGGCCCATACAGGGATTGAACTCACAACTTTAGCATCATGCTCTAACCAGCCAAGCCAGTCTCAGGGTAGAGGGTTTAGGGTTTTTTCCGTGTGAATTGTTTCTTTGTCTTATATCTTTTGTTATTACCATTGTTGCTGTTACTGTTCCTTTTCTTATCTCATTGCTGTTTCCAGCACATTTTTCTTATCTCAGCCTGTGATCTTCATCTTCTGCACCTCCCACTGGAGGAAAGAGAGGAGAAGCATGTGGTCTTTTTAGTGATAGTTCTAAATTGGAAAAAACCATTCCTAAACCATGAAACTTATAAACCCCATTTTGAAAGGTATCACCTAGAGAAATTCTAAGATGTTCCATCTTTGCCGAGATTCTACTGAAAATAAATAAAATAAGATTGATTGTCCAGAAACTAATATGTGTATGGGTTTGATTTTGGGGTGCCTTTTGTAATTTTTTTCCTTTTATTTTTTTTAATAACAATATTTCAGGTAGGAAATGGAACTGAAGGTAAAATTTGAAGTTTGAGTGGTGGAAAGAGCAGAACTTTTAGAAGGCATTGACAAGCAGTACCAAAAAGATAAAACACACAACTAAAACACACATTAAAAATCCCAATAATTCAAGTCATCTAGTAAAATAAAATGTTTTTGAATAGTACGGACTTCAAATGACTCAGTACTGAAATCAATGCTCAGAAGTATTTTTCTTTCACATATTTACTTAGGAGGGGGTGCTGTTTAGTTAGAGCTTTGAGAGAACTTTAACACAGAATTTTGAACTTCTGGCATTGCTCTATGTTTTGATGTGGGATGAGAATTTTAAATTGGTGTTTTACTAATATGTGGGAGTCATTGCCCTGACATGCTTCTAGAGATAAATATTAGAGCTAATGTGTGTCACTGTTCTCTTCATTACTACAATTAGGATGTGTGATCTTTGGGAAATGTAGTTAGTTTTGGATTTTTTTTTTTCTATTGCAAGTTCATCGCCATTCTCAGTGATCTGAGCAAAATGCATAAGATTTTTTTTCATTGGCTTCAATTACAGAAGATTGACGTATAGTAGTTTATCTTTTCTGAAATTTCATGCAAAACCTTTCTTACATAGAAGTTTCCATTCCAAATGCAAAATTATTTGTTTACAAGTCGTGTATATCTGAACAACCATCAATGTTAGCAAGTGGAGGAAGGCATATCCAAAAATAAAACAGAAGAGCTTAGATATGTTGTAACATAATGGAAAACCACATTGAGGTAAACCATTTACAGTACTAAAGGTATCACATAAAGCTTTTGACATGTGGAAAGAAATTACTATGAGGAATATTTCAAAGCCTCTGGAGCCTGTGAACTCTTTCCTGCCCTTCATCCACATGAAGCTAAGACTCATTATTTTGGGGGGCAGGGGAAAGAAAATAAAACAAAAAAGAAGAAAATAAATTATGAGTTCCATTATGAAAAGAAAGAAATACTAAGGCACCCAGATGAGTGAATATTCCCCAAATAACCCAGTTTCATACCTAAGTCCTTTCTAATCCTTCTTCATTTTCTCAGATGAGAATCACAGTCTTTCCAAAATGACTGGTTATTTTGCTGATATGAATTTTACTCTTCTTAGATATGATGAATGATGCATAAGCAACTGGATTTTCTCTGGAACAGGTTGTTATATCAAATCCCTGAACACTAAGTCACCTAATAAATTTCCCTGATTCTTTCTATCTTTACATATTTAGGAACTGCAGCAGGACATTCATGCTAGTATAACATGTGACCACAACTTGCAGTATCGCTGTGAAAATTAAATGGAACATACTCAAAAGAGCTTTCTCATTCCCAAATTAACAATTCAGTCTTACACTGCAGTTTCATGTTAGTACTTTTCAACCCCTATAAAGATCTATCAAGCTAGCAACAAAGTACATGCTCTGTGGCAAAGAACATCATCCTTTGAAGCTATCGGAATACTACATTAGTGTACAATTCTTTTCTAATTTCAATAGCATGTATAGGTGTACTTAAGGTTTATGACTTCTTGAGTTTCACTGCCATTCGAGACATCAAAAAAGGCTTTGCCTCCAACACAGAAAAGGATCAAACACACCTGCTGTTTCCAACTGATGTTTGTTTAATGTGTTCTTAAGGATCTCCCATGATGAGGACTCCACAACCTCTCAGGCAATTCCTTTCTAAGTCTCATCAACATTACCACATTTTTTTCCTAATGTTTAATTTATAGGGATTTCTTTGTAGTTTAAATCTATACTTTTTGCCTTTTCCACTATAAATGTGAAAAAAAAAAACCATTCACAGGTGCCTTTTATATGTTTACCATATTCCTCCTTGATCTTTAGGACACCAATTTTCAGATAGTATGTTTTGATCTTTTTTATCAATCTCTTGTTCAATTTGCTCAGTAAGTCCACATTTTTTTATATTACTTTATTTGACTGTTATCAATGTTGAACAAGCCAGAAATATTGCTTTGTGTTCCTGCATGCTGTTCTGTTGTTTACAAAGCCCAGTATAGCTCTTCAGAAACACTGTTTCATTTGTCAGCTTGTTTACAGATATGATCTGCTGTCTAGCTATTGAAATCTACTTACCCAATATTTCACCATCTTGTGTTTGTTCAGAGTCTATACATGGTATCTTGCATTTTTCTTTCTATTGAATAACATAATCTAGCACATGCATTGTTGTGTTTGGTCTTGGTCTTCTCTTCTATAGGAAGAAAAGGCCTAACAGTGTCAGTTTTTCCTCACAGGGCATGTTCTCCAGATGTTGAACCATCTTTATGGTCCTCCTTTGGAGTTTCTTTAGTTTGGCCACTACTTCCTGATGCTTAAATGTCCTACAATAAAATGTCCAGTTAGCTTGAATACATGGAATTTATCTAACTAACCTCTTTAGGCTATTCTGGTTTTAATTTTTTTTCTGGTGCTCTGAAACTGAAAAGAATTGTTGTAGCTGAGCTCAGTTAGCTTTTAAATAAAAAATAATGGGAAAAAATAGTTTATGTATTTGGCATCAACTATCAATAGCTTTCTTTCTCCACTGAGTGGCACATGTGCCCCATTTAGCTTTTCCCCCTGCTACTAATTGGCTTCTGGTTGTTGTTGCATCTTTGTGCCTCGTTTGATTTTGTCTCTCAGAGCTTGTAGCAAACATTTATAATCACATTGTTAATCTTTGTGACTGAATTATATATTGAACTCATCTTTTGGCTGAATGCTCTTTTATTATACTTTCAAAATTTATTCCAGATTTGTTTTCTTAAACTGATCCATTATAACAATTTTCAAATAAAAATTCAAATAAGTTTATTTAAGTATATAATCAGACTTTTAAAAATCATTATTTTTATACAATTCTTCTTTATTAAATTCTGTGAAAGCTCCCATTTTATTGTCACCATCATCCAAGTAAACATTCACTCTGAAATTCTCAACTATGTTCTCCCAATTGGTACATTTTTTTTTGTAGAAGCAGTTTACACCTAGTTGTCTCAACCACAGTGAAGATCAAAAGTCTTTCAAAAGTGCATTCCCAGACCTTGTTGGACAATCCATTCTCTTCTCAGTACATACTTAGGTAAACTTTTTTCTTTCTCCATCACCCTCTGCCTTCAATGACTTCTGCCTTCAAGTTTAGAACTCACAAAGCTGGACATTGTACAGTAGTTTGGCTGACTGCCTTTTTTTAGAGAAATTTAATATATGACATACTAGATATGTGGATTAAGATGTAGGTTATATTTCCATCAAGGTTGTCAGAACTCATCTCTACGATGTATGGATCTGTAATATACAGAGCATGCCAACTAAAGATTGAAATGCCTAGACAGCCAGGCAGAAAAATTGGAAAACTGGTATTTCAGGATAGCTTATCCTTGGTCTAATTCCAGTATAATCACTTTCATAAGTGCTAACAACACTGACAATTCTAAAAAATTAAAGGTTTCTCTGCTTTAAATTTTCTATATTTTATTTATATTTTCTATATTTTAGCTATGTCAGCTGGTCTAAAAAAGGATACTAATTTTTGTAGACATTCCCTGTTAAGTTGAGTGGGGTTAAAATTGTCATTATTGCTAATATTATCATTATTAGCCTTTAATTATTAATTAGGTGAGATGTATAGGTGAAAAACATGTTGGATATAAACACGCTTTTCATGTTAACACCATTTTGGTTAACTCATACTTCTGTAGTGCACATTTTTCTGAATCAGCAATGAACAATCATAGTACCAGCAAACCCTAAGAAGTGGAAAAGGGAAAGAATGTGAGAGGGCAATCACTTAACTGTAGGAATATCCTAAAAGATTGTAAGACTTCAGGCTGTTATTCACTATAAATTGTAGAGATTATCTGTCATAGCATGTTAACCAACAACAGCAACAATAATATGTTCCTGATTAAGATCTGAATAAAATTGTGAACAGAAAGTTGCTACCAAGGGAATAGAAAAAATTGCCAGCAAAGCTGGAACAAATATATCTCCTCTGGAGAGAAAAGCTAGTTTCTCAGGGCCAGTTACCTATGTCCCAGACAAACAGTTTAAAATATAGGTTTAGTTTTTTTCATGCTTCTGAATTGCCTGGCATACAGATGGTTACTGGGTTCCTGGTGTATTATCCTACGCGTACACGTTCCTAAACCGAATGGCTATTCTGGCAGTCGGGTGTGAGAGACATCATTTGACAGTAAGTTTGCCATGCATATTTATCTGTTTTCATGCATCCTATGCCTTGGTAGAAGTTGTTAAAGCAGTTAAAACTAAAGATCCAGTGTTTCTTTTTATAGCTGAAGGAGACGAATCAGTTATATTGGGAACTGAACCTAGCATAGAAATCATGGCTGGATTTCCCTTCTGCAGTGAGAAACATAGGTAACTTATGGCAGTGCTTCCATTGTTCAATATTCCTTCTCACTAAAGGCCAACAAAAAACACTTCACTGAGAGGTAAGAGATCCAAATTCTAATTTCTATCACAGTTTAATTCATACATCAAAATGTTGTTGCAGAAACAACAGGACATTTTGGTATATCAATTTGAAGTCTGCTGTTCTAGTGTGTACTCTTTACTCCTTAATTTTTTTTGTTTTTCCCTGGTGAAAAATGATAGACATTTCTCTTTTATTCCAAGTGACAAAAAACCAAATTGCATTACTTCAGAAATTTTTATGGAATAGAACTCTTATCCGCTGATCGACTGCGTAGGTTTTTCGAGTTGATTGTTCTGTTTGGTCTTGCCTTTCTCATCATATTTTTGGAAACATATATTTTCTTTGTTATTTTCCTTGGATGAAAATAATAGGAAATTTAAACAAAGAAAATCAAGCAAAGAGCATGTACTGGTCTATGGCAAATTGTTGTGGCAGTAAATTTTTTCAAGAAGTCTTGACAAGAGGCATTCTTTACTATAGTAGCCAGTGCCAAGTCCTATCTATTCACTGGTCTGTGGCTGCAGTCAGAGGTAAGCTTTGGCAAGCTGACAAATAAAAATTAAAGTAGGAAAAGAACAAATTCCTTTCTTAGACCCTTATCACTTCCAGCTGGCAAGGAGTTGTAGTCCTAATGAGAAAATAGGATTTAAAAGTAATGAAGCTTCCTGGCTTCAGTTGTTTACTTTAAAAGATCTCATTCTGCAGAGTGCTTGATTTCAGTTCCAAGTTCTAACAAGAAATGCATGTGTCACTGTAGGGCTGGTATTATTATTTTAAATGATAAACTTTATAGCAAAAGATTATCTGAGTTCCTAAATTATCTCTGTTCATAAATGTTTATAATAAGATAGATACCAGTAAGAAGGGAAGTAAGCATGCTTCAAAAGAAAATAACTATTCTATCTTCAAAGGAACATAAGTGTTTACTTGTGTAGAAATTTTAACGTATTGGCATTAGTAGAAGCTATCATGTAATTAACTTAACACACTAAAACTAGCAAAGAAATTTATTTAAACACTCAAAATTTTTTGTTTTGATTTGAACAGCTAAATTTAAAGATTGTTGACTGTAGCCATCCCCTGCCTGGGCTTGCCGGGGTAAGTGTATCCCCTGCACTCCCCAGGGGATGGCTGAGGGAAACGGAGGACGAAGAAATTGCTGGCGGCTCTTCCTGGTTACATATAATACAAGTTTATTCTCTCCAGAGGCAACAGGCCACCTGGAGGGTCCAAGCTTATGGGGGATAACCAGGGAAAGGGCCCTTCCCACTTCTGGCCCCCAGTTCTTATAGGGGCTCCAGCCAATGGGAAGGGAGAACAAGGGAAGGGACAAACCATCTGGGGTGAGGGGTAGGGCACATATAACAGAACATACCATAGAACAGAACAATAATATACAGTGAGAAATATATGCTAATTGCACACCACCACAGTTGACATTTTTCCTTCCTTAACAAGTAAATGAGCTAAAATTTCAAAATCAAAAGTTACCACTTTTTCCCCACCCACCCCCATTTCTTCCTGTCTTTAACCAACTGATCTTTTGTAAATCTCAAAGTTTCAGCATACTGAAAAACAGACACAAATACGGTTGTGATCAGCAGCATAAAGCCTAGCTAGAAGTCAGACACTAGTGGAGCATACCAGAGAAGAATACAGGGGCCAGTGCTTTTGAACATCTTCATTAATGACATCACTGATATGACCAAGTGGATCCTCAGCAAGTTTGCAGATTAGACAAAACTGGGAGGAGTGTGTGGGGTTGTCCAGTCATTCAGAAAGACCTGGACAGTCTGGAACAAGGAGCCAACAAGAACCTCATGAATTTGGGAAGAATAACTGTGGTGGTGTGTAATTAGCA
>WEIV01005670.1:342-31998 GCA_013390005.1 Calyptomena viridis | reverse complement strand
ATAAAGAACAGAACACATGCTCAGAATGATGCTGCTCAGTGGTTGAACACAGCAAAAAACCAAAAAGGAACCATTTGTCAAGTCAGACAGTGTTTTAAAATCCTGCACCAGAATCAAAATATCTGAACAGCAGATGCACTCTGAAATCATCTAGGAACCAAATGGAAAGGAAAAATTCAAAAGCAACGCAGCATGGCACCCTCTTTTCCTTGCAATCTCATGTACATACTTGCCCTTGGCTGCCTGCTTGGCTGTTATTTTATCAAGCTCCTTCCTCCCCATCTGAAGATCATGCCTTCCCTCAATTGAGCCAGTCTGCACTGCATTTTCATGATCCCAAAATGTTATCTGTCCATTCAAAGCAGCAACTGCAAGCTCCTTGCCATCGGGACGGAAAGCAACAACTAGAACTGCAGAGAATTTAATTAACAGTTAGAAATGCAGTCAGATATTTTCTAAGAAAACACCCTGAATTTTTCTAGGATCTTATCTACCAGAAAAAGCTTAGGAGTAACAAGTATGACTGCACTTTTTTTGTTAAATTATTTACTGCACTGTTAACCAAGTATTGTAATCGAGTATCTCAAATTTTGGTTTTCATTACAAAGAGTGTTATCTGTCTGTATTTGAAATGTTCTGGTCCTCATTACTGAAATGTTTCTGACAATATTTTTATATTTGATAAAAGATGAAAAATGAAATAGATTACCATCTGAGTTCATTATTAGTGTCTCCTTAGTTTTCCAGCTGTCTAACATATCCCATAACTTGACTGTTTTATCCCAAGAGGCACTGGCTAGAACACACTTCATTGGGTTAAAGGACAAACTGCTGATGGGACCCTCATGACCAGCTAAGACCTAATAAGAGAAGAAAAGATAACATGGAATCAGGTGAAAGAAATTGAAATTTGTGTAATCTACATTCAGCTTTTAAACCATGCCTAACTTGTCCACACATGCTTGATGTCCACTTCTGGACACATGACATACCCATCAGGGATTCTCAACTTTTTATTTGCAAAAATTTTTAAAAAAATTCACTGAAGTGCTACCACTGTATAGGCACCTAAAACCACTCCTATGCACATAGTCTCTTTACATACCAAGACTTAGGAATACAGTGTGACAACTTCTCCCCTTTTATCAGAACAATCAGACCAACTGTGAAAAAGCAAGTCATTGTTCTGAGCATTCAGTACCTCCTACAGCTGAAAACACCTCAGAAAAAACTCTAATAAAAACTGTGAATAAGAGTAATACAGATTTTTATTGCATGGAGCTCCTACTCAAAAAAATAAATCAATGAAAGAAACTTAACTCAAAACTCTGGAGATGCAGTCAAATGATCTGTATTCAATGCTGTGCCAAATTAAACACACAAATCACTGAGCTCTTCTACTTGTACAGGATGCATAATAATGCTTAAGAATTGAAAAAATAAAAACCTTCTACAGAAAAAGTCCTGTCCTTGCTCTGCTCCAGCAGAACCCTCCATGAAATCTGTATTGGTCTTAATACATCACCTACAACTTCTTCACTACTTGCAGAAAATATGTAAAGAACATCTCTGAACAACTACTGGAGGGTAAGACTCGTATTAGCTCAGCAATATTGGTGTTACTCCATCAGATATAAAGAACTCATTCCTCAAAAGTTCTAGAAACTATTTCCCACAGAAATTCAGGGTGGTCTCCATGCAATAAATAAAAAACCACTAAGAGTAACATAGTGTAGCTCCAGTTTTTGAACATAACAAAACCACTGTGAAACCCTCTGACTATTGCCAAAGGTACCGAGTATCATCACAATAGATATTGTGTTAAATTCAAGCCCTCCAACACTGCAGGTCCTTACATCCAGCAGCCTCCCACTCTGCATTGACCAGATGAATATTTCAAAAGAATCCTGGGAACCAGCTGACACAATCTCCCCACTGGAGTCCACAGCCAGACAAGAGAACTGACTTGGTCGAGGTGACGTAAAGGTGCGGAAATTGCGGTACCTGTGGTGGGTGTGAAAACAAACCATGGGAACAGGTCAGGTACATTTGTAAAACACACCTTCAGATCTATCTAAAACAGGATTTCATTGTGTTTGTAAAGTTTTTTAAGCTTTCTACAGAAAAAAAAATTTTGATATTGCAGGTACAAAATTAAATGCAATGCCCCTGCATGACTCCAAGACTCAAAAAGACTTAAAAATTTTGCAGAAATGGGAGACAAAAATATTCAAATTAAATAGCACATGTTCATTCTTTAGAAATATGGGCTTGTTTACACACCCAGTTCTGTGTATTCTAATGGCTGAGTTGTATTCTAATTCTGAGTTGTATTCTAATGGCTCAGCCACTAAAACTATGGCAGGTGTTCAGTCAGGCAACTGCCTCCTCCACACCTGAGTAGAGCCAGACAAGGATCCTACTGGATTTCCAGCTTCCCTGAGAAAAGTTCTCCCAGACTTTTCTTCAAAGAAACTGGATGGAGTGACAAGATCCCTAATTACTATCTAAATTTAAACCAAAGGTTGAACCAGAAATGAATAAGGCCAGTACTGACATCAAACAGGCAATGAGCAGTTTGCTGTATTTTGGAAGGGTGAAAGTTGAAGACTAAACGAGACACAAAAGCTTTTATAAAGAATTACCTGTGCAGATCAAAGGCACGCACTGTTCCATCAAGGGAAGCACTCAAAATGACATAACCAGTGGAAGTAAAAGTTACAGCAGTTACACCACTGGTATGTTCTGTAAACGTGACAAAACAAAAGCTGCTTGAAGTGTTCCACACTTTCACCTGCAAGAGTGACATGAAAGGACTTCTCAGAATCTCCACCATCAGTCCAGAGAGAAAATAAGGGTAAGGCAGCAGAAGAGTAAAGAAAAACTAGTTTTAGAACTTTGCTATAGCATAAAAGACTTTCAATACTACCAGTAAGGAATTGTGTGCAAGTGAAGCAAACAGGTGGCAACTTAATTTTAAACTCCTAAAGACATATTTGCTACATGAAAAGCTAAGTGGAGATACACAAAAAAATCCCCTGAAACCAAGTTAATTTTCTCAGAAACCTCTGTACTGGCAAAACCAACTGTGAAGCCATTACAGAAATTACAATTCAGATATTTCAGTTTGTTTGCGGTTTTTCTGCCCTGAACAAAAATGTTATGCATTTATCAGCAGTTTGAGAATTCTGGGGTTTGGCCAATTTTGAACCTGAATGGCAGAAGCCATGAAGTGGAAAGTACTTTTTTGACACTCAAAAGTATTGATTGGAAATCAGCTACTATTGTTGTCCCATTTACGTGCCAAGACATTGTAAGATTCCTCTACAAAACTTCTTTCAAAAAAAGTACCTGTACACACAGCCTATCATTTCAATGCAAGTCATCCATGAGAAAGTAATATTTTTTTTTTTTAACAACACGCTTCCAGAATGGTGCATTAAAAAAAAAGTTGCACTTTTATAAATAATTTGAAATTCATATCAAAACAAATTATTAAAAGGGCATGAATCTGGGCGACTGAAGTTCACTCATCCCAAAATATCACAAAACCACCAGGAGCATACATAAATTAACATTTGCTGAATTAGATATTTTTGTGTTTATGGCAACTGGATCTATAATAATTAAAAAACATCTCATGCTAAAAAGCATAAGAGATGCAATTTGCAGAAACTAGTAACAATAAATCAAAATATGTATGCTCTAGAGAGAAAAACAAAAACATTCAGGAAATGATAACATAAAATCATTACTTTATGTTAAGAATAATATGTATAAATTACAGTAACAGAGCTTTTCTACATAAAAAGGAAAGTCAAGCTGCTTACTATGTTATTAAGCATTAAGTTCACATTCCAGCAATATTGCCCCACTTACTTTCCCATCCTCCCCTCCAGTTACTATGTACTGTCCATCTGGAGAATATGCCAAGGAAACCATGCTGTTGAAATGTCCCTGCTGCTTCAGCACATAGGATTCACTTTGCCATTCCCACACCAGGAGCTGACCCAAACCTGTAAATACAGGATTAACCAGAATTATGAATATAATGACCCTGCAAATGCAAGTCACAAAGCACAAAGGATAAAAAAAAAAAAGATTGATGCAAACAGGTTGCACTCTGCATTTTTCAATCCTAATAAAAGCCTTTTCCCTTTTATAACTTCAAGGCAACAACCAGGAGCTGCTGCTTGGATTGATGCTCTCAATACTACAGCAGCAATGCTATCAACCAGCTGACAAATGAGCTGGAAAGAAAAGCAGGGATGTATATATGGGTATGATCTGGGTTTTCATGCAGATCATTATGGACTGGGTGGGAATGCTGTGACATCCAGGCAGGTTTGTAAAATGCCATGTGCAACAAGTGGCAAAGGAAGAGAGAATGGCCCAGAATGAAAGCACATATAAACTACAAGGGATATGGGTTTAAACCACACTTTGTTAGTGTTTTCATATATGAAACATCTTTTTTTACCTTTGTCAACAAAATATTTTCCTGAATCACAACAATTCTGTGAGGAGAGAGTGTTTAGGGACACTTGCTTTACTGAACCTAGACACTACAGATATGAGACTATAAATTATTAACAAAACTGGAGCCAAGATGAGCAAGAGGAATTTGGGCTTGCATGCCCACCACTTTCCTCATCTTTCCATGAATGCAGACCAAAAAAAACTTGACAAACCTGAACATCCAAGGGCAATCCAGTCACCAGTGCAGTTGATAGAAACAGAAGCTATCCTTTGGTCTGAAATACTGAAGCATGAGAATTACTGAATAAACAAACCTGTGTTTTCACATCCTATGTGACAAACTTCAAGTCTAATACTTGTTATCCCTGTTCAAGCAAGTTGTTTGATTGCTTTACTGAACTTCTGTACCACTGTAACATCAAAAGCCTCATACAAATTTTTTTCTTTGTTCCACTCAAAAAATCAAACAGACAATGCTGCCTTAATTGGAATGAACACAGAGTATCTGCATCCCAAGGATGTACTTGCCAGCACACAGTAAAACTCCCCATGTTTAAAAAAAGAAGGATTTTTTTGTACATGGAAATTCTTTAGCTGGCATCCTACAGCTATGGAAAATAACTATGATTTATTTTTCAACTTAGACACAATTGACAGATAATTTTACATATGCAGAACTTCCTTTCAGCTATTATTTTCCACAAAGAAAGTGTATACATAGAAAAGATAGGCACCTAAAACCACTCTATAGTCAACAACCAGGAACTCCTGGTTCCTGGTTCCACATTCAGATCTCACTTTTCCATAATTATCTATGGAATGGACTCCTATGGTATTTATTACGTATATTTATATGTTTATAACTCTGAGTTTCCAGAGATTATATTGCTAAATAGTCCTTTTTGTGCTCTCTTTATTCATCCTTTGCCACTTAACACGGTGTGTTTTCAGTCAAACAAATAGAACCCCCCCAAAAAAACCTAATACCCACAGAAAACCAAACACAACCCCATAGCTCACCTCAAGGAGTGGATCAAATTGAAATCTGGAAGCTCATGGAGGTGAAAGACTCCAGAGGCAAAACCAGTGACTAAAAGGTGTGTTTTCTTGTGATAGGCTGCAGCTGTCAGATTATTAAAATCTCCCTCTTTATTGAAAAAATATCTGGCATAAAGAAATAAAAAAGAAGCAAATTGAATGCTAAAGTAAGCTGTTAGAGCTGCATTTCAACATAGGTCAAATATTTTGATCAAGACATAAAATAAAGCTAAAAATCAGGAGTTCCAGAAATTGCTAAATATATGTACTGTGTAAAATATACTCAAATATGTACTTTAAAAAGCTAGTGAAAGCAAATTCTCTTCTTTTCTCAATGTTTACAGCTGCTACAGCAATCTGATCACATGCAATGCAAGGCACTAAAAGTTAACCTTAGAGGAACTGCCCTGTGCATTTCCTTTCCATCAGCTAATACCAATAAGGATGTCTTCCATGAATTCACAGGTTATCCTTCTGTATGGCAGTCCTCTTACTTTGTATACTCTAAATTCCTTCTGTCTGTTTACTAAGGCTAATTCAAACCTGGGCTGGGCCAGGATACCTTCTTTGTACCTCCTTTACAGTCTGAGAGACTGAGAACAGTAAGTTTATAAAATGTTGTTGTCATCTCCTGAAATCAACCAAGCTCTTCTTGCAAGAAATCAAAGCCTCTAGACTTAGAGGGTACTGTAATAAAGATCTCATTTACACCTTTTGAGTTTCTAACTATAACACTTACACCACATGTCAGTATTTCTTATATTATTAAAATTACACTCTGAAGGTGAAAAGTGTTGCCCTTCATATAATCCAGGTAAAACGTTTTACCAGAACTATTTAAAATGAGATCTACAGTAAATTTTTAAATCCTGGCTAGTTTTATACTGCTTTGAATAAGTGACAACAGATGAAAAACACCCAATATAGTAAATCCTCAACACAACACTTGACTTTGGAAGAAAAGCACTTACTTTGCCACACGTGAATATTTAACCTTCCCTCTAGTCTCTTGTTCATTTGGATTGGCTTTTCCACGGATTTCTTCACCTTTTGGCTCTTCAAGCAACTCTTCATCATTTTCTCCTGCACTCTTTTCCTGAGCTGCATCTTTTGGGGGCATGGGCTTCAAACCATGGAGCTCTGTGTCACACTGCCACACACACAGAGCTGCATCCTGGCTGACTGTGTACAGCTACAACACCAACACAAGCTGTGGTCACTGCCCAACCCTCTGCTTTGTGCTCTGCTCTCTGTTAGGAATATAACCTTGCAGAAGGGTTGGACTACTAGGATAATACAGTATATAATGCAGATAATACTTGGTCTTCTAGGATGCAGGGTGCTTTGATCTAGAAATTGCACTTGTCCTGAAAGCTGTCCTAAAATTAGGACTAAGCTGAAAATTTTGCCTGCCCTCAGGAAATTTTTGCAAGGGCCAAAGGCAATTTGATTACCAGTTAACATAACAGATAATTTATTTTTTTTCATATTTAAAACTTCTAACTTTTTTTGCAGAGCAATTTTCAAAAATTTACTCTCAAAGTTAACTTCTTCAAATGGCCATGGAATTGTAAACTCCCAATCACAGCAGAGGAGTCAAGAGACATATTACTTATGTATTTTCTAAATTCTGAGATATTGTAAAAATAGTCATCTACAGGTAAGACTTTGCTTCAACTATTTCAATACTAAAATTCAAGACTGTTGTCTGGTTATACATACATCCAGACTGTTCTCCTCAAAAAAGCAGGCTACTATGATATCCTTATGCCCTCCAAGTGAGTAGTAGATCAGGTTTGCCCATCGTTCTGCTCCAAACACCCATGTAGACATGTCCTTGCTCCCCACTGCAAAACACCTACAAAAGAAAAAAGGACAGTTTGAATTAGAACACTGGTTTGCAAAACTCTTCACTGGGTGGTGAATGTTGTGAGCATGAAGACACCAGGTACTACTTTAAAAGTAATTTTACACTCAACAGAGTTGTAAATTGAAGTGTCAACTGCAGCAAAAGTAAGAAGGTTAAATACATTCAAAAGGTCAACCACGCTCACATTCCTAAGGTATATTCTATGGATTACCAGGCATTTTCAAGCCAGAACCCATTGCTGATCTCCAATGCATGAATATTTTATACTTTCTAGTCTGCTTAATTATATTTTCTTATTCAAAACAGAATGAGAAAGAAGAATCAATAAGAATTTTTAAAGCTAGTACAATAGAGGAAAGAAAAGGGAATGTAACGTGCATACAAATATTAACAACAGTGCCTCAGTTGAACAACTCACTTGGAATCATCAGTCCAGTCAATACAAGTTGTTTCATCATATGGACCATAGTACGTTTTGTCCAGAACAAATGCATTAAATTCTCGTTTCTTCCCAGGAGCATGGTACAGGTAGGCAAGGTTGTCTTTTGTAACCACAAATTTCCTATCAGACAGGGGGGAAAAGGCATAATTGCACACAGAGCTGATAAAGGTAACAACTGTTCAGTACAGACTGCAGTACAGTGAAACAAAACAGTGTTAAAATGGTTCCTGCACTGCTGGAACAATAAAACCAGATTGCTTCTGAATGAAAAACAACATCAAATCACAGATTGACATTATCCCCCTACTTATGCAAGAGAAAACCTGCAGTAAAAATCACTTCAGTTGAATAGTGAAATATTTATTCTCCAATTCTCGCAAAATAAGGAAAAGTTCAAATGCTCAGAACAGGATATTTTATTTCAACCTCTCTTCACCTCCACACATTGGCCACTTTCAGAAACACAGAGCATCTGCACCCCTGTAACACACATGGTCCTCTTGCCAGTATAATTCCCTAACACGGGACTGTGATTCCAACTTTCAAACAAAAACTCATTGAAGATTCCTTGAAGTCAATCCCAGTGAGGAATGCTGCCAAAAGGCAATGCATTCTCTCCCTTCTGACACTTCTAACATTCATCCCACCACACTCTGGACCCGGGACTGTGCAGTCAAAACATAAAGGGTGTAAAAGGGACCCAATTCAGGGAAGTGCAGTTGTCTTAGATTAACCCCAAATCAGTGAAAATGCATCACCACAAGTGCAAGCTAATTGTTCCCACTTGTGGGCTCTTTCACCTCACCTACAATACTCAAGAACGCTCAAGACTCACAGCAAATCTGTTTTTAAGAGTCACACCACAGACACCTGTGACTGTGACAGGCAATGCTCCTGCCTGTACCTGTTTCCAAGGCATTGTTTTTCCTCTTTTCCTCCCCTTTCAACTTTACAAACAAAGTGACCCTCGCCAGCTTAAAAAGCCCCCTGCATTCATGAAAGTACCATCCCTAAATCTGTCAGCACAACATTGTAATCACAGCTCATTTATGGGGCAACTTCTGCTCTTTTGTTCTAAACCATGCACCCTTTACTTACTTGCCATCAGGGGAAAAGCTGACACTGTGAACTGGCTTGTGAAAATAAAACTGATGTATCACACATTTCCCAATCAGACTCACAAGCAAGGCAGCTCCCTCTGTAAGGGCAGAAAAAGAAGGATCATGAAAATTATCGAGTTCCCAAGGAAATTATAGTCCTAGCAAGCTGGGGAGGGGGGAAAGTAACTTTTCAAGACAGTGTGCTTAACATTATTAAGATAAATAAACCACAATCAAAATCATGAGACACTAAATTCTGTAAACAAGTTCTTTTACGTACTGTAAATAAAAATATGTCCCAAAAAAATTCTAACCTAATTTTTAAAGCAGAGCACTTCTCACTTGTGTTAAGGGTGAATACCTAGCAATACAGATTTTCCCCTCTCAAGGCTGCATTTCTACTTCTTTCTTTTATAAAACAAATGTCTCCTTTGTGAAAATACCTTCATCAATTAGAATGGCAAGACTTCCATCTGGAGAGATCCCCACACACACAATATTAAGCCGTGTAGCCAAAGGCAATGTCTCACACTTGTTACTGCAAGGAAAGGATAAAACAGTAAATTGGGGACCAGGATGGAGAACCAAGTCATCTGTATCAGTGAAATACAGTTTGATATCTATGTTAAAGCCTCAGAATCAACTTAGATGTAAACCCCCCCCAACTTTCTTTAGCTGTCACAATTCCATGAACACCAACTCTGTGGGTTGTTCTGTGCAGGGCCAGGTGTTGGACGAAATGATTTTTAGGATATTCAATGATTCCATGTAAGAGACAGGCTCCTGACTGGAATACCATGATAAGGAGCATCAATCACAACCCTGGCACACAGGAAAGGCTGATGATGGTCTCAGCTTTGTCATATACGAGAGACAGCACAGACAGAAGCACACAAGGAAACCGCACCAACAAATCAAACGCAAACCATTTTCCCCCCATTTGTTTCTAAAACACATTTTTACATCTTTCCTACACTATTCTCCCGGAGCCGAGCAGCACAACAGGTATTCCACCAGGCAGGCTTCTACCTTCCAACGCCAAG
Source organism: Calyptomena viridis (assembly GCA_013390005.1). Lineage (NCBI taxonomy): Eukaryota > Metazoa > Chordata > Aves > Passeriformes > Eurylaimidae > Calyptomena > Calyptomena viridis. The sequence goes on along the minus strand of WEIV01005670.1, from coordinate 22,026 downwards.
CCAGAAGCTTCCCAGGGTATTTTGGAAGGCTCCGCATCCCGGGAACCCCAGCCCTCGCCTCCTCCCTGCACGCAGGGATGCGGGAGCCGCCGGTGCGGGACCACCACGGACAAGGCGGCCTCGGGTCGGGCTCCACAACCTCCTCAGAGCTTTATTCCCCGCAAAATCCCTGTGCTGGCAGCGCCAGCCCCTTCCCCGTCCCTCCCCGCCAGGGCAGGGGCTGGCGGAGGGGACAGGGCGGGCACAGGGGCTCACTCACTTCTTGAGGTCGAAGAGGGAGATCCTGTTCCCGACGGGGCTGATGAGGGAGTTGCCATCGCGGGTGAAGGTGAGGTTCCCGCGGCGGTACACGGTGCCCAGCAGGCCGGAGAACTGCGGGGGGAGGAAGGGCAAGGGTGAGAGGGGAGGGGGAGAAGGGGAGCAGGGGCTGCCATCCCACCATCCCACCACCCCGACCCCCGCGGCCGCGCTCACCCGGTACGCGAAGCGCATGGCGGACACACGTGGAACCAGCGCGGAGCTGCGGCCGGGAAGGGGCGGGAGGATGGATGGGGATCCCGGACATGCGCCCGGAGAGGCGGGTCCGGGGCGGGGAAGGGGAAGGAGAAAGAGGAAGGAAGCGGCTGCCAGAGAAGGCTCCGCCGTAAAGCCCGGTCGGTGATTGTCGTGTGTGTTCCCTTCTTTATCACCGCGCCGCCGGGATTAGGACCTGCCACGAGGCTGGATAACTGTGGTTATTAATAAATAATAAACCCCTCGGGGTGACTGCGGGATTTGGGCCGGTTTAGAAAGAAGAAAATGCTGAGAGGGGATCTCATCAATACATACGAATATCCCCAAGGCGGGTCTCGGAGGATGGTGCCAGACTCTTGGTGGTGTCCAGTGACAGGACAAGGAGCAATGGCCATAAATTAAAACACAAGAAGCTTCACCTCAGTATAAGGAAGAGCTTCTGTACTTTGAGGGTGGCAGAGCACTGGAACAGCTGCCCAGGGAGGGGGTGCAGTCTCCCCTTCTGGAGACATTCCAAACCCACCTGGGCGCGTTCCTGTGCCACCTGCTCCAGGTGACCCTGCCTTGGCAGGGGGGTGGACTGGATGATCTCCAGAGGTCCCTTCCGACCCTAAAAATTCTGTGATTCTATAATTAGAGTGAAATGACACTGAATGACCAGTGTATAGATGAGGTAGGTTTATTTTAAAACAATTTAATTGCAGTGGAAAGGAGCTGTGCGGATGGTTTGGTTATTTTCTATAAAAGTATAAAAATATCACGAGGAAAATACGTAAGAAAGGGAAGGAAAGGATAAGAGTAGACAGTGCAGAGGAAAGATACCACCACCCATGGATCCCAAGATGAGACTTGATTGTTGTAATTTCAGTCCCTTGGTCAGAGTGATGGTCACAGTCTTCATCCTTTGGGGGCCCACAAAACAAAAAGTTCCTTGGGTTATACACATTCAGATTAGCACTGGAACACCTAGATCTCTCTCTAGGGAGGGAATTCTTTGTGTCCCATGCAACACTATGGGACATCTTCCAGTGGAGTTCACAAAAAAGTGTCAAGAGGTGCTGTGGGGTCTCAATCCCCCTCTCTTGGTCTTGATCCCTCTCCTGTACCTGTGGTGTATGTTGTGTGGTCACTATGGACCTGAACAGGAACAATGGCACCAGAAAGGTTCAGCCCTACCTTTGGAAGGCCCCCCATCCTGTTCTAACCTGCCCACTTGGATGGTCGTTGTGTTTGAGGCATAACAATCCATTAACTCCTCACTGTCCAGGCTTCCACAGCCAGGCCTGCAGCTCCTGCCTAGACAGGATCCTGGGAGCCAGAATAGGAGGATAATTAATTATCTTAAGTCAGGATGTTCTTTGATGGTTGATCTTTATATACTTTCAATTCTAATCAGCAAGAAAGAAGAATTAATCAGTGGACCAGAGATCAGCTAGCATCCCTTAGGCACAGACATCCTGGAGCTAATATAAGGATAAAGTTAATCAAAGAAGTGACTATGGCAGTAGGACAGTCTCTTACTCAAGGACAGCATGGAACTAACAAGCTATAAGGATGTAGTAAATCAGTATGTTGATGTATGTTTGTGTATATGTAGCCAACTTGGCAAAAGACTCGAGTACCCTATAGCTGAACTGTCTTAATTAAAATATTAAATAATGGTGCAGAAAGTCCAGAGGGATGTGCCTGATTTGTGGAATACCACCAAGCACCCAGGCTTGTGCAACTCTGAAATAAATAATCAATGACACTCTCTAGGGTGTAATATTGGCTTGTTGCACACTGGGTAAGAAATCTGATTTTTTTGGACAACAGCAGCTTTGGCTAAAATAGATGAAACAATCACTCCTTCCAACAAAACAGAAGTCAGAGCAGCAGAGAAGTTGATTTCTTTTTTAAAACATGTATATTTAGAACTGTAACGCTTACAATTTCATTAAACAATCTTAGTACAATGTGTTTAATCTAACAGTATATTACAGAACAATGTGAAAAATGATTTAATAGCAAACCATGAAAATGGAATTAATAATACCTGCAGTGTCAAAGTCACTAACTTGTTACCTTTTCCAGTCAAAGAATTCCAGCAGTCATTCGCACTAAATGATGCTTTGGGTTTTATCCAGAATAAAATGGTATGATTTCCACAGAGAAAGGGCATTCCTTCACAGAAAGAAGATGCATAATAAGAACATTTTCAGCTAGCAGGTCTACTTTATACATCTATTTAGTCTTTTTTTTTTTAAATAAAAAATAATAATTAAAAAAAATGTTTAGGCCAGTGCAGGGTGCCTATTCATTTTTCAACTTAATTGCCGTTCTTTTTGGAAAGAGGGTTTGTTTTTTATTTCCCCTTCATAATTTAGCAGAAGCTGAGTTTAATAACAATGAATTTGTCTAATGAGCAGCTCCTTACTTTAGTTTTACTGACAGTATTTGACATGGGACAGTTTCCTCTGTGGAGTCTGTTGACAACGCACCATTATAGATCTGCAAGTAGAAAAGGTCATTCTCACATTAAATGCACAAGTTTCAATATCAGAAGCAGGACATCAGAAGAAGTTGTAATTTTTCCAGTCACAGGTGGATTTGCAACATTCACAAAAATTACACTTTTTTTTTTTTTACATTTTTTTGTATTTACATTTCAGATATAAATAATGAAATTCTTTAAGTTACATGTTTTAACTTTGCTTCACGATTATTCTACATCTGCAAGCTTTCCTATATCAAACCAACCTCTTTCTTTCATTATGAATGCAGAAGTCTGGCCTCTAATCAGTAATAATTACACCAGCCTTTATGATGAAAGGTTGACTGTTCAAGTATCACATCATACTGAAATTTTTGCCCCAATTTAGAAATTGGGGCAGCAAACGAAGCCACTTGGAAATGGTAATAAAAGAAATCAATCTGGGAACTCAATAAGCCAAATAATTTATTATTAAATTCTATCAATATCTTTCTTTGGTAACAAATATGCAAGAGGATGACCCAACCCCCACCCCCAAAAAAATCATATAATATGTGACATCACAGTGTCTACTCTGTGAAGGAGAAAGCCTCAGAAAATTAAGGAATTTTGTTCAGTTAAGATTGTTTATAGCAGTAGCTCTTCCATGCATCTATGTATGGAAATGATGGAAGTTTAATATAAAATTGCAATGGCAGGAATTAACAATGATAAAACAAAAAAAATCAAACCAGAAAAGCAGTTGTTACACCAGTGAATGTGCTGTTGTATGCTCTGTTATGTTTCTGGCACATGTGTGGAAAAGCCTGTAAATTATTACATAAAAATTCAAGATTTGGATAATGATATCATCCAACTCTACATTCTAAAATACGTAGGAAGCATGAAATAAATCAATCAGCTGCCCGACAGAAAATGAAGAAGTGGTCCAAATATTTGGATTTTTTGCTTTTGTTGCCCTGTGTTTGGATGCAGGATGTGACTGAAGGGAGAAAACCCAATAGCTTACACAAAACATACTAAAGTGGCAATATAAACTAGCTGACACAAGCTTCACTGTACATTTAAATTGATACAATTGTCTGGTGCTTCCATGGCCAGTACACGTCGAGTGCCATAGGTCTCCTTGGAGTTAATGGTACAACGAAGACTAAATCAGGTCATTATCCTTTAAAGTGCTTTCATATCCAGTTTCTAATGGTTTTTTTTTGTGTTCCTTGTTTCCATACCGAGTTGTCACGTGACATTGACTTCCAGAACATGGTCATCCTTGCTGGGAATGACAAGGATTTGCATTCCTGTGCTGCTGTTGAAGACCTGACCTGGGGAGAAGGACTGGAGCCGGGGCATTGGCAACCCTTTGTGCTCCCCACTGGCTGTGGAGTGCAGGCTGCCCCTGCTCCTGATGCTGCTGCTGTCAGCCTGATCATCCACAGTCTTGTCCACAGACACGTTATCATTTTCAATCCAGCTGTCTGTTTAAAACAAAAAAACCCCCCATAGATTTATTCCACGAACAACTTAAAAGATAATTTCAGAGCTCAGACACACAGCTCACCGTGTGTTCAGTTACTGGGCATCTCTGCACATGTCTGTGCCCCAGATGTAACAGAGGGGATTATATTGTTTTCTAAGCTCAGTAGCATTACCTCACGTTTGTCACAAGCTACATGGGGGCACACAGACACTTCCTGGAGCTCAGCTGACACACATTGAATTCTCAAGTGAATTCTCACTAAGATCTGGGACTACTCAGCAGTACAGATAAATACTCCAGGTGGCTGTGGTAATTTAAACTCTTCATCTAATCTGGTCTACATGCCATAAATTTTCAGCAGTTCTTTTACTTCCCTTCAAAAAGTGGGAAAAAATTTCAAAGCTAATGACACAATCAATGTCCAACTTACAAAAAATGAAACTGCAGTATTAAAGGATTATCAATTAGTTTTCATTTGATCATAATCAAGGAAGAGACAGCTTCCTTGACAGTGACAACTACTTTTCACCCTAAAAGAAATGTAAGGAAACAATGCATCTATTATTCCTCCTTACAGATTAAGGTGGCATCTCAACTTCTATGTTCCCATTAGAGCAACATTTTGTAAGTTTCAAACCAGAACTGTGAGTGAAGGGAAGTATAAAGGCATCTGTGAGTACTTGGTCAATATATTTCTTGCCTTGCTTTTCTCTTTACACAAGAACAGAGAAGAAGCAGAGTAATTTCTCAAGAGAGCCTTACCAGCATCAAGCTGCATGGAGTGAGCAGAATGGTGAGGGAGGTATTTAAACAATCTGACATCAGGGAAAGGCAGGTACCCAGCAAACAGTGGCATCACTTCCATGTGGACTTTGTGAGTTGCTCGAGGTGCTACAGGCATAGATATCACCCCAGAACTTTTTCCACAGACTGCCCAGTTACTACTGTTGTCAACAACTGCAAGAATAAAGAGCAAACGCTATAAAGATCTTTTCTGAGAAATGGAGATCCCTCAGAGTAGGTTTTTTTCAAAATCATAATTTTAGCAACATCTAAAAGCCCACCAGCTTTTATTTGTGAAGAGCTTGCAAGGTAAGAAGACAGCCCTACATAAAAGGGACAATAGCTGGGCCTCAAAAAAGGATCCATTCAGTCTGAAGAGCATTTATATTCCATTTGAAGACAGATTAATGAGGAAAAAATAAAATATTCTCAGTCTAGCAAAATTACTGAGGAGCTATACCCACAATAGAAGAATATATGCCATGGAAAGTCTGGCAGATGCCATTATCAAGAAAATCAAGAAAAAAGTACTGGGGAATTTTTAAGCAAAATATTCTTACCTTCATACATAAGTTTTGTTGTGCAATATCCATCTGATTCTGTTAATGCTTCATCTCTGTCAACCTCTGAGAGGTCAACAAGTCGGGTGATTGACACCTCTAAAGAGCAGAGGGAGCCTGTTTTACAGTACTCTGCCCCCAGTGGTGGGAAAATTTCAGTTTTCACATGATACAACGTCTGTCAGGAAGAAAACAGTGCTGTTATCAAGAATAAAGAGGCATTTTACTTGTGTTTCAATTGAGTTGGACAATTGATACAGTACCAACTTAACTTTACATTTAACAGCCACATCCTGTTAAATCTTTTTATTGCCAGAGTCAGTTATAAGTAAAGGTCACTTTGTTATCTTGCTCAGTTTAAGAAAATCATAGGACATAGAATCCTAGAATGGTTTGGGTTAGAAGGGACCTTAAAGATCATGTACTTCCAAGCCTCTGGCCGTAGATCAGGTAATCAAATGAAATTTGATTTAATCTATTTTTGCTACCAGCACTGAGCATACCATTTGTTCCTTCACTTCTATGCTTTCACTCAGCCTTTCAATGTTCCTAAATGGACATGAATCTTACTATTTAAACAATTTTTATTAGTTTCTTAGCTACTCCCTTCACAAACATGTCACTCAAATTTTGAGTAATACAGAAGAACTACTTCATCCCCCTCACCATCACGGTCCCCAGAATAAGTGCCCACATCAAAAAGATCATTTTTAGTTCCTAGAAAACTAAACTTCTACAAAAATCCCCCACTCTTTAACACAGATTTCTCTTTAAAATCTCCAAAAGATGCTGATACAGGTGCCAACAAATGCTTGTTACATGCCAATAGGTAAACAAACACCTAAATTATTGCTCAGTGGCAGTTTGCAATAAGCAGGTAGAAAACACAGCAACACTGAAAACAGATAAAGAGATTTAACCAGTGACTCTTCTCCTGAAGCTGCTCTCTACCCAAGCATCACAAAGGGTAACACTGAATTTAGAAGTGAGACTAAACCACTTGATAAAAGTTCCTATTAAAGGAATTCTATCTAGCCTACAAACTTCCTAGCTGATCAAAGGAATAAAAAGTTTGTCCATAATGGGAAAGAAGAAACATTTAAGATAATGGCCCAGAAAATCCTAAATATTTCATTAGAGGAGCTTATCTCAAGCACTACAAAGAACTCTGATGCTTTCAATAGCAAAGATTTTTTTGAAATTGCAATTTGCTTTGGAGAGCACAATCTTAAGCCAGCAGGGAAAAAGCAATTTAGTAATCTATGGGCAGTCTCCATGGCACAAATCCAGGAAGATGAAAACACAGAAAATAAAGTGAAACAAGATCAAACACAAGTGTTATGGCCCCCATCACATTCCTGTGGCAAGGATATGATTCCACTATATCATATCAGGCTGCAGTTGTACCATTCAAAAACTGGTTTTCCAATGATTCTAAGTAGATATCAATCTCATTATGTAAACAGAATTTTTATAATATATTTCTTGACTTTCCCTTCCCATATATTAGGAAACCCTATCCAGTTAAGATGTGCTAGACTTAGAAGAGTACTTACAAAAAAATTTTCCACTTGGAATTCATAAGTGAACGGCTTCAGGGTAAGAGACTGTTCTTCAGAGGTAGCTGGACAAAAGCTGACTGAAAACAGGCACTGCAAGGAGAGAGGAATCTCTTTTGTCCACTTCAATTCCCATACAAAGAATATTGATTGCTTACTGTACACGACCTGAAAGAAAATATTTAGAGTGTTAGCTCCTTCCTTCCTCTGAGAAAGAAGTGGAAATGCACATACATATATTCATCTGTTTTGGCATTAATGTAGTTTATAAGAATAAATAAATCATTAGGGAAATATGCAACCAAAATAACTAATAGTGAAATTATTTTACAATGCACATCTGTTTAAAAGGAGGGATGCATTTCACTGTTAGAATCAAATGTTTCAAAAGGCAACACTTCACATTCAAACGTGCCTAAAAACATTTTAATCAAAAGCCAAATTTAATAAAGTTATTGATATGTCCTTATATACTTTTCCTAGGCACCAAGAATGACCAATTTAATATGTTCAGACAAGGCTGAAAGAAACTTTAAGGTTGACAAGGGAAGCTGTGGATGCCCCATCCCTGGAAGTGTCCAAGGCCAGGTTGGATCAGCAGCCTGGTCTGGTGGAAGGAGTCCCTGCTCAGGCAGGGGGTTAGAACTGCATTATCTTCAAGGTCTCCTTCCAACCCAAACCATTCTGTGATTCTATGATAAGAAACTGTTCTGCACCTGAACTGGTTTACAGCTGTATTTAACTAGAGAACTGTCTCTACCTGACATTTTTTCCTAAAACCTAATATCAAACTGCAGCCATAAGATGAATAATTAAATGTTAACACTGATATTACATCTTTGTGTAATGCTTTGCATGAGGTGAGTGGCCAAGTTTGAAAACATATCTAATAATCTTTGCAAGTTTTAGAATTATTCTGAGATCTACAGGTGTCATGTCAGTGCCATCAAGATCACCTTTAAGAATCAATTTACTCAGAGAACTACAAAGGTCTGACCTAACTCAGCTGTCAGTCTTAATTACTACAAAATCTACATGCAGAAGTAGTGCCAGTAATTTCACTAACAAGAGCTTTAATCTACCTGTCCTGCCAATGAGCTCACAGATCAGCAAGTGAATTTTACCTGTTGAGATGCAGGGTTGAGAGGTACCAGCTGCAAATCTGTACAGTCAGCAGAATTTTTTAGGCTGTAGTCTGAAAGCTGGAAACAGAGTTCTGACAAATTCTGTACACAGACTTGCACATATTTCCTGAAAAACGTGACACAGTTTGTTCAAATTAAGCTGAGCAGTTACATTGAAAGAGTCCATGCCCATAAAACAAGGCTGTAAAACATCCTCCTTCACATTAAGCAAAACCAAATAACTACACAGAAACAGAATACCTTGGTTCATCTTGTGGCCTTGTTCCCAAAATAGCGGAAACCACAAATTTGTTTTACTGTCACAAAAGAACACAAGAGGAAATGCACATTCTTCCAGTGGGAAGATAATAAAAGCTCAACTTATATTAAAAAAAAGGCTGCTATAAATATTATTTATGAAACTCCAGCTCCATATTTTATAGGAAGAAAGAAGCAATAAATAAATAATGAGCACATTACCGTTTTCCAGCTGACAATAAGGAATGCTTGGCATTAAAAGGTATGCAGAATGTTAATGCAATAATAGTGGAGTAAATCGACCAAGGACAATCAATGGTCACCTAAAAAAAATGGAACAGAGCTCTTATTCGTAATAGTCTTTGGCATAACAATTTTGCTTTTCTTTTCTATGCAAAACTTTTCTAATCAAGTGTTTACATCTATCACATCCAGAAGGGGAAGAAGGAAAAAAAACCTACAAAAAAAAATCAGTATATTAAAAACTAATCTGACAGAATACCAGGTTTTTGTTTGCCTGTGAGTAGGATATGAAATTTCAAAGCAGCTTTTGCTATAGAAACTGACATACCCAGTTCCAAAAACTATAAATAAAGGAAAGGGAATAGAAGAAAAAAAAAAAAAGATAAAAGGACACTAAGAACACCAATAGCATCTTAACACAAAAACCTGGTAAAGGTCAGTATCAAATAAATTTCTACAAGATCTATTACTTAAATGTCTTTATAATACATTAATATATCAAATTCAAGCTCAAAATATTTTAAAAATTTATTTAATGTATATTTGTTTTAATTTGGAGCAGCACACTTGACTGAAGAATTTCACCTGAAGCAAATGCTGCCATTCTTCCAATTCTAAACCACATACATTTAAAAATACTTTTTTTTATATGTAAAAAGAACCCCAAACTTTTGTTACATCACACTTTAGCAATGACAGTCTATAGCTATTCCTCTTTACCCAGCTCCTCACACACAAGGATATATGGCAACAAACTTGGTCAATTTTAACAAGGAATAACACTGTGAAAGGTGATGGTTTCAAGATCTTTTGCTGTCAGTTGAACAGTTTCTTTCCATGCTATTTATTTTATTCACCCTTCATAAGAAACATTAAGAGGAAAAGTTACCTTCAACTAAATAATGTGACAGCTTGAAACACTACAGTGTTAATTACCTCAGCACAGCATATAGATTCTTTGCAAGTGGAATAAATATGTTTCCCATGAGTCAGAATTGAAAGACCACCACACCACCTTTTACAAAGACACAGGTATCTTTTCATGCTATTTAAACTGTGAGTGTTAGAACATTAAAACTCAGATTGCTAGCCAGGAGAACAGTTGGCAATACACTAAATATAGTGTATATTTTTGCTTATATTTATGTTTTCTTCAGATTTATAACATTTGCTATGATTTCTGCACGTACATCTTTAAGGGAAAATAAGTTCCACACAATCAAGTTCCCCACCACCACCACTTCTATTTTGTGAAGTGTTTACACCCATGATCAAATAAACTTCATAATAAAAACATTAAACTACATCTTACTTTTTGGTCAACAGTAGCCATGCAGTTGTCCTGTTTCTGCTTCTCTTTGTTCTTCCTGTGATTTTCTTTACTTGTGGTATTTTCTTTCTCCACTGCAGATTCTGTGGCTGATGGCAAATACACGACTTCTAGTTCAAATTCAATCACATGATATGCAGGAGCCACTGGCAAACTAATGCTTGTGATCTTTTCAGAAGACTGAATCCTTAGTGATGACTCTGAGACCTTTTCTATAGTTGTGTAGAATGGGGAAAAAAAAAAAGAGAAATCATAGAAAAATATATGGTGCCATAACCATTTCCTAGCAAGGCCTCCATGTTTGCAAAAACAGCAATAAGCAACCACGTTATAAAACTCCATGGAAACCTCTTCAAATGAGCTATAATCCACACAAATATAAGTGCTGTTCACAACTTCCCAGCAGGAATGCTCTATCCTTCTTAAACTGCAGGAAGGTAATAGTCCCTTCCAATTAACTAAGAGGACAAATTAACAACAAAATTTAAACCACATAAAGGGCTACTTAGCCTTTCATATGACACTCATTGAAGTTTTTACAGAGTCTTGCACCTTGTTAGTCTCATCATTTCATTTTAGGCAAACCTGCAACTTAGTGAACACATACACATCAGCATTCGTGGTCAGCAGCAGCAGTTTCACATGCCTTCTGCATTTCATCCATGAAAGTAGAATTGTCCAGCTACATCTGCTGAAAAGCTCATACTACTACTTTGAAGGTGAAAATTTAAGACCTTTCTTGCACTGAAATACTCAGCTGCGAGTCCCTAAAATGGTTCTTAATGACTATTGATAGTGTCAGTGTTCTTAACACTGTAAGCACAGGTTTACTTCAGGATTACTGAATTTTTTAGCCTTGTAGAGGTGATTAATTTTCCCTCCCTTGCTTACCCCTGGTGTTGGAGTAGATCAGTGCCTTGCTCTCGGGGTGGTACAGGATAGGCATGGCATCTGTGTTGCTGAGCTGCAAAGTGTCCCCACTCTTCATGGTGTAGTGACCAGTGGTCACTGTGAATTTCACCTTCTGGGGAATGCCAGCCAAGAGGCTGTCTGAGGGAGAAAGCAGGAATTGTTAATAGATTCCAGCACATGGTTACAATGCACTGATAGAGCTCATTAGCAGATGATTTCTCACATCTTAGGGTAACTTAGAAGTGTGAGGTTTTGGTGTTATACAGCACATTAAACCTGGCCCAGATGTGGGGAAAGCAGTGGTTAAACTCGAGTGCCCAAACCCGTGTCCTGGATGGCTTATCTGAGCTTGCTCACATATTATGTAGCTCTGGCAGCACAGAATTCAGTGAAATACAATAGCCCCAAAGAATTTACTAAGATTTTTGTTAAGTTCTCCAGATTGTAAACAGCTTTGCATTTTTGCACCTGTGATGCCAGTCACACCCACATGCTGATTTAAATAATCAGCATATCAAGAATGCCAGTATGCACACAGAGTTACAACTATCAATCTCCTAGGGGTAGCTAATTTGATTTATCCCCAATAGGCCTGTCCTTCCATCACCCACACATTGCAAACCCTGTAACTGGAATGACAGCACAAAATGCATATTAACTCCTCAGCTGCCACACTTAATAGCCTGAAAACAAAATCACTATTAATTTGCATGTATAAACTTTGATAAATTCTACAGCAAGTAATGTTCAGCTGTCCACAAAACCAATGGATATATTCAGTATTCATTTTTAATAAGTTTATATTTCCATCTGTAGTAGAGAATTCAATTTCTTAAGTATTTCTTGTTTATACCAAAGGGGCTGCAGCATCATGTTAGGAGGAATTTCTTCAGAGAAAGGATGCTTAGAATTGGAATGTGCTGTCCCAGGAGGTGGTGGAGTCACCATCCCTGGAGGTGTTTAAGGACTGGATGTGGCACTCAGTGCCATGTTCCAATTGACAAAGGGATGTTTGGTCACAGGTTGGACTTGAAGATATTAGAGGTCTTTTCCAACCTAAATGAATCTGTGTTTCTGTGATCACAAATCTAACCAATTGCACATTTAAATATTCACTTCTAATCAGTGTGGCAGCTCAAATCACACCTCATATTTCCCTTCATGCCCAGAGCCAAGCATGTGAATCAGTTGTTCAAAACTAGCCATTATTGACAGGACATAACTGAAGGATAATTTGGAATGTATTTTAGAGTCAAAACTCAGAGCAAGGCAAATCTGAGTAATGGTCAAGCCAGAAAACACTTTCTCTCTAGTCCCACAGGAGTACAACAGGAAGCTTAAAAAAAATTTCAGCCACTGTACCTACCAGTCATGGGCTCCACTTTGAGCTGGGGCTCCTGAGAATACACATCATACTGCACAATGGGGTAAATGTGCAGGAGGACAAACTGCACTTTCCCCACTGAAGTGCAGAGCTGCCTCAGCGTGTACGTCCCAGCTTCTTTGGCCTTTGGAGAAAACATGGGAATGCATTTTTTTCAATTTAGGAAATACTTCTAGAACAAACCCTCTGAACAAACCCTCTGAACAAACCTTCTAGAACCCCCTCTGCTAAAGAACAGCTTGTTTTCAGCTCAATTTATCAGGTACTTTGAATTTGTAAATTAAAGCTGCAGACTTGTTTTCTGAGTAAATTACAAGTTTTCACAAAGGAGCACCTCTTGCCCCATTAAGATACAAGCTTGGGAGTGTTGGCTGATTCAAGAAAAAACATAACTAAAAAGTCCTAATAATTAGAATGATTGACACAGTACCTATGCTGTCAATTTCTTATTTTGGGGTGCTTTTTGCATTGTTTGTTGGTTCCTTCCCAAGTGCAACATACATGAAAAAATAATGAGATGATTAAGTACTTAAATGACACCTGTTCTTATTTGGCTATTTTATAAAATACAATCATAAAATCCTACAGCTTTTATGTAGGGCACAGCTTTCAGCTCTAGCTATTGATTTCACATATTCCCCACCACACCCCCTGAGTGAATGTCTACAAGAAAGTAATATATACATATTTAATCTCAAATTCTTCTCTTACCCTGACTAATGGAATCCAGGACTGTTTCTGATAAGATAAAAAGCAAATGTGTAACATCTGCTAGTACATTTATTTTTGATTCTATTTGCTCTTAGTTACTACTCATAGGGAATGCGAAGCATTTTCTTTTTTCATGGGCCACTTTACCAAGTGTAATATAGAAATACTGATGCTTGGGATAATTAAATCTAAAGAATAAGTCTAGAAGTTATGGAGAAAAGCTGTAACAACCTAACAGCCAAACCTCATGCAGTTATTTACATAGCAAATCCTGACTGAAATTCAGCATTATTCATTTTGACATTAAAGTCACTACATTTTAGCCCTTGAATACTTCATAGATAGAAAAGCATGAGTAAAGTATTTCATAATATATACATACTTTAAATCTTAACACAGGATGGGAATATTGGTCTAAAGAATTTGGGCAATGCTTTCTGATCTATTCTAAAGCTTGAAAAAAAATACTGGAAGACTGCTATCAGCAAAAATAATGTTAATCATCAGTCTAAGATCTACAGAAAGAACCAAACTCCCTCTGCAGCACAGAAGCACAGTCATTCCTCTTTCTGCAAAAGCAGTGCAGTTAAGCATTACTGTAAGAAAATTCAGAAAACAAGTTGTCAGCAGTTTCTATCCTGTGGCCAGCAATCTAATCCAGTAGAAGTGACACAGTTTATTACTACAATGATAATGGATTTTCAGTAAATATTTTGTGAGTACTGCAGCTCAAATCTAGTGGAGCTTTCATATTGTTATCTAGCAATACACTGTTAAAATTATAACATGCTCAGATTTTCCCTTTGAGGACAGGTAAGTCATGCTTTAAACAACTGTGTTGTAGGACTCACACTGAGCAGCCTTCCCATGCAAAGCTCTTTTCTTGAAAGGAAGGTTGGGAAAATAGGAAAATTAGAAGTGTAAGCCTTTCCATTCCCCCATAGCCAACAGATGCATGGAAGAACCAGGGAAATTTAAAGCAGAGCTCTGTCTAGCTTTTCATCCATCTCTCTTTTCCTGTTGTTTCAGATCCCACTAAGCCAAAAAGCTTGCTCAGAACAATCTCTAACAGCTTTCTTCTAGTAAGGCTCCTTCATCTGAAATCCAGTTCTACATACATGTTAAATTATTTTACAGAAATCTGCATTTCCAGCCACCAAGGCTGCCAACATCTCCAAATCCCATTAACTTGTCCCAATCCTTTGAAAGGGCTAGAAAGCTAAAAAATTAGGTCAGTAGGAAGTTCAAATGACATTGCTGCCATTCCATATTGTATCTTGAGGGACTTCACCTCAAATTCCACCTTGAATGCTTTCCCAGCACTGAAGGAATGGGAAGGCAGAGTACGTGAGCCTATAGAAAGCTTCACGCAAAGTTCTATGACAAGACAGGCAGTAACAATTAAAAAAAAAAAAAAAAGATCATAAAGTTAAAGTCTCAGGTGTAGAAATGCTAAAAATGCTAAAGAAATCTCCTGGCCAGCTCTGTCTAGTTACCAATTTTTAGGCATCAGAAGCAATTACGTAGATTCTTATTACGAAATTTGTTTGAAAAACGACCAAAAAGGGACCACAGCTAATTTGAGCCAATTAGAAAATGGCAAAGCCATCAGGCTTATGCACCATCTGTGACTGCAAACCACCTTCTCTCTTCATAGCATCCATACCTGACCCACATACAGGCTTGATAATGCTCAGAAAATGAAGCAGCTAAGAAACACCTGTCACATTCCTCACTGTGCTGCCCCATCTCTTATTAATCATTCAGATGCTGCACTGAATTTCTCTGTGTTTTCTCACTCAAATTTTCCCTACACTGATGTTCATTAGTGTAGAATTGAACTCTACTAAATATTTCCCTATGAAGGGTTACAGAGGTGGGCAGGGAAAGTATTTAAAGAAACCCACAGAACAGAACAAGATGATAATCGAGACCAAAAGCTCCTACTCTTGGAATGCCAAAGGAATGGTGAAGTCAGCAGGTAAATGCCTTTCCCCATTTCATTAAAACAAGCAAAAACCCCACAGATCAGTAAAGTGCAAGGCCACAGAATGAGGGACAGTTAAACAAAAAACCACCAAAACCAACCCACCACAACCAACAGGACTGGTACTCAGGGCTGCCAATTTCCAAATTACTGTGCATGCAATAGAGATGCAATGAGAACAGCAGTGACAAGCATCACTGTCCTTAAATATTTCAGCAATTACTGGGAGTACTTAGCTTGCTGGAGGAAGAATGGGAGGAGAAAAGGATTACTCCAAGTATTAAGCTGACTCAGAGTGTGTGTGTATGTCAGGAATGGGGGAAGTTTTATATCCAATGCTACACGGCAGAAGCAAGACTGTAATCCAGTTTCTGAGGGTGGCATTTAGAGTGGTGACACTATTTTCACATTTGCTCATGCAAATTTAGTCTCCCTATAGCAGAGAATCCATATGTTCTTGTATTCTTATTTCTTATGTGAATAAGATGACTAATGGGGGATATTTTAATTCTAATATCTAAATTCAAACATTTGTAGCTGAGCTTAATTTTGTCACTTCTTGCAGGTAGGTATTCCACCACCCTCTACAGAGAAGAACAGGATATCAGCCAAATTTAACTGTACAATCACTTATTGAAGGGCTAAAAAAGGTATTTCCATCAAAATTTTTACACATTATTCTGAATGAGCTCAACAGTGCAGGCAGACTTGCTGAGCAGTACGTTATACAGGGATTTATTGTTTAATTTTTGACAGCAGTAATCAAGATGTTTAAAATAAGTTTTGGAAGGCTGACTCAAACTATTTTAAACAGAAGAGTCATCTGTACATTTCAGCATAAACACAACAGCATCCTTCCAAGGGATTCTGTGAAATGTAGGTGGAGAACAAAAAAAAAGAAAGCCTTAAGGGGAATGGATCATCCAAGTGTAACAGGAAGCAACACAGGTACCAATCAGCCAGTGTTTTCAGTTCTTCTTTCACGAGTGCTACATTCACCCAGCTATAAAACCATACCTGAACATTGAATGTTATTTTATTGTCCCCTGGCTCCAGTGTTAAGTTGCTGCATTTCAACACGTGAGCCCCATCTTCTAAAGTGACCCCTGAGGGCATGTCCAGGGAACTGCTGCTCTCCTGCCTTCGCAGGAGCATGTGCACGTTTTTGCAGATGATTCCTGCTGTGTTCAGGGAGTTGTCGGAGGGACTCCGTTCATACATTTCATACAGCTCCAGTGCTGGCAGGTTGTTTCTTGACAAAGGAAAGGCTGCAGCTTCACTTGGAAAGCTGATAACACCATTGGAAGTTTTGTGCTTAGTGAGCCACTCAGCTGTTTTCCTGTAGCTGTTTTTTTCAATGCTGAAGTGAACGTGGATGGCAACCTGATCCACTCGGACAGGGATGGGCATCTGGCTCAGCAAAGTCAACTCAATGCACAACTTCCCACCCACGTGGACAACAGCGGTTGGGGGGTCAAAATGCAGAGTTTTCAGCTGCGCAAAGGAGTGCATAGGCAACAAAACCTTCTGAGCTGAAAGGATAAAAACAGGGATGTGATTCTTCTCCAGTGCTGCTGGAGTTCTGCAAATCTTTTCTCTTTAAAATTTAACCCCTAGAATCAAACGGATCGACAACTTCTCGCAGTGAATCATTTCACTACAAATCAATACTTTCGATGTTTTTGTCTTGCGTGAGACTTGAAGATGCTGAGATTTATTTTCTAATAGTTACTTATACTGCAATTTTAGTATTCAGGCTGTTAAAGACAACTAACCTAAGAGAGATTTTCCAAGTAGAAGTTTAACATTTCACCACTACAGAAAGTGTTCTGGATGAACAATAGCATAACATGACAAACTTCCCAGAGCACAAAAATCAGGAGCAAGTACAAATTCAAGAAACTAATAATCAGGCTGGTGCCAGCTTTACCACATGAAGAGTTTTCATTCTCTTTTCTAGATCCCCAAAACAGTACCAAAACTTAATTAAGAATCAAGTCTAAAATAACATATTACTTATGGTGCATCCACTCATCAAGAAAAACATCTGCATAAAAGTTAAGTCTTCAGATCTACAAGAATAATTCTGTATGAATTATGATCAATAGTTGACAAGATACTACTGAGGCAGCATGAGGTATAAAGAGAAGAGAGAGGATGGACAAAATAATAATCTAACACCAAAATCCAAGAAGTATCATCACAGAGCTGCCACTTGTTTGCCAGCAGTGAGAGACAAAGGTAAGTTAGGAATTGAAAGAAAAACAACACCACACAATAAATTGTGAACTGTCAAAGCAGAGAAACATAACTGAAGGAAAACAAGGACTTCACAGCATTCAGGATGAAAATATTAATTACCCTTTCATCCTTGACTATTCTTAATTATTGCAGTTTTATAAATGTTTGTGAGATGACAAGTCAAGAACCACATTGGTTCAGAAGTTATACACAAGGTAATGAACCCCATCAGAAAAAGCCTCCCAATCTACTTCTAGGGAACACTCAGAGCAGCTTGTTTTAAGTCTTTAAGAATCACTTAAGAAGGTTCTCTACTTGCTGATTGGCAAAATCTAGTATTTCTTGGCAAAAGCTCTTGCGTTCATCTTCTGATAAGTGATTATCACCAGCTAAAAGGCTGCTTGTTTGAAGATAACTAACAAAGTTAAGGAAACATGAGGTAGAAACTAAAACAATTAGAAATTGGACTGAAAAAAAGACAATTCAAGGACTACTCTTCTAATCTTTAAAGACAAGGCCTGTTGTTATCACCACACTCTTCCACTAGAAAAGAATCAATGGAAGATTTACTATCATGTGAGAGCATTGCAGAATCTCAGTATTACTTTTGCAGACCTACTAAAAATATGATGCATTATTAACCTGTGCAATCTTCTCCCATCTAAAATGATTAGTGAGCATAGAAAATTCATTATTTGACTATGATAAATGCAGTGTGCAAGTTAAAGACCCAGAGTCTTGCATTACACTGCCCAACATTTTGCACTAAATAACCTGAGTATTCGATTTTATTCCAATTTTCTTGGCTGAGAATCTGCCAGCTGTTACAGCATCACTTACCATAACTAAGTCATAAGACATTCTTTAAAATTTTAAGTGCTGTGGATACAATGATCATTTAAATATTTAGCTAAGAATGCAGTATTACTGGCTCAGATTCTTTATGAGCATTTGCACTGAAGCAGAAAAATCTAAGTGTTTAGAAGTGGTGTAAAAATTTGCAAAGGAGGACAGTATGTATAATGTCTGTTCTAAAAACACCCAAATAAACAAAAAACCAGCACAAAATGGAACAAGCCCTAAAATACACTCTATGGTATCTGCTGAACTAAAGACAAACTTCACACTGTACATGATGCACCACTCTCTGGAACCTAGACATGTCTAAAATGGAGAGCAGCAACCATATGCAAAAGGTGTTAAGAGAACCAGATGTTAAAAAGAGTAAAAATGAAAAAATAAATAACCCAACCCTCCCCAAATGAAGAGCAGCAATGGAAACAAGAAGTAACTCATCTGTCTGATATTTGCCAGTGTCTACTGTTAAATAAAAGTTAGAGATACGTCAGAAAAATAATCCCAAGCATAATTTTCTCCAGTCTTGATTTTTCTGCCTCTGCCTTTTAGAGGATACTTTTCTATCTGCCCAAGGTGTTTCTGACATTCAGCCAACTGCTTTCTTGTGTGTGTGACAAGCAATGCCCAGCCCTCAGCAAGGTAAGTTTTCAGTGCTCCTTGAAGATAGACTTCTGCCTTCTGTGGACCTTTCTTCCTCCTTTAAAAACAAAGAAATGAGAACAGAGAAATATAAGAACCTGAAAACTCTCCACACCTTTTCTAAAAGGGGTGAGGGGAGAGGAACCTTGCATGTAAATGCAGGACAAGGTGCAGTGAGCCTTCATTTTGTGGTAACTATGGGCCTGCCTTTATGGAATTCACTTAGGCAAGAAGAACTGCAGTTGATGTCAATAAACCACATCAATGAAAGGCTCCTTATACAGATCTATCCCAAATCAGAGCAAACAAGGTGAAGGTACCTCCCACAAATGAGACAAAAGCCATCTCAAGCTTCTGACATTTAACTAAAAACATGCTCACTCAATAATTTTAAAGCAGAAAAATACTTCAATGAAAATATCATGTTGTCACCACACATTATTCCTAACATTATTCCCTCAGGAGAAAATTTAAGTTCAGTTAGGAGAATCTGTTGCAACTAGAAGATCAGATTGGTTTAGTGAACATAGATGAGAACCCAAAAATGTTTTCCCAAAAAAACCCACTTAGGACTTTCAAATTCTTCTAAATAAGAAAAATAGGATGAAACAGAAAAGCAATGAAGGTTTCCTCAGAGCATTTTAACAGCAGGGACAAACATAAAAAATATATTTGGAATTTAGGAATCACTAAGTTTTGCAGTGGTGGAAACAAACATTTTTGCAATAATGACCTCAAATATGAAACTGATTATTCTCCAAAGACATGTTTTCTGGCTTTTTTAGGTATATACAGACACATATGTAGTTAAGATAACTTTGCATTTACTACAGCCTGCTTCCTCATGTGGCTTCTGACTTGTTTGAAAGTTTATAGTTATCTCTTTCTTACACCTCTTTGCTCTTTTCTCCCTAAAAGAAGGATCAAGCTAAAGAGCATAGGACAGTTAAAGGTAAGAGTACAAAATCATGAGGTGAGAATTAGGGTTTGATATGAAGAGATTGCTGGTGTTCTTTTTCTTGCTTTTTTTTTGGTTCTTTTCTGAAATACAGCCTGAAGTAGGGTTTGTTTACATTGTAAAAAATATGTTTCTAAAATTCCTGTTTAAATACAGTGCATTTTCCTCGGGGACAATATTCAGACCTTTCAAAGCTAATGCATTTAAGACATTTGAAACACTCATTTACATGTAGAACTCTGCCAAGTCCTTTCCCACAAGCTTAGCTGAGCGAATTCTTCCAATATTTGTGTACATTTCAATGGTGGCATGGGACAGATCCTGTTTAAAAGAAAATAAACTGTTATAACATACTAGAATTACATAAAGGTATTTCACACAAACTCATAGTAACTAAGTTACTCCAACAAAAAGCCCAGAATGAGTCACATTTACCCTGAGCACACAACACAGAATAGATTGTAACAGGCCACCTTCACTTTTTCTACAGTTGGTCATTATCCCATATCTGAGTTTTAAGTACCAGAAGTAAAAAAACCTATTCAAAAATCAGGTAAGGCAACTTAAACCCACCAAAATAACAGATGAGATGCAGTTCCAAGCACTTCTTTACATTTAAATCTTCCTCTTTACAGAAAGCACCTGTTTCTCAGTGTCTATCTGCCATTAGGTTAACACTGCAGGACTGTGCAGTGCATCATCCCAGGACACACCACAGCAGAACATATTTACAACAATATCAGAGCTTGGCCCAGAGCCTCACAATTAATACCTCAAAACCAAATCAGTTACATACAGGACATGGTATGTGATTGTTTCACTAAAGCTGCACACATGGCCATTAGGTATGTGAAAGTTTGCAGTATTTAAACCTACAATTAAATGCAAAATGCTACCTTACAATAACTGTTTTCACAAGAGTGCCTTAAAGGAATTTTGCTTGCAGCTACCCAATCCCAAACTGAAGTTTATCACCCATTTTTAAGCTGAATCTCCAATGCAGACACAGTGTTTATGCATCACCTTCCTCACCTTGCCCTAAGCTTGTAATAACAGCAACAAACTGTAATAACAGCAACAAACCCTTCCCACAAAAATTGCAGTTACAACACACACTGTATTCAACCACCAAACTTTCTTATCAAATATATAATAATCTCTGGCCAGAGAAATAAAAAACATATCACACTGTGACAGGACATGTGGGAATGGATTCAAACTGAGAGTAATTTTTTTTAAGTGCAAATAACTTATCTTAGCTGTGCCTGGAAATTTTAACTAATTCTATGTTCTTATCCGTTGAATACATGGATTAAATATGGCCATGGCTATGTATAAAATGTATACATTTATGTGACAAATACACAGGAAACAATCTTTTATAGTGTATCTGATATCTGAATTTTTGTTGCATAGAAGTGCAGCCAAAAATACCAAGAGGAATGGCAATTCTTTCACTGGCAAACACTACAGATTTCACTTAGTTTCTTAAATTTAGAAAGGTACTGCTGAATTTAGCAGAGATCTTCAGGTGTAAACTGGAACTGAACAGGTAGGAGCAGCTGGCAACTCTGAAGATTTTAATTTTGGTCCAGCTACCCAACTAGTCCTAAAAAGAAATGAAGAATGAAAGTGAAACCTGGTATCTTCAGATAAAAATCTGTTGAGACTTCT
>WEIV01005669.1:179919-193656 GCA_013390005.1 Calyptomena viridis | reverse complement strand
TACACACACACACACAGGAAAACTTCATNACACACACACAGGAAAACTACACACACACACAGGAAAACTACACACACACACAGAGAAAAACTACACACACACACAGAGAAAACTACACACACACACAGAGAAAAACTACACACACACACAGAGAAAAACTACACACACACACAGAAAAACTACACACACACACAGAAAAACTACACACAGAGACAGGGAAAGACTACACACACACAGGAAAACTACTCAAGTACACAGAGGTAAAGATTACACACACACAGGGAAAAAGACTCCACAAACACACAGGGAAAGACTTCACACATTCACACACAAAAAGACTCCACACACAGAGGGAAACTCCCCATACACAGACACAGGGAACGATCCCAAAAACACACACACAGGGAAAGATTCCACAGATTCACACACAGGAAAACTACACACACAGGGAAAGACTCCACACACACACAGAGGGAAAAAGACTCCACACACACACACACAGAGCAGAGGATCACCTGGGAGGAGGAAAACCTGCATTCCAGTCTTTGTTTCCCTTATCAACTCTTTTATCCAATGGCTTGGGCATATAAAACATCTGCGTTCTTAGCGAAGGTAAACGCCTCTGGTAAACCAGAATAAAGCTCCGTATTTCCAAGGGAGCCGTGGTTTAAAAGCCTGTATTTCCCTATCCTCCCTCTCCTGCATTGCCCCAGGCAGCTTCCCACAGGTAGAATGGAGGCCCTTGACAGCTGGCTGTGAATTCCCTGTTATTAGTAGAGCACACAAAACACTCATGTTAAGAGTTCCAGGTGGCATTTCCTGGATTTCAGTGCCGTTCTAAGGGTTATTTTCAAAACATATCAGGGTTTTCATGGATTTGGCCACAAGGCAAAGCTGTAGAATCGATGTCTATTAGAGCAGACTGTCAAAAACATGAGGGGAAAATGCATTTCACCAAATGAGTTCAGGCACTTGTGAGTATTGGTGATAGTGATTAACAATTAACCCTCTTCCAAGCAGAGCCAGAAGTTGATTAACTACTGCATTCTTCACACAAAGGAAACAATTCAGTTAAAGAAAGCCTAAATAAGCACAGTTTAAAATTCTCCCAGAAGAAAATAACCTGTTAAAGAAGAGTTCTGCAGGGATTTCCCCTAATCTACTTCAAAGAATATGTACTTTATGTGACTATATTCACAATACAAACCAATGTTTTACGTGTATATACATTACAAGCACCTTCCTGCAGTAGTAAAATGAGTAAACCTGAAACTTTCAAAGTAACTTTATTGCTCATTTTATAGATTTCCCTGGCCCTTTGATGAGCTGCCATTCCAGAAGGCAATCTCAGCTTCTTACTTAGGTTGCTCCTCCTCATCAACCCCACCCATTTCCAGGTTGTCTGTGGGAATAGCAGTGAGCTGGGAATTATCCAGGCATCTCCCAGCAGAATTCCTCACAGCAAGGTGCCAAATCCCACACAGCATCCCAAGGGACTTTGTTCAGCACGTGCTTTTTAGCACCAAGTCCATTATGGACAGAAACAAATTATGAGGTGAATAAGATACAGAGAGAGAAGCCAGCAAAGAAATGGTGTTCTAGAAAATCCAAAGGACATTTTTGGGGGGGGAATAAAGACTGGAATTGCTAAATTTGGAGAAGCCCTCTAAGATCATCACGTCCAACCATCCCCCAGCACTTCCAAGGCCACCACTGATCCATGTCCTCAAATGTCACATCCACAGGGCTTTGAAATCCCTGCAGGGATGGATCCACCACTGCCATGAGCAGCTGTGCCAGGGCTGGACAACCTTTTCCACGTAAAAATTTTCCCCAATATCCAATCTAAACCTCCCCTGGCCCAGCCTGAGGCCGTTCCCTCTCCTCCTGTCCCTTGTTTTCAGGGAGCAGAGCCCGACCCCTCCCCAAATCCCAACTCCTGGCAGGGATTGCAGAGAATTCCAGGTGCCCCCCGAGCCTCCTTTTCTCCAGGCTGAGCCCCCCCAGCTGCTCCTCACAAGATTTGTGCCTTTTTTAACTGTTTTATCTCATATTAATAAAGAAATGAAGCCCAGGCTGTGTCACAAGAGCTGAACATCCTCCTCCCAGCACATCAGTAACTCCAAGTAAATTCCCTGCAGGTGTAAACCTTGAGTTCCCAGTGGCTCAGAATCCAGTGGTCACCTTTAAAAATAGACAATCCCACTATTCTACCCATGGGAGGGAACATCCTTCATACAGGGATTATGGAACAACTCCCAGTACAGCTGTTTCTACTCTCTCTAGAAATCAAGTGCTGAGGCTGCCCAAAGAAATGTAAATTTTCTGCACAGTCTGAATCAAATTATCTGGCAAAGGACGTGAAGAAAAGATCCAAAAAAGCTACGACCAAGTAGAGAGATGAAAATGAAAGACACTTGCCACAATCCACCAAATTCCTATTAATGCCATTGTTTTGGGGGCTAATCAAATGCTCCAGGTGCCCATAACAAAATCCTTTATTTAAATGCCCAGTCTCAAATGGAAATACATAAGAACTTTACTCCACAAAAGGTTATCTAGAAACTCAGCTGCAAAGATTATTATTTTTCAATTTGTTCTGCAGAATAACTCTGCAGTGAGCTACAGTCTGGTGGAGGATAACCTGCTCCTCTGCCCAGCTAGTTTAACTCCTATTAATTCATTTCAGAACAGACTTAATACTGTATTTCTATATAAATTTTATACAATTTTTCAATATATAGACACACACACACTGTGGTTTCTCTGGTAAAATAAGTAGCACTAAAACATGGTGACCTTGGTGGCAAATCCCAAATGCTCCAGCTCAAATATCACTTTTCCCTGATAAATATGAGTGAAAATTGAAGACTTACACTAACAGCCCAGATTAATTCTCTTTTTTTTTTGTTTTTCTGGGATAACTAAGAAACAGGAACAGTTAAAGAGATGTGGCTGCTTTTAGCTCTGTTGACTTAAAAGTGTCTAAACTGCCAAGTTTCAAGTTTCACCTCTTGCATATGTCCAGACATGTGATTTAACAAATTATCAGAGCAGCCTCAGCCACTGAAACCTCTTTTATGGAAGCACTGCAGGAAAACAGGGCAGTGCAAGGCCAACCATCACCTTTCCAGCTGCAATGGATTATTTGGAGAAACAGTCACTGACTAAACTGATAACAGCAACCTCCTCTCCAAGCCAAAGACAACAAAAAAAAATAAAGCACAAAGAAAATTAATTTAAATGTGAATTGTATCATCAACCCCTCACATGGGAGCACTCCCAGGAGACAGTCCATGATCTTATCTGGAGGTGGTTAACCACAGGCAAGGTGGTAAACATGGATTTAACTGGTTAAAAGAGCATTCTGACAGCTCAGAGCAGATCTCAGTTCCCTTTATTTTGGCAACCAAGTACACAAAGATTCCTTTGCAATTCCATATTCTGCTTTAAAGAGTTTACTCACTTCGCTATGGTGGTCAAACTACTGACAACTCAAAGCCACACACAGAAATACATCTTAAATCAATATATACTTTGCATCTAATCTGGGAATTAGATGAGAAAAAAAAGGTTTATATCCACAAGGAATAGATGAAATCTACAGTGGGTAGAGTGGTACAAACTGGACTTTCTCATCACAGAAGCAATGCTGCCTTTTTGATAATATGGTTTGAAATATGGTTTGAAATATGGTTTTAAAACCACCCAACTCTAGAAATAACAAAAGAATTAACTGATTTATACTTTAGAACAAAAGTCTTCCAGCACACATAGAATTCCACAATTGCAATACCCAGGTAGAATAATAACAGGATTAATAAAACTAGAAAAAAGCAATTTAGCAGTAATATGCCATCAGCACTAATTATTTTCTTGAGCTGACACCCAGACAGAGCCTGAAATATCCTGAATTCTTATTTTCAACAAGTCTTTGTAGTGTCCTCTGGCCACCAGCAGAACCTCCACATCCTCATGGTGTCCAAGAGTTTCAATTCCAGGCACCAACTGCCCAATTCCATGGTTTTAATGGCACCATTTCCCTGATAACCAACTGGAACAGCCCCAGAATAAATCCTTCCCAAGACCTCCAGGCCTTGAAGTCAACCCTAAAACCATTTTTGCCCCTTTATTTCTGAATGCTCGGGTCAGAGCTGTCCCAAAATTAATGCACAGGCTGCTCAAAGCAAAGAAAGGAGAGGAAATGTTTCCTCCTCCCTCTGTGCTGCCAAAATCGTGGGGCATCTCTTCCTGTGAAGATTGTGCACAATGCATTCACTCAGCCTCCAAAATCCCAGGATCTGCCCCTAATTGTACTTACTTTGGGACACAAAGAGAGTTCAGAAATAAATTCATGTGTCCAATGACATTTCCTGGTGTTTGGACATGTTTTTCAAGACAGAACAACTCTTAAAACCAGCTAAAAGTAGCCCTGTTATATTTTGAAGTACCTTCTCCCATTATATTTCTGTGTTGGTTTCCCAAAATCTCTGAATTCAGCAGCTGACATCTGTTTAAAAACCCATTTTGAAGTTCTTGGAGCATTTTCTAGTGAATGAAGGCATCAGAAAAGCTGCTGTTTGCCCTGTGCTTTCTTAAAAAAGAAATAAAAACACCATTTCTTCCAATCCAAGGGTAGTTTTGTCATCCAGCTTTTTGGGAGGCAACATCCCACCCTACAGCTGCAATTCCTAAAGGCTTTAAAAGCCTTATTTTGCAAGGAAGGGATGGGAGTTGGTGGTTTGAAAATCCAAGAACAGCCAGAATACAAATCAAGAGGTTGGGGGATCAATTATCACGGTGTGTCTGACACTGTAAAAAGCACTTTTAAAAAAAATATTGGTATGAAATTTAAAAAAAGGCAGTTTAATAAGTGGTGCAGAGGCAACTACTCAACGCTCCCACCTGCAGATCAATGCCCAGCTTTTCCCTGAGCTTAGAAAGGCCAACCCTCAGTTTTATTGCTGAAGGAAACATGATAGAATATGAAAAATGCCTTTTTCATATTATATAATTTCATAATACATCATTTCGTATTATTATTTTCATATCAAGCTGTCTCCAGTCGATGCAGAAAAACAAATTCTGATGCACAAAGACAAACCCTGGTCGCTGCATGAGTTGCATAACACAGAAAAAAATGCCTTAAAATTATTTGATGTGACTCCTGTTACCCCTGTGTGCTTTTTGAGATAAATAAAAAAAGGTAGGAAACCTCTCTCTATCAAAAATACACCACTTACAATTCTCCTTTTTTAAAGGCTGCCCTACTAGATGGGGGCTCATTAAGTCACATTGTGGTTAAATATAAAGGGACTCTCAGTAAAAATAAATGAACAACAAACACAGCAACAACCTGCTCTTTTCAGTATTCACATCATTCCACAGAGTGCAGGAAATGCTGTTAGATTAAGTGTATTATATATTAATTATTACATGTATTAAGTATATTGTTCAGCCTGGAAAAGAGAAAGCTTTGGGGTGACTTAATTGTGGCCTTCAGGTACCTGAGGAACCCAAAAAAGATGGAGAGTATTTAAAAGGACCTGGAGTGACAGGGGCAATGGTTTAAACTGGCAGACAGTAGGTTTAGACTGGAGATTAGGGAGGAATTGCTGGCTGGGAGGGTGGGGAGGCCCTGGCCCAGGTTGGGCAGAGAAGCTGTGGCTGCCCCTGGATCCCTGGGAGTGTCCAAGGGCAGGCTGGGATCCCTGGGATAGTGGGAGGTGTCCCTGGGGTTGGAATGAGATGGGTTTTAATGTCCCTTCCAGCCCAAACCAGACTGTGATTCCACGATTTCCTCAAATCCCAGGAAGTCCCTTGTTCTAAATAAGAATCCACTGCCCAAACCATGACAAAAAAAAAGGACCACATAAACCTGCTCACACCTCATGAGGAGCAGAGCTGGGCTAACACAGAGGAAATACCAGATATAAAGAGATATTCTGTTTATTAAATGTACTCCACTCCATCCTGTTCCACCCTGCAAGGACAAACCCTCATCCAGATGATCCAGTGCTGAGTCCATACATTTCATACCCAGAGATTAAGGTACCACAAGTCTCAGACACTCCCCAATACTTCAAAAAAATTGGTTAATCAAGGTATCCAAGGAGGAAAAATACATTAGGAACAACTAATGCACTGAATCCCAGAATTAGAGAGTCATGGAAGGGACCTTAAAAAACCACCTCATCCCACCCCTGCCATGGGCAGGGACACCTCCCACTATCCCAGGGATCCCAACCTGCCCTTGGACACTCCCAGGGATGGAGCAGCCACAGCTTCTCTGGGAAAAAAACATTCCTTTTGGGTGGTGAATGCCCTGAATTCCAGTTTGCTGCAGCCCAGAATCCCCAGTGCCTGAGGCACCCTGGGCAGGCAGTGACAACCCTCCACCTCTGCCTCCCAGAGAGACAAAACTGCCCATTTTCGTTAAATTAACAGCATTTTTGTTCCATTAATGTTTCATTTTGTTAAATGAAAACTCACCCTCTGATTATTTCGCAGCCCCTGCAGTACAGGGTGAAGTGCAAAGGACACTCCCAGCCCTGCCCACACCTCTGCACCCCAAATTTCTCACCTCCTGGAACCACTGAAGGACAAATCCTCCTTCATTTGACACGTCCTTCTCGTCTAATTGTACTGTAATTATTAACTTTATTGCTTCACAGAAGCAGAGATATTTTCAAGTCTGTGCAGAGCAGCTGTAAATCTGCAGCTCCTCGACACCTCACTAATACAGAAACACCTATTTTAGGGTTTTCTGCTCTAAAGATCATTTGTGTCAGAGTAAATTTTTTAGCTGCAGTCCCCTAAGTCTGGTGGTGAGAATTATTGCAAGGAAGGAAAGGAAAATTGTTTCTAGATAGGATTATTTTGAAGAAATGAAGCCAAATATTCAATTCTGAAATGCTATTACAAAGGTGGTTTTTTTTATATATATATATATATAAACTGAAATAAAGGAGGTAAGCAAGTCCTCCTGAATCTAATGGCAATACTTTTTTAAATCTTTATTTTATTTCATATATATATATTACAAAAATAGAACACTTTATTATCCTGTTCATTTTCTGAGTTATTTTTATAACTAAATTAGAGGAATTTTCCACTATTCTACTATTTAACAATAACTCTTGTAAACCTCCAGTACAACCCTTAATCAATAACACCCTACTTAGTTTAATTCGTATTTTGTTAATTATACCCACGTATTAAAGCAATAAATCCCTTAGATTTATTTTGTTGAGCCAAAATAATTTGACATATAACGTAATAATTAAAGCACAGAATATCAATTTCATGACATCTGAGAAAATTCCTTAGTAATAAGTGAAAACAAGTTAGAAAATCAAACAGAAGCCAGTTTTCACTAAGATGCCAGGAGATGATGGGATGGAGCAGGGGAGAACATGGAGAATCCTTGGCAGAAGTTCCCAAAGGAGAAAGAACTGTCAAAAAAAAAACCCAAAAAACTCCAAAATCCACCAGAAAGCTCTTTCCTGGAAATTCAAAATTCACAGCACAGAAGGGAAAAATCCTTGAATTTTACCAGACTAGACTGGTACCAGGAACTGTTGTAATCATCTTAAAAAACTAATATAATGGAGCCCAAGGGTGAGATTCCCCATGTATTCCCTGATAACCACAGGGTGTTTTAACACTGATATCCCAAAGGAATATCTGCTGTGCCAGGATCTCTGGGTTTTAGTTGGACAAGCTGCTTTCTTGACTTCTGCACAATCTGTGCTGTTGGAGTGTTTTCATAAACTTAAAATTAACTTCTATATTTTTAAATAAACACCCTCTAATTTGACTCTCCATCCCTGTAAGGCAGATCCTGCCCTGAACCTTCCCAGAGAGGGAAGAACTGCTGTAATCTTAATTTTTTTAAAGGGTTTGACTTGTAGGCTTAGTTTTAGAGGACCTGCCCTTTGAGCAGACTCTGATTTTGGAGCAGCAGAGACCAAACTCTGTCCTGAAATGCCAAACAAGGGATTATCCTACAGAATCCTGCAGCCACAAAAACTGGGAACTCCAGAAACAACTGCAGTGATGAGCCTGGGGAAGGTGTTACATGAGCTGAGCCAGGCACAGCAGATGGAGACAGTGGTTTCCAAGGAAAAACGATGATTCCAGCCAGGAAACAGCACTGGGATCTCAACAACCTGATGCTCTGCAGCTGAAGGGAAAATGTGAGCATGAGAGACCACAGACCAGGTCATTTGGTTTGGTCAGCCTGGAGAAAGGCCTGAGGGAGAATCCAGGGGGAATTCAGATCCCTGTGAGCAGGGACAGGAATCCAGGGAAGGGCTGGAGTTGTGTCAGGAAGGGTAGGTGGGATATGAGGAAAAGGTTCTTTCCCCAGAGGGTGGTTGGACACTGACATTCCCCAGGGAATGGGCACTTCCCAAGGCTGCCAGAGCTCCAGGAGGCTTTGGAAAACAGGGACAGGGTGGGATTGTTGGGGTGTTTGTGCAGAGCCAAGAACTGGATATTCCATGATTCCATGGATTTTCTCAGCCACCAGCTGAAGGCAGGAACAGCAACACTGAGCTCACACCTCACAAGTAACCCTTAAGCAGCACCAAAACTCGGCAAATCCAGCCTAAAATGAGTCGAGTCTAAGGCAAAAGCAGCACCCGTGGGAAGGTTTTGGGCTCTGGGAGGACTCCCAGTGCTCCCCCCATCCCAGTGTCCCTCTCCATGTCACCTCTCAGCTCCACTTGCTGGATTAAGCTGAGCTCTAAATCAGAGCAATTTGCCACAACAGGTTGATTCCCATCGAGGCAAAGCCAGGGCAGCACTTTTCCCAAAAAGAGGATTAGCTGGTGGTAACACTCCCATCTGCACTTGTGCATGTTCATCCCAGCAGGATAATCCCCACACTCCAGGGCACAACCAGGGGTCAGAGGGATCATCCTCCACCTCTTGCTGCTTTTGCCATGATCCCGTTGGGAAGGTGTGGAAGGCAGGATGTAAATGTGCCCTGAAGGAGGAATTATTCAGCACAGGCAGCTCCACAGATCCCAGAGGATGAGCCAGTCCAGGATGGCAGCCTGCTCTTCCCAACTCCCAAACTCCCCACAAACCAGGGCTTCAACACTTCACACCTCAGAGGTTTCAGAGATACCCACAAGATTCCATGGAGCAGGTTTGGAAGGGATTATTGTGACACTGAGGGCCTACAGACCACTAAAAATGGTATTTTATAGAGCTTTTTTGTTGGTGACATTTTAAATAACAGGCAAAAATCACAGTATTTATCTTGGATTTAAACCTAAGGCAAAAAAATAGATGCAAATCAAGTCTGCTCCTGCAACTGGTGTGAGTTCTCAATCTACAAAATCCAAGATAGGTCCAAGGATTTCAGTCCAAGTTCCTCTATAATTTGGAAATACAAGTGTAATCTGCTTAGGATGCAGAGAAGGAAGACACATTTCTTTACAGAAACACAACAAGGCCATTTTGGCTGATACAGGAAAGAAAACTGTTCTCACAGACACACTAATTTATGGGCAGAACTAATTAAGAGTGTGAAAACAACTATATTTCAAAGTTTGAATAAGCAGTATGTGGAGTCTATTTATACATCCCATTTTTCACCTACTTACTGCAAGCATCTCCTCTCTCTTGGCTTAACAGCAGGTACTCCTATAAAAAGTGAAGGATAATGAAGGATGGAGTGGATCTTCCTCTGGATTGAGAGCAGGTGAGTGGAAACAATAGATCTGAGAGTCCACAGTTCTCCAGAATGAGACAAGAAATACGTTGAAGGAAGAAAAATGATTGTCAGAATACAACTAAAACCTTGATCTTGGCTGGGAGGGTGGGGAGGCCCTGGCCCAGGTTGGGCAGAGAAGCTGTGGCTGCCCCTGGATCCCTGGGAGTGTCCAAGGGCAGGTTGGGATCCCTGGGATAGTGGGAGGTGTCCCTGGCAGGGGGTTGGAATAGATGATCTTTAAGGTCCCTTCCAACCCAAACCAGTCTTTATTTTTCTAACCCAAAAATCCTTTACTGCCCCATTTCCAGATCTGTAAAGGGGTATCAGCAACGGGGTTTGTAAGTTTATTTCAAGCAGGTTTCACACAGCACTTCAGATTTGTTTAAATATCAAAGCACAAACCAAATGAACACCATTTTACCCTCCTTTGGTTCCAAGCCAAAGCCTGGAGTTCAGACTGGGTACATCAAAAAGCTCCAGGCAAGAAATGCCAAGGTAGTTTGGTTGGTGTGGGCAGATTGGTGCTGTTTCACTGGGAAAAGGGATCCCAGTCTGTGCTCCATGTTCTTCCTTCTCATGGACACAGCAAGAAAACAATAAATGCCAATAGTTACCCTGAGCCTTCATTTCAAAATCACAGTATCATGGAATGGCTTGGCTTCATGGGACCTTAAAGACCATCTTGTTCCAACCCCCTGCCACAGGCAGGGCCACCTTCCACTAATCCACATTTCTCCAAGCACAATCCAACGTGGCCTTTGGCATTTGGCACTGGGAATAACCAGCCTGGTGCTCAGATGTCTCCTGAAATCCTGTGCAGAGCCCAGGTGGAACCTCTTAGTGAGATTAAAAGATTCTCCCAGCAATTAATGGCACAAGAACTGCCAACATCACATGCCTGATTCAATCCCACTCAATCCTGAAGGAAAGCTGCAACCTGAAATTCCCTGTGAAGTTTATTGGCACAGCAGCACTGTAGGGACCTTTTCACCACTTCTAAACTATCAAACATGCACCTCATCCAGAGGGCTTTGAGTCACACACTTGAATAACTGCAGCATTCCTTTCCCTTGAATCCACGAGATCCAGCCAATGGCTATGAAGAAATTACAGTATTTAGGAACTTATACTTACAAAACAAGAAAAAGGGGGGAATTTTCTGAATTCTGAGAATTCATGCAGCAAAATTGTTATTTTATTTTTAAATACAGAATGGTTTGGGTTGGGAGGGACCTTCCCACCATCTCATGCCATGGACAAGGACACCTTCCACTAGAAGGTGGAAATCATGGTGACTCTTGTTTTGTAACCCAAGTTTGCAACTCCTGATTTCAGACAGGGCTCTCCCACGTATAAAAGGAAACATTCCCTCTCTTCTCCCACATCTGAAGCTTGGGCAAATGGAAAAGCAGGCAGGAAGAGATGGTGATGACCTGCATGGCATCAATCTCCTGTGAGTTAACCAGGCACGGGTGACTCTTCTCCAGGGCTCCCAAGGGGCAGGAGAAGGTTCTTTCCCTGCAGCACCTCACACTTGCAATGGCACACGGTCCCCAACACATCTCCCCACCTTGGCTCTGCTCTCCCTCATCCTCCTGCCAGATAAAGCACCCAGTGCCAGCCAGAGGATGGAATTCATCACAAGTGTTTCGAGGCTCAGCACGTGGACCCAGCCTGTATAAGCTGATTACAGGATTTCTGGGCTCCTGACACCAAACATCACCCAGCCAGGATGGCAGATGTCAAAGCTGGGAGATACAGCTCTCAGAAAACCAGGATGAGGCAAAAGGCCCGGAGATTATCCACTCTGGAAGGGATGTCAGGGAGAGGATGGAGCAGAGCACTGCAATTAGCACGCTGGGAAATGTTAATTGACTTAAAGCAAAGCACAGAGGGAAGAGGGCAAACACTGGTAACTCAGTTAATTGTGGCCTGACTAGAAGAGCAAAAGCATCACCCTGCAAAGATTGATGAATCACCAAGCTGTGAAACAACCAGGACAACTCCCTTCCTCCATGCCATAAAACATCCATCTGCAATTACCTCTGGAATTCACCTGCACTGCAGGTACAGGGCTGATGGGAGACACACACCCCACAACCAGCACAGAGACTTTCACCTCTGGATTCTCCTTCTCCAAGCTCGTCTATGTGTTCTCAAACACAACCCTTTGCCATCACAAACCTTGTAATTTTTTTTGCCCTTTTCTTAAAAAGTCATCTGAGCAGAGGCAGAATGGGGTGTTGCAATGGAGAGGTTCACAGTTACAGAGAAAGTTTGAAAATTTAAACTTAAGAGGTTCAAAACCAACATGACAAATGGAGATCTCAGCATTTAAAATTTTAAAATTTTCAACAAAAACATGTTTATTGAGGGAAAGACACTTGAGTCACTATCTGAGCATCTGGGATTACCAGTCCTGTATTTATGAGAGAGGCTGCAGCACATGGCTCTGCAATTGCTCTGATCTCTCCATCTGTGGTTGCACACGGTCCCTGCATTTACCCTCTGACAGACGGGAAATCACACAACCCCATTTTCCTGGGATTGCCCTTAGGAATCAACCAGCTGAGTCTTGCAGACCAGTTCTCTCTGCATGAGCCACATACACTCCTCAAGCCCAGCACTGCTTTCATTCCCTGCACCAGCAGAGCACCCCTGGGCCCCATACAGAACCAAACCCCCACATCCCAAACATCCCACACCACTGCTGCCTGCTGTCCCAAGGGATTTACAGCCTCATTCAGCATATGGAAATGCATTTGGATATAGGGAACAGGTACAAGAAGCCAGGGCCCATTCTCAGCAAAAATGCCGTGCAAAAGGCAGCAACAACCTGCCAGTGTCAGCACCTGCTCAGGTACTTTTAGAGAATCCCAGAGTGGTTTGAGTTGGAAGGGACCTTAAAGCTCATCCAGTGCCACCCCTGCCATGGGCAGGGACACCTCCCACTATCCCAGGGATCCCAACCTGCCCTTGGACACTCCTAGGGATCCAGGGGCAGCCACAGCTTCTCTGCCCACCCTGTGCCAGGGCCTCCCCACCCTCCCAGCCAGCAATTCCTTCCCAGTATCCCATCTCTCCCTGCCCTCTGGCAGTGGGAAGCCATTCCCCTTTGTCCTGTCACTGCAGGTCCTTGGCCAAAGTCCCTCTCCGGCTTTCCTGGTGGGCAGCTTGTATTTTTTACTCAGTTTTTCTTCACTGTGTACATTTCTATTGTGTTCTGTCATTGCTACAGTAAAACCTAACGCACCTGCTTTTAAAGAGCCCGAGCTCTGCTGTGGAACATGAAGCACAGAACTTTTTACAGCTCTATAATCATCAGGAGATGTGTAATAACTGCACTTTTACAACAGAGCTGTAAAACACGGGCTATGATGTGGGTCCCAAACACTTGATGCTGCACACCCAGTGCTTCCCACAGTCTGGATCCTTCCCACCAGGTGGGGCTGGGGACACCCCGAGTTTGGTGCCACCTCCCGCTCCCCAAAACCCCACAGGGCTGGGGATACCCTAATTCAGATGTCACCTCCCGCTCCCCAAAACCGCCGGGGCTGGGGACATTCTTATTTAGGCGCCACCTCCTGCTCCCCAAAACCAGCGAGGTTGGGGACACCTTATTTCGGTGCCACTTTGGGTTGGGTACAGTCCGATTTCGGTGTCACCTCCCGCTCCCCAAAGGGCTGGGGACACCCCGACTTCGGTGCCACCTCCCGCTCCCCAAAGAGCTGGGGACACCCCGATTTCGGTGCCACCTCCCGCTCCCCAAAGGGCTGGGGACACCCCGATTTCGGTGTCACCTCCCGCTCCCCAAACGGCTGGGGACACCCTGATTTCGGTGCCACCTCCCACTCTCCAAAACCCCACAAGGCTGGGGATATCTTAATTTAGATGTAACCTCTCACTCCGCAAAACCACCGGGGCTGGGGACACCCCGATTTCGGTGCCACCTCCCGCTCCCCAAAGGGCTGGGGACACCCCGATTTCGGTGCCACCTCCCGCTCCCCAAA
>WEIV01005669.1:139175-164160 GCA_013390005.1 Calyptomena viridis | reverse complement strand
CCAAGAAAAGCTTTTTTCCAAATAATTGATTTATTAAAAAAAAAAACAAAAACAAAAAAAAAAAAAAAAAAAAAAAAAAACCCCCCCCCCCCCCCCCCCCCCCCCAACTTATTTCTTATTGCTGTGCATTGAGGAATGAGAGATTTAACACTTGCTGTGATATTTCATAAAATAAGAGTTCTAAAGAATCTTTTTTGGGCAAGTATCAAACCCACTACTAAAAAGCCTATAATATAAAAATGTGAAGTAATGAATAATTTATTAATACTGCATGTGTTGATATTTTCAGTGTGAATATTTCAATAAAATGCCTCTCACTAGCACAATTCCTGTGATCATATTAAGGGATTCAAGGACACCAGATGAGAAAACTCTTGACTTACATGAGCTTTTCCAGTTTCATTTCTCTTTCCTGGTCCTCAATTTTTAATTTATCATAATCAGCACTCAGTTTCTCTTGTTCCAGCTGCAGCTTCTGGTTCATACTGTAATGAGAAAGGAAAAGTCAGTCCTGAATCCCATAAAATGGGTAAATCCCCATGAACAAAATGGGGTTGGACAGAGAAAATAAAGCTGTAACTCTCTACTGAAAAATTCTGGAAGAAATTAAGCATAAAGAACCTGAAGAACAATATTTTTAAATACTGGAGAACTAAATTCAGTGGTTTGTTTCCTTTACCTTAAAGGACACAACCTGTTCTTGCTGTGCTTCCTCCTATTTCTCCTTTCCCTATAATTACTCTTTGCCCACACAATAAATATGATGAAAGAATACTACACCAGGATTGCCTAGATTTTAGAAAAAGAAGATTACAGGAGCAAAACATTCTGTTTTCCAGGTGCTGGAGTATCTGACTAACAAAATTAGAGTAAGAAATATTAAGGGTGTGAAAATGGGAGACATTTGAGCCCCTCAGAAGGTCTGTGACAGGGTGAGTTGCTGGGGGACATGACCTTGGGTTAATTGCTGGATTTAATGACCAAAAAAGGTATTTTCCAACCTAAATAATTCTGTGATCTTTTAAAATCTGGTCTCCAAGCTCCTCTTCCCTACTGACCTGCAGGTGTAACATCACACTTTCTTTTTCCTCTCCATAATTTTATGGATTTAAAGCTCCCTTATAAAGAACTAAGGCTGTAATCCACCCTGTCAAATAATTAGAGGGTTGGCTGTTGCATGCAAGGGCAAAATAAACATATAAAGGGCAGAATATTACCCATAAATATCAATTAAAACTAACAAAACCAACCCCAAAACATCCCTATGGTGTCACAGGACAGAGAAAGTGATGGAGAGAGTGAACTTACTCCCTGATTTCATCAATTATTTTCTGCTTCTCTTCAATTTCATCCCTCAGCCTGGACAGCTGCTTCTGGTGGGCTTCCCTGTGACTCTCCATCTGCTGCTCCAGGGCCTTCTGCAAACACCAGAGCCAGGCATGAAACACAAATCCAGGTCCCCCAAACCCACCTGTTTCTCTACATTTCAAGGAAAATTACCAAGTTCATTCAGGAACCTGCCTGGTGTATCTTTGTGTCATTATAAAAGTGGGTCTACTCAGCCAAGTAGATAATAATTCAATTTTTAGCAACAGTTCTACACCAATTTCTACTCGTTTTCTTGCAAAAAATACCATCAGTGAAAGTCAGTCTTGGCATATCAAGAGTGACACTGATTTTACACCAGTCCTCTATTATTTCACCTCTTTATTCACCAAGGAAATAAGTGTACAGCTCTATTTCACCTGTTGGTTCACCAAGAAAACCAGCTCTACCTATGACAAAAGTAAAACCCAAAACACCCTGTTCCTCTCTGAGAATTGTTTATCCATAGCCCTGCTATTTCAATTAATTGTTATTTAAATTTAAAATCCAGGATTAGCTATGCCTCGAGCATAATTGCTAATAAAAAATTTGCTTTTTTTCCTTCCAGCTGTAAGGAAGAACTGCAAAACTCCTTTAATCTCTTTAAATTTTTATAATGGAGGGAAAAGTTCTGCAGATGACAAACCTCTAAAAACTCTATTTTTCTTTGTCTACAATTTGCAACCCCATTGAAACAACTCATTGCTAATATTTCTTTGCATTCCAATCGAAAAAAATATCAGAAAGCAGGTTTATATTTCATTATTATTTCCAGGAGATACTCAGAAATTTTGCCAAATTTTGGAAAAGTGGTTTTTAATCAAATTTCTCAGTCCCTAAATTACATTAACCCCAGTTGCCTGACTCACTACTGAGCAAATTGACTTTGAGCAGAGTTCCACCAGCAAAAAATCAGTGTAACACAGAGGTGAAGCAATTTAATTTTTAATACAGGAAGACAAAATTACACCCCAATTACCAGCTGAATGAAGGCTCTCACCAAGAAATGCCCTCTAAAATTGCAGTGCCAAACTACCTTCATCTCCTCTGCATCCTGAAGCCTGGTCAGATGCTCCTTCTCCTTATCCTTGAAGCTGACTTCATGCATTTTTTCTGTTTGAAGGTGGAGACAGTTGGGAATTAACCACACAATTCCAAGAAATGCTACTTCCAGCCATTTCCCAACCCATCCCTGCCAGTTTATAATCCCACTTATCCCAATTCTGCTTTCACTGGGGGAATGGTGCCCCTAGAAAGAGGTCATTTCTTACCAGTGGGGTAGGAAAATCAGGAAAAAATTCTGTTCTAACAATGTAGATCTTAAAAGGACAAAAAAAGCCTTGTCACCACCTGCTGCTCCCCCAGAGAAAATCCCTTGTGCAGGAATCCAGGATGATGTTAAGGCTCCAGGTCACTTGGGAATTTTACAGAAACCAGGAGTTTAGCAAAGCTACAAGAACTGCTTTTGATACACACACATTTTCCACATTACATGAGAAGGGATAAAACAAGCAATCCTTAAAATTAAGTCAGCTGGATCCCATATAGGAGCTGGGAAAAACACACCTTTTTCCCCACTTAGGGGAATCAGCTCCCTTTTGGACAGGGCAGTGAGTTTGGCCAGAGGGACAAGTGAAATTAGATATTTAATAACTTTACAGACTATTTAGCAAGATTGCTTGGTGCTGTTTGGCTAAAAGGTTTATGTGGCTTTGTTTTAACTTGTCCCATCATTAAAACACAACACAGAACTTTCTAAGAAATGGGTGGTGAAAGAAATTATGACCATGAGACCCAAAGTTGTACCTTGAGCACGTAACTTGGCAAGTTCCTCATTGAGGGAGTCCTGTGACTCCTCCAGCTGCCTCCTCTTCTGCTCCATGTTTTGCATGTAGTCTGTGAGGGATTTGATCTTTGCTTCATGCTTTAAAGACAAGGGGGACAGCAATGAGATGTGAGTAGCACAGTTTGTTTCCTCGGAATTCATGTATTGTCGCACATCAAGGAGGAAAAACAGGAAGATTTCCACAGCCAGAGCTGATGGCTCAGAGTAAAAACAGCAAAATACCTGAGAAGGAGCTACCAGATGAAATTTTTAAAGGTCACACTCAATAAATNTATAAATATATATATATATACACTATGCTAAACAGCCCAGTAGTAATTCCAAAATATCACTGGAAGCTGTTGACTTGGTGTTAAACAAACAGCAGGGAAACAGCTGAACATCAGCCTTCTGAGGTGGCTTCTGGATGCTTCAACCTGCAGAAGCTCATACTGGCTCTCCCCAGCCATCCTGATGATTTTTTTCTTGCCAACATCCTTGTGAACTAGAAGGGTTTATGGTTAAAGAGAAAACAATGAAGTGTGTAGTAAAAATATCAAGAATGAAATTAAAATCTTCTAATTTAGGGACAAAATTAAGACACTGTCTGAATTATTGCATCCTAATTACAAAGCCACTGAAGTACCTTTGCCCATTAACAAGATTTTGAGCCCAACAACCCCCACTGTCTTTCCAGTTTTAAACCCAGGGAGGCCTCAATCTGCACACAGATGGAGAACTTCCAAAGTGCCAAAGCAAGGTGACCACTAGTTGGAGAGTATTTCTGCTTGGTATCATTTTCAGTCACCATTTTTGGACAGCCAATACCCTCGACCTCCCTATAATTTTCAGGATCTCACTCCCAGCTTGAGCTTGAGTAAGTAGAACTTAATAAGGACACTCTGCTGCAGGACAAGATTTGCTCCAGGTTTGCTTAGGCTGAGTGCTAGGAAGGGAAAGGCAGTAAATTGGATCATCTTCTCCCATTCACATGTCCACTGCAGGGGAGCAGAGATCCCTCTGCAGCCCCTGGAGATCCACAGGGGAGCAGAGATCCCCCTGCAGCCCCTGGAGATCCACAGGGCAGCAGAGATCCCCCTGCAGCCCCTGGAGATCCACAGGGGAGCAGAGATCCACCATGCTGGAGCAGGGTCCTGGCAGAGACCTGTGGATCCATGGAGAGAGGAGCCCACACTGGAGCAGGTTTGCTGGAAGGACTTGTGACCCTGTGGGGGACCCACCTTGGAGCTCTGCCTGAAGGACTGATCCTGTGGGAGTTCCCCATGTTGAGCAGTTCATGGAGAACTGTTGCCATGGGATGGACTCATGTTGGAGAAGTTCATGGAGAACTGGCTCCCGTGGGAAGGACCCCAGGCTGGAGCAGGGGAAGGATTCTGACTCCTCTCCCTGAGCTCCATCTCTCGGGAGGGAGACCTGGGAAGGAGGGAGGGGTTGGAAGGAAGGTGTTCTAAGCTTTATTTTACTTCTCATTGTCCTGTTCTGGCTTTGTTGGTGATAAATTAAATTAATATCCCAAATTTTGCCCGTGAAGGTATTTGGTGAGGGATCTCTCCCTGTTCCTATCTCAACCCATGAACCTTTGTTACATTTTCTCTCCCATGTCCACTTGTGGAAGGCGTGATGGAGCAGCTTTGGTGGGCCAACCCACTACACTGTAAAATTATCCATAACATCTTATTTTCTATTTTATCAGCACAGTAACTGAGCAGATATGAGGAGCTCTCCAAAGGTTTGGCTAGGGAACCATATGGTCACTGCTTCCTCTCTCAGGTTGCCTTTAAAGTGATAAAATACACAAATTCATGGTGAGGAAATCCCATGGTGAAGCAATTCCACACAAACAGGCATGGAAACCCCACACAAATTCACTGTGAGAAACATGGCATTTTCACTATTATCCCATAAACCACATTTTCAGACAGCAGGACACGACCTCACCACAGAATGTGCTGGAAAACACTGAGGGGGAGGAACGGCAGAAGAGAGAAAAAACCCAACCAACCAGTCACTTCCTGCTCCGAGCACACACATTTCCTGAGGAAAGAGGCTGAGAAAGTCCCCAAAGTTGGGAGAAGGGAGGGACAGACACACCTGGGAGATGAGGAGCTGGCAGGCCGCCAGCTCCCTCTCGCTGGCGTTCATCTTCCTGTTGGAATCCAGCTGGGCACTCTCCAGCTGTTTGCTGCGGTTCACCAGGGATTTCACCTCGGATTTCATCTTGCTGATGTAGAGCCGGGCCATGGTGAACTCCTCCTCGATGACCCCGTTCACATCTGCCAACTGCACACACGGGACACTGTGTCACCCTCCTCGCAGGCGGCGTGTGGCAACTCGGCCTCACATTTGGGACACTTTTAGCCCACGGATCAGTTTAGAGTTTGGAAAAGGGGAGCAGTGTAGTAGTTATTATGTGGGAATTTCTGAACTTGAAACTCGGATTCGTGCCCCAAGTGAGGGCAACCCCCCCCCAAATTAGAATATTCTTGCAAAGCAAAACCTACTTATTATATTGACGCCTTCTTTCAGGATTTTGCAAGTTCTTGAATTTCTTTTTTTCTTGTATGTTTTATAGATCATGTAGTTTACCATGTAAAACTACATGGTAAAACTACATGTAGTTTTTAGGTTGGATATGAGGGAAAGGTTCTTCCCCCAGGGGATGGTTGGGCACTGAACAGGCTCCCAATGGAATGGGCACTTCCCAAACCTGCCAGAGCTCCAGGAGGGTTTGGAAACAGGGAGAAGGTGGGATTGTTGGAGTGTCTGTGCAGGGCCAGGAGTTGGACTCTTGGTCCTTGTGGGTCCCTTCCAGCTCAAGAGATTCCATGTCACCAGCATGGGAAATACTCCTTCTTTCAAACTGTTAAAAGCTAAAGAGCGTTTTCAAAATATTCCTAAAAGAAATTCCCTTCCTTCTTTCAAACTGTTAAAAGCTAAAGAGCATTTTCAACATGTTCCTAAAAGAAATTCCCTCTTGAAGGGTTGTGCTTCTTCAATAAGGAGCTGTAAGAAAGACATGGGTCTGGAAATCACCTGGAAGGAGAAAAGTAATCCCTCTCATCTCTAAATATCAGTATAATTCTATTTAGAAATAATTTCCTTCTCTGATTTAACATACTGTCTTTCTCTTCATGATTTTTCTCCAGCTCCTGAACCCCTGTAAGCACTGACAGGCTGTGCAGGTTCTCCCTGAGCCAGCACAGGGCTAAACTTCATGTGCTTCTCACCCAGCACAGCCAAAGGAAAGGGAACATGTGCTGCATCTTCTCCCAAAAAACCTAAAAAATGACCCTGCTTCCAAAACTCTGTCTGCTCTGAAATTAGACACACTTGGAGAAGATGCTAATTGCCAACTAATTTGAAATTATTCTTCTAAACACTTCTCAATCTGGCCTTATTTACACTGACAGCTGTCCCCAGAAACGCTGACATGTTAGTTATACAAAAATTTATATCAAACAGCCTCTGCCTCCATTTGCAAAGGTTTCCTCTCATAGTCCCTGTTCCAACGGCCACCAGAGGCTGCTGTGCCATCTGCCAAAGGCTGGTCCCCTGTCCTGGCATCTGCAGAGCCACAGGGATTTTGTCCTGTGCAGCAGGAGCAGGCTGAGCATCCTGCCAAAGGGGCTTTAGCAGGACATCAACCAGGAGTGAATTAAAAGCAAGAAAACTGAGTGTTTTACAAGGCATTTACGTGCATCTCGTAAATTAATTTCTTACCCAGTTTTAACCATTGCTACTTTCCACGTGGTTTTAATGGACAGATGAGATGCATTAACATCCCCAGGGAGATCTCCCAGGCCATGGAAAGTTTCCAGCATTGCCATTTAGCAGTGACCATACAAATACCTTCTCTGAATCTCAGCATTTTGCTCCTCTGCACCAGGAGTGTGACAAAGTGAGCAGCCACCCCCTCTGCCACATCCTTAAACCCAAGAGCCACACGAGGGACAATCTCAAAGCAGGCCTGACCAAAATGTGCACCAACCTTCCAACAAAAAGCAGCCACCCCAGGTGCCAAATCTCACCCCTAGAGCTTTTCAGATTTTGGGAATTCTCAGCCATGCCAGCTCAGGAAGGAGTGGGGCTACATGGGTATTGTTTTGGGGGGAGATCAGACTCCCCATTAATCAGTGCATTGACCACAGATTTGAGGCTGCATTAGTCTGGCCCCAAACAGGGAGCTGGGAATAACTGTGGGAAGTGTGTGCCCAGACACTGAGCCAGATAAAGAGCTCTTGAGAGTTAGATGTGTGCTCCAGCCAGGATTTACACAGCAGTGTCCTGGGAGAAGGACCCAAATATTCCACATTAACTGATGCTCCCAGGGCTCAAGCACCTCTGCTAAGGCTGGGAGAGCTGGGAATGTTCACCTGGAGAAGAGAAGGATCCAGGGAGAGCTCAGAGCCCCTTCCAGAGCCTAAAGGGGCTCCAGGAGAGCTGGAGAGGGACTTGGGACAAGGGCTGAAGGGACAGGACACAGGGAATGGCTTCCCAGTGCCAGAGGGCAGGGAGAGATGGGATGTTGGGCAGGAATTGCTGGCTGGGAGGGTGGGGAGGCCCTGGCCCAGGTTGGGCAGAGAAGCTGTGGCTGCCCCTGGATCCCTGGGAG
Source organism: Calyptomena viridis (assembly GCA_013390005.1). Lineage (NCBI taxonomy): Eukaryota > Metazoa > Chordata > Aves > Passeriformes > Eurylaimidae > Calyptomena > Calyptomena viridis. Next base: position 156,337 of record WEIV01005669.1, on the reverse strand, counting down.
TGTCCAAGGGCAGGTTGGGACCCCTGGGATAGTAGGAGGTGTCCCTGCCCATGGCAGGGGTGGCACTGGATGAATTTAAGGTCCCTCCAACCCAAATCATTCTGTGATTCCACGACTTGCTGGAGTATTTTCATATTGCAGAAGGTGTGTGGGACAAGCAGCAGAACCAACTCACTGTTTTGACATCATTGGTGCCAATGATTCCTCCAATCTCTCCCAGGTCCTTCAGCAGCAGGTTCAGGATTTCTGTCGCCCTCTTCTTCTGGTGGTTACTGAGCTCCTGCAACTGGCCCAGCTCCCTCTGGGTCGCTGTCAGGGCACTCTGAAAAGGTTTAAAATCAAAATTTACCCTCCTCTCTGCACACTGGGCATCAGTTCTTCTGTGGTATCTGGGTTACATGGCACTGCCTTGTGTCTTCCTGAACATGCCTATGGCACAACGTCCCCTTCCACCTTGACATAATCCACTTTCACAACTCACTTGCTACCAAAGGCCACTTTAGATCTATTAAATGTAGCAAATCCGGTAAGAATCTTATTTGCATAATACATCAAAGGAGGTTAATCACCAAGACATAGATGTAGAAGGATATAAAATTGAATTTTTTCAAACGGATTTCAGAGTAATCTGTTTTACTGAAGTAGATAACAAAGTCTTTAATGAAACAGATCTGCTAACAAGAGCTTCCTAAGTTTGTGTAATGAATTAAGGAATAAGGATGCATTAAGCTAATAAATCAGCCTGGATTTTCCTCAGATTTCTTCCTTAAGATCAGTACACATCTGCTGAAAAACCTGGTTGGTTTTTTCTGATTCCTTCCTTGAGATCCCCTGACTCTCAATACAAAATTCTTGCTCAGAGTCCAGGAAAAATGCTGCCATTTGCATAAAGCNTCAGATTTTGGGAATTCTCAGCCATGCCAGCTCAGGAAGGAGTGGGGCTACATGGGTATTGTTTTGGGGGGAGATCAGACTCCCCATTAATCAGTGCATTGACCACAGATTTGAGGCTGCATTAGTCTGGCCCCAAACAGGGAGCTGGGAATAACTGTGGGAAGTGTGTGCCCAGACACTGAGCCAGATAAAGAGCTCTTGAGAGTTAGATGTGTGCTCCAGCCAGGATTTACACAGCAGTGTCCTGGGAGAAGGACCCAAATATTCCACATTAACTGATGCTCCCAGGGCTCAAGCACCTCTGCTAAGGCTGGGAGAGCTGGGAATGTTCACCTGGAGAAGAGAAGGATCCAGGGAGAGCTTAGAGCCCCCTCCAGAGCCTAAAGGGGCTCCAGGAGAGCTGGAGAGGGACTTGGGACAAGGGCTGGAGGGACAGGACACAGGGAATGGCTTCCCAGTGCCAGAGGGCAGGGAGAGATGGGATGTTGGGCAGGAATTGCTGGCTGGGAGGGTGGGGAGGCCCTGGCCCAGGTTGGGCAGAGAAGCTGTGGCTGCCCCTGGATCCCTGGGAGTGTCCAAGGGCAGGTTGGGACCCCTGGGATAGTAGGAGGTGTCCCTGCCCATGGCAGGGGTGGCACTGGATGAATTTAAGGTCCCTCCAACCCAAATCATTCTGTGATTCCACGACTTGCTGGAGTATTTTCATATTGCAGAAGGTGTGTGGGACAAGCAGCAGAACCAACTCACTGTTTTGACATCATTGGTGCCAATGATTCCTCCAATCTCTCCCAGGTCCTTCAGCAGCAGGTTCAGGATTTCTGTCGCCCTCTTCTTCTGGTGGTTACTGAGCTCCTGCAACTGGCCCAGCTCCCTCTGGGTCGCTGTCAGGGCACTCTGAAAAGGTTTAAAATCAAAATTTACCCTCCTCTCTGCACACTGGGCATCAGTTCTTCTGTGGTATCTGGGTTACATGGCACTGCCTTGTGTCTTCCTGAACATGCCTATGGCACAACGTCCCCTTCCACCTTGACATAATCCACTTTCACAACTCACTTGCTACCAAAGGCCACTTTAGATCTATTAAATGTAGCAAATCCGGTAAGAATCTTATTTGCATAATACATCAAAGGAGGTTAATCACCAAGACATAGATGTAGAAGGATATAAAATTGAATTTTTTCAAACGGATTTCAGAGTAATCTGTTTTACTGAAGTAGATAACAAAGTCTTTAATGAAACAGATCTGCTAACAAGAGCTTCCTAAGTTTGTGTAATGAATTAAGGAATAAGGATGCATTAAGCTAATAAATCAGCCTGGATTTTCCTCAGATTTCTTCCTTAAGATCAGTACACATCTGCTGAAAAACCTGGTTGGTTTTTTCTGATTCCTTCCTTGAGATCCCCTGACTCTCAATACAAAATTCTTGCTCAGAGTCCAGGAAAAATGCTGCCATTTGCATAAAGCAGATTTTCACAGCTTTCTTGGCATAATACAGTTTTTAAATATCCAAAACACAGAATGGCCAGTTCTCACATTCAGTGTTATGGTGTGCAAAACACAGAGGCTGCAAGAGCCACAATCTGCCACCAGCTCCCCCAGAGAAGTTTCTGATTTACCTTAATTCTATTGCTTAATTAAGACAGAAGATCAGCAAATATGGGTTGTGACTGCTGCTGGGGGACCACGACACACAGATTTTTGGGAAATCTTTAGGAGGCAAGGAGAGAACCACCAGCACACACAACTTGTCCTTACACTCTTCTGTGCCAGCTCATCAGCCAGCTGCTCGTTGGTCCTTGTTTTGTCCTCCACTTCCTGGGATTTCTGGTCATAATTGACAGCTAATTCTTCCAGGGCTTGCAGCACCTCCTTCACTTCATCCTTGGCCGCTTCGTTCTCGATCTGGAGACGGGTCAGCTCCTCTTGGATCTTCTCGTAATCCCTCCTGGTGGAGGCCAAAAGCTGGAAAGAAATATCACAGGAGCACTAAGTCACCCCAAAACTCATTCAAAAACACTGAAAATGGACAAAACCAGAGTGGTTTTTGCCTCTTGTGTGTGCAAGAGGCAAAGCAGGAGAGAAGAAATGCTGCTGCTCTGCCAGAAACAGCACCAGTTTCAGCATAAAGGTATTTGAAGGAAGCACTAAAAAAGCTCTGAACTTCAATGAAATGAAAAATCTTAATCAAATCCCATTATGACCCAAGACTGAAGCAGAGAAACTTATTTTAAACAGTATCATGGGTCTAAAGAAATTTTCTGCCCTCAATGCAGTGCTGCAGAGAGGACCAAAAAAATACCACAAAGTAAAATGTTTGAGCACAGACTCAGAGCTTTGAACTGCAGCCTCAGAGACCTTGTGGCATCAGAGAAATATTTTGATAAGCAAACCTAAGATGATTATTCTCAGTTATCATCTGAAGCACGATGCTGAAGACAGATTAGCTGCTCATATTTGCTCAGGCAAAAAGGAGAAAAGACTTCACATGTACCAGTGAGTATTTCCAATTTGTAAAGTGAAGTCAATTTACTCTTGGCACACCACTAAGAGAGATGTTGGAGTTTCAGTGACAGGGCTGATTTTAAGAGGTCACTTGCCTTGTCCTCTCCTTTGCCCTTGAACCAATGTTCAGTGAGATGTGAAAGTCTTGAAAATCCAGCTTAGCACAAACCCAGGCCCACCAGCAGAATGATGTGAAAATAAATAAAAGGTGCCACCTAGCATTTATTGCTAATATTGTACTTTCAAGAATAATAAAATCAGGACTTCACTTTGCATAAAATAGAGAATAATAAGATATAAAACTAGTGCAGGAGATATAAGCAGGATTTCATGCTCATCCTAACAGCAAAGTTTGGACATTCATCCATGGAATTCACTTCTTCCCAAGCATTTCTACACATGGATTAGTTTAATTCTGCTGTACTGAAGCTTTCTTGGACAGTGGAATAAAATCTGCCCTGTTGGATGGACTTCTGACCTGTCCCACCACTGCTTGTTGCCTCCCAGGCCACAAAGCAACCCCAAAAAGAACAGAAAAACCCTCTAAACCACCTAAAAGCAGAATGTCAGAGAGACACTGCTTGCTTTTTTTTTTTTTTTTTGGCTCAGAGAGCTGATGGAAAATAGGAAACCAAGCAGCTCCAGGCTGGCACGTGCCCAAAGTGGTGCAGGGAGGATTCAGATGTAAGGGAAATTTATCTCCCTGGTAAAGCTGCAGCCTCAGAAGTGCACTCACGTTATGGAAAAACCCACTGAATTGCCAAAGCCAGATGGCATGTAAATATTTAAACAACAAAACAGCTTAAAATAATCTTTCTCCCAAACACAGATGGAACTATTATTTCCATTTACTTAAGAAATTTTCTGTGTGAATATTCCTGTGACTTCCAGAAGTGTTGTGTATCACCTAGAGCATAAACACAGCTCCCCAGAAGATTCCTGCTGATATTGTGTGGAAAAATAGGTTTGCAAAGGCCATTAATACCACATTCTAAGGATCAGCTGCAAACAAAGGGAAGGGACAATGGCTGCAGCACTTCATGGATCTGTTCAAGCACGTGAGGTGCTGGGTGGAATATTAAGAATCCCCTTAAACACACACCCTAAGAAGCAGCCAGTGGTGAAAAAAGTACCAAACCCCACCAATATCAGCCCAATGCCATCTGCAGCAGGCCTCAGGTTTATAATTAACCTGCTGGCTTAATCAAGCAGAAAAAAAGGCCTCTGGTTAATTAAGGGGAAGCAGAGGGAGGCAGCTGCTCCTGGCTCATGTATCATGGAGCTGATCCCAGGTACATCCCTCCTGCAGTGCAGGGAGAGCTCACCTGTGGAAAAACACCTTGAAAAATGAAATATCACATCAGCTTTCAAAGGTAAGAGATGGACAAGCTCCTGAGATGAATCAGATAAAGCTTCTGGATGACATCAGCTGCAGAGATTTGCTAAATCAGCTAAACTAGACTGGGAAAAAAATGGGGAAAAGTGATCTGGGAAAGGGTTAAAGGCCACTGAAAACCTGTTTCATCTTCCAGGAGGGATATTGAGTATGGAACACGGGGGTGGGGAATAATTGTGTGAGTTGCTCCCAACCAGAAAACACAAAGCAAGGAATGCACATCACCCCAAAAACAGGACATGAGAAAAACCATGAGGGAAAAATAAGCTTCAGATGAGAAAGGTGATAATAGAGAAGTGGGAGAAGTGACACGACTCAAACAGAATCACAACACACACCAGAAAATAATGGTGCTGAGAATGCAGAAAATGCTGTTGTGTTTGTGTAGCCACAGGCACGGGCAGCACACAGTGCAGGGCACTCAAATAAAGCTGGGGCAAGGGAATGAGGAGCTTAATTGTGGAATAAAATCAAGCTGGTGATTCCTGCAGAGAGGACAAGGCCCCAGAGGTGGCAGGTATGTCATGAGTGACCAGGAACAGACACGTTCAGACACTGTTTCCTCCCTGATAACAGGGCCCTGGAAACCAGGACACCCTTTCTGAGGGCTTGGGTGACATGAGACATGGACAGAATCATTTTTCAATCCCAAGAGAGGTTTCACACCCCCAAAAAAGCAGCCAGAACAGTGCTGTGCTCCAGCTGAAGTGGCTGGGAGAGGCACTCCTAGGAAATCACAGCAGTGTGGCCTGCCCAGTGTTTTGGAACACTAATGATGGATGAACTCCCACACCAGGATTATACTCTTGGGCTCAATGGCCCTTCTCCAATTTCCTACCAGCATAAAAGCAATTTCTAAGAAAAAGCACAGCAACATTTGGGAAACTTGGGTGATTTGGTGTTATTGTCTCATTTTGCATCTTCAAAACCTCTGGTAAACAAATGAGAGGTCAGGGAATATCCTGTAGGTTTAGGGATCATATTCCCCATCTTAAAACCAACAAACATTCGTTTTATGGAGAGAAACAATGAAATCATATGTTTAAATTGAGCAATTTAAATTGATTTTAAAGCAAATCTGTGTCAGCACGAAAAATCCATTTTTCCATCTCCTGGATTTCACTCAATGCTGTCTCTAATTGCCAAAATAATGAACATCAGTAATTTAGTACCAGGATTAATTTTTATACTGTCAGAGTAGGAAATGTGTAACTCCCTGTAGTCCATAGTGTCTGGATACATGAAAGGATGTAGAGAAAACTACATTTGAAGTGAAAAATACTGGTCACACTCCTACCTTGTACCTCCAGCATCACTCCTCAGCAGGATGGATTGTTTTTATAAGGGTTTTTTCATAAACCCCAAAGTTTAATGCTTTTCTGAGGATATTATGACATTTGAAGTTGACACACAAGTTTCTCTTACCTCTTGAATTTTAGCCAGTTAATATAAAGAGCTGTGACACAATCACTAAACAAGAGGCTCACAAGAAAAATGTAAGAGTTTTTCATTTGGTTGGTGTGGTTTTTTTGGGTTTTTTTTTTAGTTTCTTACCTCCTCTTGATCCAGCATTTGTTGCTTTAGTTTTTCAGCCAACTGGCTCTGCTGGTTGATTTCATCATCCTACAATGAAAAGGTTGGAGATTTTTAGTTTCTTTACACAGTTGTCATTTGATCACTTTTAATTCCCCCTGTCTAGAAAAGAAGGCAGAATAATACAGCAAAATAATACAGCATGTTTGCGTGGTATGAGAGGAGAGAAAAATATACACTCACAGGGCTGTGCAGTGAAAGTTGTCTACACTGCAACAAGTTATAAATGGTGGCATTTTGGGGTTGTTTTGGGGATCAAACACCATCTCATTCCCTATAGTCCTGCAGTAATACACCAAATTATAGTTCCTGTGTTTTCTAGATTAAAACTCAAACCTGCTGCCAGTTCCCTCAAGAATAATTCAATGGGCTTTGCTACTTTTGATGATGACAATGAAATAAGGACTGACTTCTTTGTCCCTCTTTTTCTAATCATTATGTAAAAGCTGGAGACTGCTACTGGGAATGATGTGTTCTCCATCAGAAAAAAAAAAGCTGTAATTTCTTAAAGACCTTAACTGCTCTTTTCAATGCCATCAACACACTGCTGTGTGTAACCACACTGTGCAGAGAGACCTCATGGACATCAGAATTAAGGTTTAAACACAATTCTCTCCCTCCCTGGGTATTCACAAACAGCCAAACTTCAATATTAACAGACAAGGACACGGTGGGGCTTTTTTTCTGGTATTTTCCTGCTAATTACAACAGAGTATTGATTCATGATGAAAGCTGCCCTTTTTTTTTCTAGACAGCCTTTTATGCTGCTCTCATCCCTAATGGTCAATGGCTTTAGTGGGCTTTTTTTTTTGCCTCCTACTTATCATCTTCACAGAGCCAAAGCTATTAATGGCCAGCCCTGGGTAAGTGTATTGCTGAGAGCTTTAAGTGCCAATGATGAATTTCAAGCTGTGCAAATAAATAAATGAATAAGCCACCTGCACTTTGGGCAGTGTTGACAGCTAGAACACCACCAACAAAAAGGGATGGATATATATTTTCCTTAAAATTCTAATACATGATAAATATCTGAAAACATTAAGGTACTGTCTCCCTTGTTTCCTCTCTCCTGTGAGAGGGACAACAGTTGGCTGAGGGATTTTCCAGAATTCACTGAAGGAGTGTTGAAAAGCCAGTACTGAGTCCTTAAAGGGAAATTTAGCTCTGATTTCATGGACAGTTCCCCCAAACACTGCACAGGGAAGAGAGGCAGAAAACTGGCAAGACCTGGTTTTATGCAATAAGAGTGTTTGGAATTTTCCAACATTTTCCAATACACTCATCCATTTTGGCACAGTTTTCCTTTGACTCCCAGAGAATGGAATCAACCCCAGAATTCCCACCTTATCATCCAGCTGTCTGTAGAGACTGGCAATCTCCTCATCATATTTCTGCTTCTCCTCTGTCGAGATACTGGCGACAACTGGGGTGATGTTGTCAATAATTGGGGTGTTATCACAAGGCTCCAGGTTCTTCTGGTCCTTTGCACTGATCTGCTCATCCTCAGGCACAGCTTCTCCTGCAGACACACAATCCAAGACAGGGGGGTGTCCAAAACCATGGATACCTTGGGATGGTCCTGCTCTGTCGCTGGGAGGGACTCGGGAAAGCAAAGAAGGGCTTTATGCCACTGCCAGGGATACAAATGACAAGGAAAGGTCTGGAAAGGTGGCCATCCTCCTTAGGATGATGATGTCCAAGGCTGGAAATGCAAATGTGGATCTTGGAGGCCTTTTCCAACCTTAATGATCCTGTGGAAATGCAGCAACAGGTTGAACAGCTGCCATTAAAAACACGGAACTCCTGGATTTGCTTTCACTCAAGCCATGACAGTTGGGATTAATTCCATGGATTAACAGAGGTGTAAATAAGGAGGACAAACCCCTGACTTCCTAAAGACTATTGGCAATTAAATACCTCCTTCTTTTCACATTTCCAACTGTGCTATCCACCCTCTTTCCCCCACCATGGACTGGGAGGGCAGCAGGGCAACATCTGTCTTTAAAACAATATTCACCACCTGCCTTGGAAATTAAAGCAGACACATTTTGTCCCACAATCATTGTGTCCATGGAATATTTCCTTTGGAGAACTGCAATTATGTCCCTGCTGCAGCTCAGTGGTGAGAGACAGGATAAGTGCTCAAGCCAGAAATTAAATCTACTTTCATCCCAGTCTGGTGGGACAAGCCTTGCCCCTGAATCCTGCACATATTTCTCAGGGTGTGGGAAGGTTAGAGCCAACCCTTCTGGTTTTTTAACTTTTTTTAACTTTTCCATTAAAAACTACAATATTTTAGCCCCATAAAGCTTTACCTTCCCTTTGCCAAAAGGCTCTATTTGATCTTAGTGGCAGAAAAACAAGTAAACAGGACAAATCTATCAGAACACAGAAAGGCTGGTTCAGGCTTGAAACAAAACAGGGCACAAAAAAGCACGACCAACTAACAGGGTAAAGCATTTTTTCCAAGTTTAAAGCATGAAAAAAGTGTCATTTGAGTTTGTAATCACCTCCATCAATGTATTTCACTCAAAATATTTTTTTTTGCCCTCTTTCTAAAGGCTTGATGATATATTATTAATGAGAAAAATGTGAATTGATGTTTCATTGTTGTATTTCCCTGGTGCAGAGTAGGGAAGGTGGGCTCAGTGAGGCTGTGGAGCCTTGGCAGTGCTTGGATTCTGTGGAGAATCCATCAGGAGCCTCCCAAAAGGAAGGTTTAGTTTTTCATTCATTGCACAAGAACCTCCTATGTGGAAAACACAGCCCAGATTGGGCACCTGGCTGCTGAAATCCAGCTTCAGTGAGAGCAGGGCACACCCATTTCCTGCTACCATTTCATATTGTACAATACCTTTTTATTTTCTATAATATCTCCTTAATTTCTGGAATAAGCTACACCAGGGGAATATTATCCAAGGTGCAATTTCCATAATGTTTCCCTTCGTAAAGAGGCTCCTTTGGCAGTGTTTCCTTCCAAAGGATGGGATTGCAGAAGGTCAGACAAGAAATCAATAGTATTTTGAATGTATTGCTGGGGAACACTGATGAGAACAGCAGGACTGATGGAGGGGGTGAGGAGGGGGAGATATTTGGACAAAACAACAGAGACAGCCTTGTTTGCACAGCATAGAAAAAGGATTTTTGGAGGGGAAAAAAAAAGAGTTTCTAGGATGAGAAGGAAATTAAAGTGGTCACATTTAGCAAACATGGGATGAAGGAGGGGGAACAGGAGGGTTATAAATCCCAACACTCCCAAGAGCAGCTCCACGTCTCCATAGCAATGGCACTGTGCTGATAAGGGAAATATTCCCTGGGCTGGAGTCTCCAGGGAAAGGCAGGAGCACAACCATTAGGTAACCAGCTCATCTGCCAGGCAAGTAAAGAGCACAGGGAGAGGAGAGGGAGGCAAGGTTTGTACCCACAAAACCCAGGGATTACCTGCCATGCAGTGCTTGCACCCAGGATGTTCCAATCCACATCACAAACTGGGATTAACAATGAAATCACAGACACTTCTGGTTGGCACGAGACACATCAGCACACAGAATCCAGGTGACAAGCAATTTAGAAAATAAAAATGAGTCCAAAGCAGCAGTATTTCATTGTGTTAGAGCCGTTGGGATTTCAGGAGGGAGGCAGGGCTGGATTCTTTGGGTTAGGGGGTGGTTTGGAGGTTGATTTTTTAAATGTAAAATGAAAAAAAATGAAGGAAGGATGGTTTGTTTGATGGAATCTTTCTGGACATTCTAGATTAAATAAGAAGTCTTTAATTTGTATATATGCATTAAAAAATTATTTTTCCTCTATCATCCTCCACTTGGTTTTACAACCTACCCTGAACAGCAATTCCTTATGTTTCTAACAAGAAAACTGACTGTTCTCAACACAAACTTCCCTGAGGAGCCACAGAAGGAGACAAATGGTGATTTTTCCAATCAGATGACACTCCCATCATTGTACTAAAGCAGTAATCTTTCTAATAGTAAACTCAATTATAAAAAAAAACCCCCAACAAAAAACCAAGGTCCAGTTACCTTAAAGCACAATGGAACTGATTCTCATCCTGAGGAGCAGAGTTCTTTTAAAAAAACCCCAATACCATTTCTCCTTTTCTTTATTAATATCATTAACATTATTAAAAATAGTGGTGCCTCCCTGTACTCTTTACACCTGACACTGAACTAATTTTGACACTTAAAATTATTCCTTCTGTAAACATCTGCTGGGTTTTACTTCTTCACCTTTCAATTCCTATTTCTAAGCCTGAGCTACAACTGAATGTGAGCTTAGAATTAGTGACTCCTACAATCATAACATTTAAATATATATATTTATATAAGCTTTAAATATATATACAGCTTAAAACCACAGGCATGCACCCACCCATTCCCAATTCCTGGCACATACCATTTCTCCACCTGTTCAGTTCCAGCTCTAGGTGCTGGATAACATTCTTTAGACTCTTGGTTTTGTCTTTTTCCTTCTCATACTTTTTCTTCCACTCCTCTGCCGTGAGCTCCAGGTTCACAGACACCGTGTTCTTGATGGTCTTGGCTCTGCACAGCAAAAACCTGGGTCAGCTGCAATGGGAATTTCATCTCAGGGCAACATTTTGTCATTTTACAAAGGGAAATGACCAGAGAAGCTGTGGTTGCACATCCCTGGAAGTGTCCAAGGTTGGATGGGGCTTGGAGCAACCTGGGATACTGGAAGGGGCAGTAAAAATTATTTAATTACTGTGGGATAATATTTAATTACTGTGGGCTGGGCTGGGCTTTGAGGTGCTTTCCAACCCAAATAAAATCGAGGGTTCTATGAAAATGAGAAGTCCTGGAATGTGTTCTTGGATTAGGGATAAATCTAAACCTTAAATCCTGGCCTGAGACCCAGCACAGAGCAGCCACACCATGGGTTCTCCCCACATAACCACCCCTGCAACCCCAAAACCTCTCAGCATGAAGGAAGTCAACCCAGGGAAGCAAAAATATGGCAACTTATCCTTCTTGAAAGCCAAACAAATTCCATTTTGGGGGTGGGAGGAAGGGAAGGAGGAGATTTGTGTGTCACCAGCAGGTAACAGGGTTACTCCAGGGCTGAGGAAGGGAGGCTGAACTGCCTCTCTAGGCAAAAATATCCCAAAATTTCAACCCTTCTAACAACAGCCACCATCACTTTGTTAGGGTGGAAGTGCTCAGCTCTGACCAAACCTTGATAATTGTGCCAGGAAATGCAAAGCAAGCAGAAAACAATGCCCTGCACCTACTGCAGCAAAGCCACATTTAAAAAGAAAAACCAAACAAATCACTATGAATTAAGAAAGCTTCAGATCTTTGCCCTTCACTGCTCAGAGTCCCTTCAAATGACTCCAGTGGTACTGAATAAACAGGATAAATGAAGGAAAACAGACAAACCTCCCACCAGTTTGTAAAGCACCAGTGATTTGCAGTTTTATTACCTTAAAAAATACTTTAAAATAACCCTGTGCTTTTAAAAAACCTCCTAATGGTCAAGGTTTACATATTGGCTCTGCCAAAAGCACAGCTCAAATTTCCACTCAGGCAAAAAACCACCACTGCATAAAGTTTATCCTGATGATGGATGAAGTACTTACTGGCAACTGAAATTAAAAATGATATAAAAACACAAGAAATGATGGAGTACAAAGAGAATGAGCTGATTCAGTATTATCAGAGGAGCACATGTAGGTGTTGATTAGCACAAGTGGGCCTGTGAAGATGAATTTTACTCCTGACACTTATTTTAATGGGGATATAATTCTTTTTTTTTGCTAGGAAAAATGGAAGAACCAGTAATCACCCCTGAGTCCCTTCCCTTTAATGTTACTCAGGTCCTTAATAGTGTCATGTCAGAAAAATGAAACACCACAACCAACAAGCCTGGAAAAGAAACCATGTGAGGCAGCACCTTTCCTACCCAAAATACTGATAAATAACACTGTGTATGGATAATTTGGGTGCTGCTCTGCAGCCCAGTGAAATACCAGGGCATTTCCATTCTTAAAATTAAATGAGGAATTCCTATTTCAGCCCCATTCTATAGTTTTTAAGCAAACAAAAAAAAGCCTCACCCTAAACTTCAATCAAGCTTCCAAATATTTAGTTATTTTCTGTTTTTTCAGCTGGTCCTCAGTAAGGATCACCTTAAAAATGTTCCATTTCCTAGAGAAGTGTTAATCCTGTCACATCCCTCCAAGCTCTGCCAGCCAGGATGTGCAGAGTGGGTTTGTAAATTGTTTTGTCCCAAACAGAAAGGCAACTTTTACTGATTAGTGGAAAGAGAAATGTAAACAAGAGGAATTTAAACTGAAATACAGCAGGGAAGATGGACTTCAGAGTTGTTAAAGCTCTTTATTTAATTACTCTGTGTGTTTACCCAAAATTTCTGTGGCACAGAAAAGGGAAGTAGAAGCTTGTATCTTAAATAACTTAAACTCTGGTTCATCATACAATGGTGAAATCAAATTACAGGGCAACTCTTAATCTAATTATGTTAATGGCCACTGGCTCCTTTTGTAGTCCAAAAATTACAGATGATGGAAAACAACACACTTTTAGACAAAGGTAAATTTATTGTATGGTACAAACTGCTAAATTCTATTTCAAACAACCTTAACTTGATATTTTTCTGCTATTACACAAATAAATCGAGTAATTTTCCAGAGTATCCAAGTTTTCCTCAATTACCACAAAACCAGTAATGACATAATGAACCTGACCTACTTCTGCCAACTTTCCAAATGTATTTCATGAGCACTGGCAACAAACACATACGGAAATTTTCTTTAGGAATTTTTCCACACTTATCCTTGCTTGTTTCTGAGGACTTGTTCTTAAATTCCTTCAAACACAACAATGTCCACGAGCCACCACAGCAATCTCTCAGTTGTCAATACTACACAGAAACCACATTCTTCAATTTTCTTACTGGTTTAAAGATATTTTTTAGAACTGTAACGACGCTCCCTGAGGTGCCATCCAAGGAGACACCTCTTGAAAGCACTGAGAGCAGTACCAGAAAAAGCCAACCCCACCATTTCCCACCAGTTATCCAAGAGAAAACTTCCCAGTGCCTTTATCTCCCCCAGAAAATTCCAAAGTGCTACGACTTCCCGCAGGAAAATCTACCAGGCCTTCCAAGCAGAGCAGGCCCAACATTAACATGGAATTTTGGGAATGAAGAGAGTTCTCCTGAGCTCTTAGCACTGATTTTGAACCTCTCCAGAAACCATGACATCCCTGTTTTAAAGGCCTCATGTCTCACTGCCCTCAGCACCAGGAAGAGGGAATGTTATCCAGCCTAATTCCCAGCAGGCCTCACCGCTGTCCAAACATGAGGGTGGACTTGGTCCACCAGGAAGAGGGAATGTTATCCAGCCTAATTCCCAGCAGGACTCACCTCTGGCCAAACATGAGGGTGGACTTGGTCCACCAGGAAGGGGGAATGTTATCCAGCCTAATTCCCAGCAGGACTCACCGCTGTCCAAACATGAGGGTGGACTTGGTCTCTGCCTCGTTGAACACTGAGGGGGAGCAGCAGATGACAATGGTGGTTCTGCAGTTCCCACCCAGGGAATCCTGAAGGATCCGGGTCATTTTGCTGTCTCGATACGGAACATGGGTTTTCTAATGGAAACACGAGAACAATTTCATTTTAAAGAGTGCCTTTCAAAAGTGAGCTGACAATGACAGGTGTAATGGATCTGAGGCCCCCCATTTTGAGGAGTAATTGTGTTGATTGTGCTAAGATTGGATAACCACTCATGGGATCACTGAGAATTACCTTTTTCTCTTGAGCACAACAGCACAAGTGTCACTGGTGTGTGGCTGGAAAAGTAATATTTTATATTTTCTTCTTTCTGAAATGAAATTCTAGCTTTTTTTTTTTTTTTTTTTTGGATGGGGATGGCAAAGAAACAGATAAATAAAAAGCCATTCTTCAACAACACAAACCAGGATTACTTACAGTTCCTTCTGCCAAGGCAGATATCACATTGCCTAGAGCAGACAAAGACTTATTGATATTTTTAGCTTCATCCAGAACAGCTCCCTCTGCTCCAGTTTTGCTGACCTACCAAGGAGAGCAGGAACAGTCAGGCCCAGCCATCAGTGCAACAGTTCAAGATGCTCTTGGAACTCAAACAAGCCAAGCTTGGCCTCAGCAAGAAGAAGGAGAGTTTTACATGGAATTATTTGTGACAATCCTACATTTCTCCCACTATAAGCTGACCTTATTTTGTTCAGGGAGAAGCTGGTATGGCTGTGCTCACCTGAGGACACTCAGGGATCAATTCCAAGGCCAGGGAATACCACAGGGATATTCCCAAGGCACACTCGGTGGCCTCACAATGAGAGTCTTGGCTTTGTATTTTGCTTGTGTGGACTGAGAATTTGAGGACAGAAAAAGTGTGATCCCAAAAAAACTGCATCCCAAGGTGGCCCAGCTGAGAAGTGGTGGCCTGGGACCACCTCCCTCAGTTTTGTTGTGTTCTCTCTCTTTTTTGAGAGGGAAAAGGTGCAGAAATGTAGGATAAAGACACCTCTTTTTCTCTGCATTAAAACCACAATACCTGTACTTTCACCTAAAAATGCAATAATAAGAGAAAAATAGTTGTATTTTTTAAGACAACCTACCATGTAAACCCTTATTTCAGGTTTTCTGTACAACACCCAGACACGATGAGGCACAAAAGTTAATTTTTCAGATGAGTAGTGTCTGACTAGGCCTTCATTTTGTAAACACCATAAAGAGCTTTTAATTGAACATTTAGTGTTATATGCAATCATAGATATTAACATGATGAATTCCTGCATTGTACAAATGGGTTATCAATTGCTGTGTCCCAATGAGCACCCCAAAAACACAATTAAAACCAATTTTGAACACTCCAGAAGACATTGGAATGGGAAGTGGGAAATATTTTTGCACTGAAGTAGAGTTCCAGACCATTAGTCTTTTGGTAAATAGATAAAAGTTCTTTCCTGGTTATGAGTTTTCTACATTGGAAAGCAGAAATTGTCCCCACATTCAAGAGAGACACTCAGAGAGTTCATAAAAAATTCAGGTATAAAACTGCATGAAATGCTGGTATTTCATTGATATAATATGTGAAATAACTATAGAAAACATAGAAACGGGGCATGACTGAATGTAAGTAAATTAAAATATCTGTAATCTGACAAATTGAATAAAAATTAAATTCTTTTATTCAGATATCTGTCAGTAAATGTAAAGTACAGCAAAGTACACTGGTCCAATCCACTCCATCACAAATAACTGAACATTTTGGGGGTTTGCATTTCATACCAATAGTTCTGATCTGCTCCTTTTCTCCATCCCATGTTTAAAAAAAAATTAAAATAGCCCTATTAATGATAGGTAAGTTTTTTTAAGGTAAGTTTTCTAGAAAATCTCCCTTATTTTGCACTGACACACACTGAAATCCTCAGTTTGCTGATCCCACTGGGATCATTCAGCAGCTCAGGAAAAAGGAAAATTTACCTTCTCACTTCCAGCCAAATCCACCAGGTAAAGTTTTCCACTGAGTTTCTTCTCAGTTTCCACATTCTCTTGTTTAATATTAATGAGGAAGATGCTGTGGCTCCTGGAGCTGTGTTCATTCATATCTGCAATCACAGGGGTGGTTTAAATGCCTTTAAAAGCTGATAAAAAATTGCATTTCATCAGCTACCAAATTCAAAAGACCCCTGCAAATAAACCCCTGGGTTACAAACCAGCTCCCACTTCCTCCCCAAATTACCAAAATAATAATAATAATTGAAATAAAAAGAAGCTGGGCAGGTCCCAGTGCAATTGTGGGAGCTCCCCCAGCATTTAGCAGAAGTTTGCATTAAAATCACACTATTTAAATCCAAATTTCAGAGTGATTTTTGTTGCTGATGTAGTTAAAAATCCTCCTTCCTCCAGGTCACAGGGAAAACAGGGGCAGCTCCATTTATGACAAGTTTGATTGGAATTGTCCTGCTTAAATCTTCATAAAGTAGCCAAAATATTAAGAATTAGTAAACCACTTTCTCATAAATTCACCTCCAGCTTTTCCCCATTCCCATCAATGTTCATATTGATTTAAATTCCCTTTTTCTCCTCCATCTCCCAACTCATTTTTTTCCAATAGCATTTCCCAATTTGCTCCTTGCCTTTTCAGTCCAGATAAAAATCTTTCCCAGAACTTTTCCATGTGCACCAAAAGCAACAGGTGATACTCCAGCAAAATATTGGGGTATTTTTTTGGTTAATGAAAATAGAAGAAATAATGGGAGGAAATGGTAGGAGAAAGAGAATAAATTTCTATCAGAAGGATGGGAAAGGCAGGGAAAAGATAAAGTAATACAGTGTTTAATAAAGAAAGAAGGTAGGAGAGAACAAAATTACCCAGAGCATCAAAATAAATCAAATTAAATTAAATGGAAAAAAAATAAAAAAAAAACAAATATAACCAAAATACCACACCACCACCATTGGAGTTATAAACTGAGGTTTGGCCAAGCTCAAATAAATCAGAATTAAATTTAATTAAAAGAAAAAAAAATACAACCTCCCCCCAAATATACAGAAATATCATCCCACCACCACCATTGGAGTTATAAACTGAGGTTTGGCCAAGCTCACATAAATCAAGGTTAAATTAAATTAAATTAAATTAAAAAAAACCCACATACCTTCCCAAAATATACCCCAATATCACCCCACCACCAAGACTTAAGTTATAAACTGACATTTTGCCAAGCTCAAATA
>WEIV01005669.1:127800-138758 GCA_013390005.1 Calyptomena viridis | reverse complement strand
CCAAGATCTGAGTTACAAACTGAGATTTTGCTAAGCTCCAATAAATAAAAATTTAAAAAATTTTTAAATTTTAAATTTAAAAAAAAGCAAAAATGAAACACAATGTCAAGGAATTTGGCACAGGCCAAAGGGATTATTATTGGGTTTAATTCAGGAAGATTTGGTTGCTTTGCCATCCTTGGAACTCCATCCAAGTCACTCCTTTCCTGGGATAAGTTGCAGGAGATAAACAGGCAGAGGGTGAGAATTGCTCTGCACTCTTGGGCTGCTCTTTGACCAATGAATTGCTCTGAGTTCTTGCCTCAAGAAAAGCTGTAAATACATAATTTTAGCTATTTCTAAGTCCAAAATAGCACCAGCAATCCATATTTTATGGACCAATTCCACATAATGTCACGTGTTAAATCCAGGCCAAACGTCCGTCGACGTTTCTGTGTCCACTGCAGTGGGACCAAAACACAGTAAAACCATTTGAAATGCCAGAATTTGGGCATCATTCACATAAATAACCCAAGAGCCCTTAGTGAAGGCTCAAGAGAATCCCAAAAAACTCTGCAGGAGGGCAGGGAAGCTCCAAAAACTCACTGGTCACGGCCACGTGCCGGTTGGCCTTCCCTTCATCGATGACATCCAAAACTTCCTCAGGACTGGATACAAATCTTTCTGTACAACCCTGGCAACAGGAGTGGAAATCAGAAACTGTTCCTAGTGCTCCCATTTAGCACTAATGAACCAAATAATTAGGAGAACCATGGACATCCAACACGCTCGTTAAGGAGGCAATGGACCCAAACGTGCCTTTGTGTGACTTTCAGGAGGAGTCCAGGGGGTGAATTTGGGAGGGAATTGTTTTTCACAAGATTAAAGACTCAGACAAACCCAAACATGCAGCAGGAAATTTTCTATATGGAGAAGATATACAACATTTATTCTTCTTACTAATTTGGGTCAGATTACAGACCCAAATTAATTTTTCTCTCTCAAACTACAAGACAAGATGCAAAGTCCTTGTTCTCTGTCTTAATGTAATATTATTAAATAAATGATTTTATCTTTTGGGGTTTTTTTTTGCTCCTCAGGTTGAGAATAAACAGAATAATA
Organism: Calyptomena viridis; assembly: GCA_013390005.1. Lineage (NCBI taxonomy): Eukaryota > Metazoa > Chordata > Aves > Passeriformes > Eurylaimidae > Calyptomena > Calyptomena viridis. The sequence continues at coordinate 137,657 of WEIV01005669.1, read as the reverse complement.
TTATAGGTATAATATATACATAATTACTAATTTTATTATTATATTATCCATAACAAATATATTGAATTTAAGTGAGGGCCCAGAAAGTCATAAAACATTCCTAACCCAACAAATCTGTTCCAAACTATTGCAAGATTCCAGCATCTATTAAAGAACAAAATTCTTCAAGTTGTTCTCTTTCATATCTGACATGAAAGGGGAACGTGAATACTTAAAATTTAACACCATACCAACAAAATGGAAATGTTCAAAGTCAGGAAAATAAAACAAACATGATATGAGCCCATTAATATTTCAGGAAACTGTTTCAATCCAAGAACTAATACAACTTGAACATTCAAGGCTATGAAAATGAGCTGAATTATTTCAGTAAACACAGTGGATGGAAATAGAAATGTGCAAATAAATGCATATGTGAGCAAGGAGGAAAAGCTGAGGATTAAATTATCCTTGTACCTTAACATATGGGACTCTGTTTTTATCTTCATGTACAGCAAGGTTTGTCTTTGACACTAGAAAAAGAGATGGAGATAATTAGGAATATTCCACATTGTCAACTGCAGGCACGACAGACACATATTGTGAGTGTATTTGTATTTGTACATTTGTCAATCTAAAATTTGTAAAGGAGAGTTGCAGTTAATCCCCAATCCTTATGAACTACCAAAAGTTGTTTCCTGCTCTGTCAATCTTGTACCTGTTTATTTAAAGTGAACTTTATGGCACAAAAACTTTGGTTTATTGCTTGGATTAATCAAATAACCACAGGAGCAAAGCAAGGAATAAGCTGTATTTTAAAACACTACCTACATATTTAAATTACAGCTTGACTTTAAGGGTATAAACTGCCAAAGAGGCTCTTTCTCAAACCCAGTCACACGGTTTAAATTTAATTCCCTCCCAAATAAAGTCACAAATCAAGACACTCAGTCACGTAAGAAATCCAGAACTTACCATCCAGCAGGTCCCTTATTTTGTCCAAATATATCTCAAAGTAGGAAACCTAATTAAATAATCACAAACATTACAGATTTAAACACTGCTGATTTAAAAATCCCTGCATCTCTATTTCCATCTCTGTCAAAGCACCAAACTAAAATAAACCCCACCTCCCACACAGTTGGAATTACATCTTTCATGGGAACATCCTTGTATCTTGAAGGATTTACAAGTCATTGATCCTTCTCCATTTATCAGTGATTCATCAGGAAAATACACAAAAAAAGTCTCCAGCAAATCTTATATTTTTTTTTAACACAGGCAAAATTGACAAAAATATTGAACTGAATCAGATTAATTCATTTGCTTTCATATCAGAAGGGTCAGGATTGAGAACTGTAAAAAGTGTATTGATATTTTCCCACACATGAGAAGAAAACACCTTTAAAATACAAGTTACATAAGCCCAAGCAATATATATTAAATTGAACTTTTAAATGAAGGCCTAAGCAATACATATTAAATTAAACCTTTAAATTCTGTCTTGAATCAGGAAGAAACTGGAAATGAGCTTTTCTGTAACAAAGATACAAAACTGTCCCCAGGAAAAAAAAATTAAGAAGGAAAATGAATGAATGAGTCTCTTAATAAAAAGGTATTTAAATTGCAGAGGCAAATAGAAATGTGTTAGAGGAGTGAGGCCTAACCATTCCCTAAGATTTATCCAGGGATTATTTCATTAGAATTCTAGATGGTTACATTCTAGGTATCCATAAACTCCTACTATTTAGGAAAGTCTCATTTTTTCTCATCTGAAAAATAAATTGTCTGGGTTTTTTACACTGATGAGTTGATCTTTCCAGGTGATCACTGCTATTAAACCCTGACATATTTTGCTTTTGTGCCTTTACTTCCCCTGTGCCCCATTTAAAGCCATGCTCTGCCCCAGCTCAGCCAGACTTAATCCACTAATACATAATATATAATTAATAACTTATATTATTCTATTAACACCCTGCTAAGGATCAACACACAGAAGAGACACCACATTCCTCTCCCTGTTCTAAATGGATCTCTATTAAAGAGGGAAAAAATGATATTCATTTTCAAAGTTGGCTCAGCTATTCAAAGATGTGACAGTTTGGTTAAATCCTGGCTCCTGATGACAGAAGAGACATTTTTCCCCCTGACAGCTCCTTGTACAATCACTCACTCACTGCTATTCAGGCAGTTTTCCTGTTAAGATATTCATGAATGTCAGCTATGATGGGAAACCACTGAAACAATTCTGTGCTGGCAGAATGTGATTTATAAAGTGATGTTTTCTGCTGGGGCAGGAATTTACTACGTCTTGGGGTCCCCATCTCTTGGTATCCAAGTGGCATCAGGTGGGAAAAGCCTTGCAGAGGTGAAAATTCAGAGGTGGCTCTTCTTAAGGAGCTCAGTATTTTACAATCTAAGGCCTATTAAAGTATTCAATGGTTTATTTGTAGTTTGTAATAATGTCTGTACTCCATGAGCACCCCACAAACTGAGGTTTTCAACACATGACCAAGTCCTCCCAGAAGACCAGCAGCTGGTTCAGAGGTACCAGGTTATTAAAATAAATATACATTCATTCCCCCAGAAGTGCTTTAATGCTCTGCCTGCAGTCAGCACTAAAAAGTCACTTCTCTCTTGACTTTTAGGCACAAGGAGGACAGAGAGCTCCATTCCCAGGGAGCATCTCCCACAGAAGGAGATGGGACAGCACCTCACATCCCACTTGAGCTCAGCTACTGAACTTCCCTGAACTCACCCAGGAGAGTTTTGGGAGAGGGATGGCACAGAGAACTCAATTTTCCTGCGATCCATTGGGTAATTTTCCTGATGGAAACGAGCTGTAGCCTGACCCTGACTCTGCCAGATGGACCAGTGCCCCCCATGGCTGAGAGCTCCCCAGGACACCACAGGAACAGTGGGAATTAAAGGTCACTCACGAAAATCCGAGCGATCCCGTGGCTCAGGGACATGGAAAAACATAGGAGCTGACACAGAGCCTTAGACCACCACGGGAAGGAGCCCAGAAATCAACTCTGGAGCTAAAAATTGCTTCTAAACATCCTTCCATGAATTGCCCAAAGCCATCTTTCCTCCACTTCGTATCCTTGATATGATACATGGTTTGTATCCTTGAGATATGAACATGTCAGAATGTCCTTGATGGAATTTTTGGTCAGACTTAGTGGGGCTGAGCTCCAGTCTTGGAGAAGTTGCAGTGAAATGGGTGTTTTCTGACACCGCGTTGGCTGCTTTTCCCAACAAATCTGAGCTGAAAACACACTCAGGAAAAAATTCCATCCCCGACCAGTAGCTGGATTAGATTATTTCTAGGAAATACCCTCAGTAACATCATGATTTTTGAGAGGGAAAAGCCCCCCAGCACAACATTCCAGCGTGAGGGCAGATCCCCCATCGCTCCCGACTCCCCTCCCTCCGCCCCCTCAGGGAACACGTCGCTCCACATTTACCTTTATGTGAAACTCCAGGTTCTCATCCATGGAGTAGATGTGATCAAAGATGTCATGTGCAATCCTTGGAATGATTCCCATGAGCTGAGGGTCGTGCAGCTTCCCCTGGGGACACAAAACCCGGCCTTAACCTGGAAATCTTTCCTCAGGGAGAAGAGAGCAGCAAGCTTAGGCCGGGCCTACCCTCTTCCAGAGGGTCCCTATGGATGCCTGTTGTTCTGGAGGGGGATTTAGTGGATTTTAGTGGATTTTAGTGCACAAAAACACTGGCATTCCTCAGCCATGGAGCATCTATTTGTCCTGGCAGCTCCTGCCACTGTCACTCTCCGAGCAAAGAGAGGAATAAACACAAATATACAAATTACAGCCCAGTTAAAACCATGTATTTGGTGACATGTCAGCAACAAGGAGTGTTAAATCCTCCTGTTTCTCCTTCCCCACTGTGTTGGAGAGCTGCAGGAAAATCTGGGTTGGGGGGATTTGAGGATTACAATAATATATTCTGATTTGAGCTCGCTGGGCCTATTGCCAGAGAACTGTGCTTACAAACACTCCTGTTTTCCATATTAATTTGCACAACTACCTTCCTCTATTCTTTCAAGAATTGAATATTAACTAATCCCAACAATTTCCCTGGTTGCTTTCAGTTCCACTGCTTTTTTTTTTTTCATAATCCAGGCACGTAGAGGACAACAAACACCACTGAAAACAGAACAGAAATACAAATTTGAAATGAAACCCTTTTCTGATACAGCCTAGAATGTATTGTTATTTCTAAATGTTTTATGAAACTGCTTAAATATGCATTACAAGTCAGTAGTCAAGGACTCCCACTAGAACACAGTGTCTAGAACCTCTGAAACACCTTTGGAATATATTTTTGTCCAATTAATACTGCCCAGATCAGCACAAAAAAGCACCTTGCTCCAAAGAGTGCTGGGGAATTATAATTTTTTTTAAATATACCAGGTAACCATACAATTCCAAATGGCTAAAATTAGTGAACAGCAACACTTTTTTAGCAGAATAGGAAGGAAATGACACCCACGTGCATGTGTTTTCCAATATTATGTGTATTTGTGAATGACTAGTGGGTCACATTGACCCGTTTTCCCAGTTTTCCAGCCTTTATTAGCATTCTCAAATAGTCTTTGCAGACACTGCCTCATTTATCTAAAGCTGCTGAAATGACAGTCAACTTCTAAACATCAACCCAGGGTGAAGGCAATTTAACACAAAGAACTGACACAGCCTCTCCCTCCATCTCACAGCCTGTATTTAAAGCAGTTTACTGGGATTGTGCCCTTGAATTACATAAACATTTTGAGGTGAAAAAAGAGGGAATAGAGATAAATCAGTTACATTGCTGCCTGCCTTCCCCACAAAGCAGCACTCAGCTGTGTCTAAACGTGAATATTTTATTTCTATTACACAAATAGAATTACCTTCTGCAGCACAAGCACCACATCCAATATCTTATTAGGCTACTCCAAAACTGAAAAATCCTTCCCATATGAGACCCCATTTTATTTCAGACTATAAGAATGGAAAAAAAGGATGATTAAATAAAGTAAATCCCTGATGGAAGGGGAAATTTGTAGGTCCAAACATCCTCCCCTACACTTTGTTTTGCAGCACTCAGCACACAGTGACTGCAGCACCACTATCCATCCCTTCTCCCTGAAAAATCCCTTGAAAAGCTCATTGAAACCCTCTATCACTGCACAGAGAGTTTTCCCAAAGAAGGGAAAGGAGCTTTCCCTAAACTGGGATAAACAGGGATTTGTTGGCAATTCCTCAGGGCACACAAATCCACCCAAAGCTGTGTCTACACTATAAAGTACAGCAGAACTCACATTTCCTCCAGCAGCAAAAGCTGCTCCAGAGCCAGGAATGCTCAAATCATTCCTGTTTCCTGGAGTGGATTTGATGGAGCTTTTCTGAGGTTGTTTCCCCAGAAAAAGGAGGCTTGGAATTCAGTGTTGTGCCACAGAGGTGCACCAGGCAAACACAACCCCTAATAATTGTTGGGCAGTGACAACTCATAAAAGCAGTTAAAATTAAAATTAAACATTCTCCCAGCCCCAACAAGCCCTGTGATAATTATCTTTTCCTCCCCACAGCTTCCTCCAGCTCAGAAGGGGAATCAGGATGTAAAACATGAGGTGAACACGATTCTCAACCACTTCTACAACTCAGGTTTTCTTAATATTTAAGTCAGGAGAAACCTCAGTGGATTTTTGTTAAAACAAGGGGGAACCTTCCACTAGAAAAGAGACACAACCTGGAAAGGAAGAGCAAGGTAAGGGCAGGACATTGACTGGAAATTTGGAATAAAAAAAAGAAAATACAAATATTCTCCTGGATTTAGCTGGAACCTCAGGAAGAGTTTGGAGACCTGTCCTGCTGCTGCCACACTGACACTGCAGTTGGTCAAGTCCCCCAAAGTACCCACACAAAGAGCTCTGTGCTCATTAAAGCCTCTGATTTTAATCAGAACATTAATTTCCACATTTAAACACAGCAGGTGGAGTGTAACATTTGAGACAGAGCTGTTTTATTCCATCATAACAATTTATGGAGAGCAAGCGTTGAAAACTCTACTGTGAAGTCAAAGCCCATCAATTTAATCTTATTGGGGGGAGAAAATGTGATTTTTAAGAAGGTGTTTATCCTGCTATACAGGTGGCAACTGTTTTATTGAGACCTGTGTATGTCAGAAAGCCTTTCCTGGCTATATTATACCACCATGTCCTGCTGAAGCTTAACACCAACACTCTGAAGTATTTCACATTTCACAGAAAATCCTCCATAACAGCTTTACCAAGAGGATTTACCATTCCTTCAACTTCAGACTATTTTTTTCCCCCTTCCACAACGTACTTTTGCAACTTTACAAGAGGATGTTAGGCTAAGAGAGGGATTAAAACTGAAAGTAGATTTGATTCCACTTGAAAATGACAGTTTTTCTTCATTAAAGGAGTAAAGCAGCCGTTTTTCTGCAGTCATTTGCTTTATCACAGCTTGTAATTCTGAATATAAATTGGCTTTAGGAGATCCTTCCCATGCCATGTGGAAGCACCAGCTCCAGCCCTGCAGACATTTTGATTTAATTACATCCAGAGCTGGTGGATTATTCAGGATTGTGCCATCTGTGAGGGCTGAGCACTGATTTCCCCTCCAGCATCCCAAGGACAGATTTAATTAGACATGAGGCATCAGGGATTCCATCCTCCAGGAATGGAGCAATTCCACCTTTCCCTTGTCCTTTAACCTCCAGGTTAAAGCACCAGCTGATGGTGCTAAACCAATGAAAGCTCTTTTTTTTTTTATTTTTCCCCTTTTATTTGGCCAAACTTTGCTGTCAACCTGTAAAATTCACAGTTGAGCTGAAATGCTCCAGGACAGACACTCAGTTTGGGAAGGAACAATCCCATGTAAGGATTAAATGCTTGAATGATCCTCCTTTTTCAGCAAAACTAAATGTCTTCTACTTCCAAAAAAACCCCAAACCCCAGGAAAAAAACCTCCACAGTCACACTTTATGTAGCAGAAATAAGAACACAAGACTTCAGCCCCTGGAATTCGGTTGAATTTGGTATCATTTCATATTTCTCTCCAAAGCAGCAATTCCAAATGGATCCATCTGTGCTGCAGAATGCCAGAGGGGTATTCCCAGAAGGGGAGTGCAAATGAGAAAACCAATAACCAAGGCAGGAATTTCCATTATCCTGCATGCAGAGGGAACTCTGCACACCCTTATTACTGTTTCCATTTGTGGCTCGACAAATCTCACTGAAATCCTTGAAATTAAGCACATCCCCAAGATGTTATGGTGGGGTTTATTCATCATTTGTTAGTTGATTTAGATATCTGTAGATATCCCTTGGAAAAAACTCCACATTCAACGAAGAACTAAAGGCCAAGCATTCCCAGATTTCCTTTTCTGTGTCACTCACAGCTCAGTGCTCCAAAGAAATGCCCTGTACATGGAATTTGCTGCCACCAAAGTGATTTAAATTTGCCACTTTACCTCCATAGTGTGTGTTTTTCCTGATGATGTCTGTCCATAAGCAAAGATTGTGCCATTGTAGCCTTCCAGGACATCTGCAAGAGGAAGAAATGCCAATTAAACCTCCTCATTGACATCTTAAAGCTGAATTATCAGCATTTCTTAAGTCTTTACAGCAGTGAAGCTCAATTAGAAAATGGTTTGTGCAGTATAGAATGGGGAAAATATGACTTATCAAGCTAAATTTAGGAGCAAAAGTCATAATAAAATCTAAATTAGAGAATTGCAGGATTACTGAACACTCATTTTCCTAAGGAACAAATATCTCTGGACACTAGATATCCAATATATCCATGTAAAATGAGAAAGGAAAAGCTTAACTGCCTGCATTTTAAACCTTCATGCACCACAAATTCATATGCATTTCTTATTAAAAATTCCAAATTATACTTCTACTTCTGTATCCCCCTCAACAGTTCGTGGCCTCATTAATTTCCAAGTTTCCCAAGTCTACAAAGCAGGAGAGCAAAGAAAAGGGAACAGGAATTTGCTTTATTGGAAATATACTCCTTTTAAGGCAGAATTAATGATTTTATGTCACATTCAGACATAATAATTTCCATTTTTAACTGTGTGGTGGTTAATGACCAGAGCAGCTTTCAGGAATGTGGGAGGGCTGTAAAATAAAATTATTTTTCAGGAATGTGGGAGGGCTGTAAAATAAAATTATGTTTTCCATTCTCTGCATCTCTAATAGAGGCTCCAGGAAATTTATATATTTATGTATTTAGAGTAAATATATACACAGGACTATATTATATATTATTAGATATAATGTCCTATATATTCAATTTACATAAATACACACAAAATATATATATATTTAGATATATAATTTGCATCTTCATATGTATCCATGTAGGTGCTCCTGACAGGAAGGATAATTAAATAAGATCAATTAGAAATATAAAAAAGAGATGAAGAAAGAACAAGTATGAAAAAAATCAGAGAAAAAACACAGAAAGATGATTTCAAAGAAGAGAAATCAATAAAAAGGAAAGGGAAAGATCTTTTTTCTCTCTCCCCATTTCCTACACAACAACACTAAGGATGAAACTGGAATGAAACCATTTAAAAATTAATATTCTAATACTACTCCTATTTAATCTTCATTCCAAATTTGGTTACATTTTAAAAAACACTTTGAATTTAAAGAAAAATGGGGGGACAAAAAAGAAAATAAAGGGTTATTACACCCAGGTGAATTCAAGGTAAAAGGGGAAAAATAACCTGATTAATCAACTGTTATGCAAGAAAATTGCTCAGAATTGACATCAGTGTGTGCTGAGGAAGCACAGATAAGTCATTTACCTTCCCAATTAGCAAAAACCACCTTATTCTATAAAAAATAACCCATTTGCAGTTAAAAAATCCAAGGTCTCAGCAGCAGAAAAGCTTCTTTTTGTTGGGTTTCCACCTTCAGACAGTTAATAAACCATCTGATCCAGACAGGACAAAACTTCAGGGGGGGAAAAACCAGATTAATAGTGACTGAAAAATTAACAGTGATCAGAAAAAGCAAAATAACTCAATCCCAGTGCTTTTCCCAATTCCTGGTCCAACTCTCCCCACGCTGATTTTTAACTGATTTTTCACATCAGCTGCTGCCACAAGGTCTTTTTTTATTAAGGATGGATGGAATAAATGCATTTCCATCACCACATTTTTAGCTCTACACTTCTCTTTTTCATCAGTTCTGCAACTCAGCAGTTGAGTATTTTTTTTTTTTAGTATTTTTTGAGTCTATTTGTAACCAGAATAAAGTCAATAAACCCCCCAGTGAGAGCAACTCCAGCACCCAAAAAAATCATTCCAGCATTTTCTCCTCCTCCAGGACCCCCAGATGTGCAGATGTTGCACTGACTGTCACACAGAACAGCCTGGGCCATTATTCCCAGCTCCAGGGAACTGCAGGAAAATCCACATTCACACATCCAGCTGGGGAAACTGGAAGGAGAAAAGCTGGTTTCTGGCACTGGGAAACAAGGCAGAAGTGGTGGCAATCACACACTATTGTTCCCTTGAAGATTTAGGGATATTTTGTGTTTTAGTTAAAAAAAATGCAACCCCCAGTGGTGATTCCTCACATCCCACTGTGAATTTCAGTGTTTTATTTATTTTATTTTTTGTTTTATTTATTATTAATGTGTTACTAATTTATTAGTTAATTTATTTTGTCTTATTTATTTAATATTTTATTTTAATATCTTATTTAAGTGTATTATAGTAAAAACTGTAATCCCCAGGGGTGATTCCCCACACCTCAATGTGTATTTCAGTATTTAATTTATTACTATCATTTTATTTATTTCTTATCCAGCATTTAATATTTTATT
>WEIV01005669.1:106966-119249 GCA_013390005.1 Calyptomena viridis | reverse complement strand
ATATATATTCCTTTTGTATATAAAATAATGCAAACTACCAGTTCAGAAAAAATACAGAAAATATTCTTTGTAGAAGAGAAAGAAAAGTGCCATAATTCAAGAAGCCTGAGAATCCTCTAACTAAAGGTCTGGTGATTTTAGGAGCAGAGGAGAATAAAAAAAAAGAACAATGGATATTAGGAAAAGTTTTTTTTCCCAGAAAGGGTGAACAAGAGGCTCCCAGGAAAGCCCCCATCCCTGGAGGGATTTAAAAGCTGTGTGGATGTGGCACTTGGGGACATTGGTTAGTGGTGGCCTTGGCAGTGCTGGGAGATGTTTAGAGACTTTTTCCAACCTAAACCATCCTGTGACTCTATGATTAATTTCTATGTTGCAAAAACGAGTTTAAACTACTGGGTTTTTGTTATCTAGAGAACATCATGATTTTCTTTTAACAGAAATAAAAACTGTTCATAGCCAGAGAATAATCCAGTGAACCCCCTGCTCAGGCAGCTCCTCAGAGCAGCAATGGAAGGGGGTCAGACAAGGCCACCCCACGGGTGGGGACTGTGGGAATAAATGATGTGGAGCAGCTTGTCAGCCTTTATAATATTCCACCAAAAAGCAGAATAGTGGACATTTCCCAACAAAGCAGTTCTGGTGAGAGTCCCGAGGAAGATGCTGAGCTCCAGCTCCACCTACAGAAGGGAAGCACAACAAAAACCAGCCAAAACTACGACTTAATTCTGCCCTGGCAGCGCTGTGTTAATCCGGGCTTTGTTAAACGTATCACTTGCAGATTTATGGGGCAACTGGGTGGCTCAGGGGATTAGTAATGGGATGCTGAGCACTGTCAGTCGGGGATTCCAATCCACCTCGGGTCAGGGGAGGTCACACAAAAGGAGAGGGCACTGCTGGCCAGAGAGCAGCTTTCCTTTCAGTGTGCCCTGCAAAGGCAAGGCTTGGAGGGCAGCAGGAACAGCCCAGCACTGGCAGGGTGGATATTCCTTGGCAAAGGGAACTCGGGAGATGCTGCCACCCCACTGCCTGTGCTTGTCCTGCAGAGAAAGGGTGTCCCAGCACACTGTCACACTTGCAGCTGGGCTTAACTCAGCCAGGGGTTAACCCAGAGCACTAACTCACTGTGGGCCTGAATCCCGAGGCAGGAATTCCTGGAGGGTCTCTGAGCTGTGCTGGCAATCACAGCAGCAGAGCCCAGTCTGAGCTCCCCAAACACCTCCTGTGTGATGCCCAGGGCCAGGACACGGCTCTGCCCCACGCTGAGCTGGCTGTTCTCATCCCATCACCACCCCCAGCAACACTGGGACACGGGGATTATTCCCCTCTGGCCTCAAGAACTGAAAATCTCGAGTATTCCAAAATCCACACTAGTGGTATCTACAACATCCATAATCTAATGGAGGAAATTAATCATCCCCCCGAGGTCAGGAAATAACCCTCAGCCCTTGATATCTTGCTGGTTGAGTTTGTTCCTGGTTCACTGAGCAGCCACAACCCAGAGCTGAGGAAATGAGCCCTTCCCACCTTTGCTGGTTGAGGGTGTTCCTGATTCACTGGGAGACCAGTAACAACCACCCAGAGCCACTGAGACACCAACTGCCAGCAGTGCTGGCAGCCTGGCTGGCACAGACCTGAGGCTGCAGCAGGGTTTCAGAAACCCACAATCCACAGGAACACTGTCCCTGCTCTGCCCCAGCCTCCTTTTGTAATGAAAAAGTGAACTGGAAACACGTCAGAGAATTCGGGAAGGAGAATGTCAGAAAGGACTTCCCTCCACCTTTTCCTCTGGAAAGGGACTCTAAAAGAAGAACTGAGAGGGCAGCAAGCAGCACGGTGCTGTGGCTGGTTTCATCCACAGATATTGGATGCACAATAAAAATTACCCTAAAATTACCTTGTATTCTGCAGCGTGATGAGTTGTAGCCTTGACCTGTGTGTGTTGGAAATGCTCTGCAGCTCAAGGACTGCAGGAACAGCCCCGGTGTGGGGATGGAACAGCCCTCCCCAGTGCTCAGATGTCAAGGCAGGCAGAGCAATTACCCTGTCACACAGTAATGGGGACAAGTTGCTCCTGGCAACAAAGCTCTTCCCACACAGCCAAGGCCAGAGTGGAGGAGGGCACGGGCAGGGCCACTCTGAGGGGCTTGTGGGCCCCCTCCATCTCTCTGTGTGGTTCTGCAGTGCCTGGCACCGACCCCTCCCTGCCCAGTCTGTGCCACACACCTCACAGCTAAAATCTTATTTAAATCTTATTTAATATCAACAGAGGAAGATCAGCTCTTCCAGGAAGGAGCGCACAGGAACCTCAGCATTCCACCCGGTGTTGGAGTCCCACCACAGGATCCCTGACCTCCTTTCACTCTGCTGACACTTCAGAGAACCCTGGAATATCCTGAGCTGGGAAGGGACCCACCAGGATCATGGAATCCAGCTCCAGGCCCTGCACAGACACCCCAACAATCCCCCCCTGTCCCAGGGGATCATCCCACCCCTCCCGGAGCTCTGGCAGCCTTGGGAAGTGCCCATTCCCTGGGCAGCCTGGGCAGTGCCCACCCACCCTGTGGGGGAAGAACCTTGTCCTGAGATCCCACCTAACCCTTCCTGGCACAGCTCCAGCCCTTCCCTGGCTCCTGTCCCTGTCACACAGAGCACAGATGGTTCCCTGGCCCTCAGGAAGAAGCTCCAGACCCTGAGGAGTCTCCCCTCAATCTCTTCTCCAGCTGAACAATCCAAGTGCCCTCAACTGCTCCTCCCAAGGTCCCTTCCCCACCCTCCTGGCCTTCTCTGGACACTTTAATGTCTTTTTGATATCGTGGAGCACAAAAACCTCCATTGATTTCTTTCACCTTCCAATTCTTATCTGTTTGCCCAGTTTCTTCTCCCCCTTTTTTCCACCCAATTTCAGAGGGGTGGGGATGGAGGACAGGGGGCACAGCTCCCCTTTGGGAGGTCCAAAGCCTCCCAGCACAGTCAGACACAAACCCTCCTCACCTGGAGCCCAATTCCTCCCACCCAAAACCTCTGGGTAAAAGAGGAACCTGCTCATTCCCATCCATAACCTTAGAAGCAGCTTCTGCTTCTTGCACTGATTTCCTTCTATTCATTATCTGCTGAAAAAAAACCTCAAAAAAAATCGAACCCCCCCCCAAAAAAGCAGAACTCTCAATTTTACTTCACGTGTCCAAACCTCACAATTTTGCCACCAATGGTTCAGTCTCCCTCAAGCACAAGCATTTGGGGACCAGGTAATTATACAGAAATTGTAAGTTGTAAAAATATTTTTTAAAAAAAGAGTTCTGTCTCTGATGTAGTCAACGATAGGAAAGGTTAAATAAGAAACTGCTAAACAGAGATCCCAATGCTATTTGGAAAATCTGTGTATTTGTGGGATTGGGATCATGATGCTTGATTGGAAATACTCAGCAATCCTGCCCCAGCCAAGGCATTCTTATTTATAGTTATTTTAATTTTATTTATTAATATTTATTTTATTATTATAGTTATTCTTATTTTAAGTCATAAAAATCCTGTAAGTCAATTAAACAAGTAGAGACAAAAAAATTCCTTAAAAACATTTCAACCAGAATTGCAAGCAGAATGACTGTTTCCTCCTTTTTTACACCAGTTATCAGGAGGAAAACTGAGTATTTAACAACCTGGTATAGCCTTTCTGATAAGTCAATCCATCGCTGATAAATCAAGTCAACCATCAAGGAATTCAGACTCGTTTAAATCCCATTCAAGTGGAATTGAAGCACCTTGTCCCACACTGAGAAGCTGGTGGTGCCAAGTTGTGCTTCCCTGGGCAGCTGGCACAGGGTTCTCACTGTGTTACTACACTGACTGCAGCTCCAATTGCTGAACATACTGAAGATATAGAAATAAAAGTGGGACTGTGGAGCTGGAGCAAAACACACCACAGCAAAACACCTGCTGTGAACTCTGTGAGGACAAAGAGCTGCAGAATTTCTTTTTGAACTGCATTGCCTGGACCTTCTTTGGTGAATTTTGGGGGGTTTGTTATGAGCAGAAATAGCTTTTGTGGCTCATAAGCCTTGCTGTGCTCTCCCTGCAGCTGGAAGTGCATTTCAGCTCCCCTCCACATCTTCCAGCACAGCAATGGGATGAGCAGAGCAGCCCCACTTCCTGCTAAATTATCCAGGAACAGCCAGGAATTATCTGACAGTAATTCCATTACCAGATTTAGTAATGCTGATCTTTTCCTCCTGCAATTCCCAAACCTTCCAAGCAGAGATGGAGTTTAACTCCTCCATCCAGGAGTGAAAGCTCTGCTGCTGCTTCCTGACACAGAGATGAGGGACAGGAGGGAAGGACCACGACCTACAAAATGAGTCATGGAAACACAGGACCTGTCTCTTATGTAAATCATGACTCATATTCTGATTTTTCTACAGGAGGAACAAACAGAACCTGCAAGACACCGGGCTGGCAATTAGCAGGTGATAAGGGGGGTGCAAATCTTCATTAAGAGGGTGCAATAATAATCACTTATTTCCATCAACATAAGCAGTTGCTCTTTCTGTTAAGCCACAAGACTTGAGCCTCCAGTCACCCTCAGCACTTGGCACAATTAAAAAAAAAACCCCAAACCAAACCAAAACCAACCCACACCCCTTAATCCTGAAGCCAGCAGCAAAACCTGCTTTGGCTTTTGGGCTCCTCATGTGTCACACAGTGCCAAGTGACTCCCCCAAAATGAGCCTGAGGTGTGCAGGGGCAGCTGCCACAGCACCAAAAATCAGAATTCCCTGACATTTAAACCTCCAAAGCCCAAAACAGGTCGGAGAAAAGCCAGAATTCCCATGGTACAAGCAGGTACCAGGAGCTGATGAGCCAAGTGTCACTGGCAGGTCAGATCCAGGTTTTCTGAGCTCCAGGACAAAGGGTGCATCCAAACCAGACCAAATCCAAGGAATTTAACACATCAACAGCTGCACCAGGGCAGGAGAGCAATGTACTGAGCTCCATTAAAATTATAGATTCCATTAAAATTATATATTCATACAGCATTGCCTTTGCTGAAACAGCACAGGTTTGTACCAAAAATACAACAAACACAGAGGTAATTTTAATGAAGACAGGAATCCCCTATTAAGTGACAGACTACGAGCAATTCTGGCACAAAAACCACCTCAGGTGCTTCCATTTTCCTTCAGTCCCACCCTCCTCCTGCACAGGGAAAGGAGGAGGGAAAAAAAAGGAAGGAAAGCAGCTCTTCACAGCTCCAGGATCACATATGGGATGATAAAATAAGTTGTTTATGCTGGCAACAGTTTTGTTTGAAGTTTATGGCTAAGGTTACTCCATAATACTCTGAAAATCTGGGCTGCACATAAAGCAAGCAAAGGGCAGAATAAATCTTCTATTACCAATATGAGCAAATATTTCTTTCAAGGATCAAGAAACATGTGCTCCTGTATGGTGAGATTAAAGTTGCTTTAGGTTTGCAGCATTGAACTCTTTTGCTTTGAAGTCAAATTGTAAAAGATGCCACAACGTGGAAAATAATCAAGGCAGTGTGTTTATCAAATGGCAGCAGAGTTTTCCACTGGATATTTATGGTTGACCCAGAAAGTGGGAAGAAAATCCAAAAAGAATATGGGGAGATTCTAAGAGGAGAAAACCAAACAAAATGCAAGATAAAAGGGGAGGAGGGAGTAATATAAAAGGAGAGAGGGAAAAAATAATGTAATATAAATGGACATAAGGGGGAAAAAAGTAATGTAAAGTGGGAGAGAAGTAGGGGACAGATCTGACATGGGGGCAGCAGCTCCAGACTAACAGGTTAACTCTGATTATTGCTGTTTGTATGATTTATCCAGCCATAAAAACAAGTGTTGGGCTGTTTGAGAGGAATTAGAAGCTGCAATTGGATGAGGAGGAGGGAGGTGTGCCCCTGGAACAGCCCCTGGAGCATCCTGAGGAAAACCCTGGAAGAGCAGCTCATTCCCAAGTGAACAATGTGAAATCTCCAGGCTCTGGGAGAAGTTGCAGCATTCCCCCATCCTGCTGTTGGCCTAAATTCCAGCAATGCAGGAGGGCTGTGCAGCCAGGAAAAAGAGATTACAACTGCAGAAAAATCCGACTTGTGGCAACAGCTTTGCTAAAAATACTCCCTAACCCAGTTACCCCAATTCAGAGAACGGGCTCCTGCACATCCTTTGTTAAGTGGGGGAATAATTCAGCACTCAGAACAATTCTGGGCATCCCAGCCTTCCCTGCTCTTCAAAATGGGACTTTAAAAGTCAACTTTCACCCCTCAAAATCGGAGGTCTTTAGTTCAGAGGCTGCCACAGGGACAGCTGGAGAGAAAAGCCTGTCACAGCAATAATATCTAAGTAAACTCAGGAATATTCTGTGCTGCTAAAGTTGTTGGAAGCCTTTGGGCCATTTAACACAGAACAAAGTGTGGTTTCAGCAGCAAATCCTCCTCATGCAACAGAAATGTTTTACAACAGCTTCAAAACAACCCCAGTTTTTCAAGAATCCCACTGCTCCTGACCCAGAACCAACCAAAAGCATCTCCTGTCCATCATTAGGAAGAGGGAGAAAAGAAAAATTTATCTGAGCACAGAAAGGCACCGAAAAAATAAAAAAATATTCACTTTCAGCAAAGCCATCTAAGAGGATTGCTATTAAATATTGAAGTTTTTATCTCTGGGGGAAAAAAAAAATCCAACATTCCTGGTGCCAATTAGACTCTGTGTCATACTTTGGAAATGTGAATTTTCTGGAGCTGTCACAGCACCAATTATTGATGTGACAGTGGGAACCTGGTAACAATCACACACATTTCCAGGACATCCCAGGAAAAGTGAAGAACAAAAGAGGCCATAAATATAAAGAAATGGCTTGGCTCTTTCCAGCAGGTGAATAAAATCCATCAGAAAATCCACAATATTTTGGATATCTTGAGGCAAAGAGTTTTTTGCTGTGTGTTGAGCTCATTTTGTTGGGATTATTTAAACATGCAATGTTTTCACACTCCCAAATCCAGTACAATTGGATAAAAAAGGCATTTTCCCAGTTCCCAAAGCCATCCCACAGACAAGCACCATTATCCAACGTGTGCCTTCCAGAGGGGCTGGAAAAACAAACCTTGGCAACACCACAGTCGAGTTAAAAATGTCAAACAATTACTGAAAAACCTCTAAATCACAGTCCTGCTCCTGCAGCTGGCTTTTAAAAGGTTTCAGCAACACAAAACCAAGAAAAAAGAGGGAAAATAAAGAGTTTGGAAGTATTTGGGAGGTACCTGTGCTTGGTCTTGTTGGGTTCCATGAGATAAAACATGTCAAACTCAAAGGAACCCAACAAAAACAGACACCAGGGCACAGGACTGGTGGGGATGTTGGGAAAAAAAACACCAATAAATCACAAATAAACTCCCTTGTCTTTTGATCTTTTGATGAAAATAGTCACAGTTTCAAAAGCACTTTTGTATTCAACTAAACCAGCCAGAATTTAACCAGAAATTCATCAGCAACTACAAAGAAATTCTGGAAGAAAACAAATCCTGAGGGAGACATTTTCATGGTAACAGGAAGGACACCAAGGTGATACCCAAGGTGTCAGCAGTCAAGTTAAAAACTAAATTAAATCATCTTTCCTCCTCTGTTTTCCCTTCTTTTTCCCAACCTTCAAAAGATTACTATAGGGAAAAATATATTAATACTCAAGACTTATAAGTGGCATCTCATCCTTCCCCAAATACCCCTAAATCTGACTGTCCCAGGCTGGTTTGACAATCCATCCTTGTTGAAATACATCATCTGCATTTTCACTTTCAAAGCTTGAAGCAGGAATCCATATTTTTGACAGGGTGGGTAAGGAGGGTGAAGGTATTTTTAGACAAACAGAACCAAATGGGATCAGGAAAAGGTAAAAAAATGATGCCCTGACAAAAGACTAAAGGGAAATTGCTTTGGTGAGAAAACAAGCTTTTTGTGTTGAGTAAATCATCTTTCTAGCACCACTAGCAATAAAAAAAAAGCTCTTTTACACTTTTTTCCCACTGCTTTTTTAGAAAACAGAAAAGCCAATACAAAGGCAGCTTCACCCATGTAGCAAACACTCATCCTGGCACCTGTGGTTATGGAATTGGACAGATGCAAAGGGTGGAAAAGGAGGATTTGGGGGGTTTGGAGAAGCTCAAATGCCCTCATCGAGGCAGATCTTTTCCCACTGACTTGCATTATGGGACAGCAACATTGCACATTTACTTCTGTGCTTTGCTGTGTCAAGAAATAAACTTATTTCTTGATAATCAGCTCCAGAACAGTTTCATTCCTGAGCCATCACACTGCAAACACAGAACCAAAGCACTCCTGTGCCACTCATCTCACCAGTGTCAGTCCATGCCATGATTTTAACCTTCCACCAAGCCCCTGAAAAGGGGTGTGAAGCACTGGAATGTGCCTAAAAAAACCTACTATTCTCTTGGAATACCAAGCACAAGAGCAGCTCCCTGAGTGGCCACAGCAGGTCTGGAATAAATGAAATTATTTCTGTGCAAGGCCCACAAAAGCCTCCCAGACCCAGTGGAATCCCCTGTGTTGGCTCTTTCCCAAATGAACACCAACATGCCACGATCCATGCCCTGATCCACAGTTTTAGGCCTGGTTTAAGCAGTGACAACTGTTTCAGAGCACTCAGAGATCTCTGGACAGGAGGGATTTAAGAGCTTTTCCTGAGCACAAACTCTGCTGACTTTGCTGATGAAATAAAAGCCAAAATATATCCAAATATTCTACAGATGGAAATGAGGGAGAACCTCCCCACGAGACATCCCAAAAAGTACTTATAGCAGGAAGTATTACTAAAAAAAGGAAAATAAAAGCACAACCCTGCTCAGACTCCACCCCACCCACTGCAAAGGGAATCAGCCACCAATCCCTGTTTTCCTTTATTTCACAGAATCACGGAATATTCCGAGCTGGAAGGGACCCACAAGGATCAGAGTCCAACTGCACAGGAATTCCTTTCCTGGAATATGACAGTGCAAAAGAGCAGTGACCAGCAGTGTCAGGTGACGGGTTTGGTCGGAGGCACATCCCCGAATTTAGGTGGAATATTTCACCTCTGACGCGACAGAATTTCCCCGTGTGAGCAAAGCCCGATCAGGGAGGATCCTCCCGCTCATCCTGTGGCTCCGTGGTGCATTTCCCATGGGAAGAAGCCCCCCAGGGAAGGCTGGGAAAGGCTCTGCCTGTGCCTGACACGGAGCCTGGGAAGTGCAGAGCTCAGCAGCTCCCGCTAAGCCGGGCTTTACCCATCCCCTCCCTGCAGCAGCGGCAGCTGACAGCCACAATGACGACTCTTTCATCCCTTCCCTGGTAACAACATGAGGTTCCCGAGCTGCCTTTTGGATGTTCTCCTTCCTAACAGGATGTGTTTGTCTGAAACCCCCCCTCAGATCAGCCCTGCACTCAAAGGAAGTTGTTGCTGCAGAACGAACAGAAAAACGAGGTGGAAACACCAACTCCTCACAGCCCAATTCCTCAATATTTTACAGCAGGGCTGGAATTATTGATTCCCATAAACCTAAACCTCCTCAGGGGGGGCATCCCAGCAGGTGCTGAGCCTCTCTGCATCCTCCCCTTGCAGAGGCCCAGGAATAAAAGCCCTCAGAGGAACTGGGAAGAACAGGACACAAAAGCACGTGCCCCAAGATTCTCCCCACTGCTCACTCCAGCAAACAGCTCCACGCTCTCCAACGAGCCCACCAGAAGGAAGCCAGCTAGAAAAACACATTTTTAGGTCTGTCAGCCAACACAATCAATCAGAGAGTCACCTTGAGGTTGCAGAGATAAAGATAAAATGAAGCTGCAGTCTGGGCAGCCAAGCACAAAAGGAAGGGCTGGATTTACCCCCATCGCCTTGTCCTGCCCTGGGTAGAGGTGAGATTCATCTAAAAGGCTTTTTATATTTTAAGCTTTAAGGCAGAGGAGTTTGTCTGGTTTAAGCAAAGGAAAAATTAAGGTTGGACATTGTAATGTTCCATATTTCTCTGTGTTACACGTGCAAAGTTCTCGGAGGTGGATGGAAGAGGTTGGGATATAAAACACTGGGTTAAATCCCAACTCCACTGCCCTGGGAAGTCACACAGCCAGAGATCCAGCTTTAGTCATGGCCTAAGGGCAGCCTAGGGACACTCAGGCCTAAGTGGTTAAACTTTGCTGCTTGTTTTCACAAATATTATCCAGCCACGATGTGGAATTTTATGTTGGAAAATCTCCTCATGGCCCCAGGGAAGTGTAACGGGAGGTGACAGTGGGAAGTTCACAAATAAAGAATTTTCCCCACAACTGTTTGCTGGGAAGAAGTGAATTTATTCACTTGCTGGTCAGGAAAAAAAAAAAATAGATGTTTCCTTTAAATCATTTATGTTTTATTTTTTCTTGCGTGATGACACAATTCCTTAGGGAGGGGGTTGGTGGTTTGGTTTTTTAAATTTTAACAGAACCCTCTTTTTTCCAATACAGGAATCAAATATAAAAGCTGCATTGCAGTGTTTTCAATGCTATAGTAAAACAAAAAAAAAAAAAAAAGAAAAAAAAAAAGAAAAAAGTGGTTGGTTCTGGTTTGTTTTTACTTTATATAACATTTCTAAGAGCTTTTGAAGATGAAAAGCCTGGTTTTGTAGGAGGAAGTCTACTCTGGTGGTGCTTCCCACCAGAACCAGGATTCCTCTCCCTGCCAGGCATTACTTGGAGGAGGGAAGCAGCCACCCCAACCCAGTAAAGAACAACTACCAGTAGCATTTCCTACTCATACTGCAGTGGAATCCACTGGGGATCAAGTTACACCAAAGCCCAACTGAGCTCAGTGCTGCAAGGAAAGGACAAAGAGCACAGAGAGATTTTAATGTTCACTTACACCCCTAAAACTACAGCTGATCCCCACGGAACCTCAGCTGGATGGTTCCTCTTTGGAAAACAGAGGCCACATTGCACTAGTTAAGATGATTCCAATGGAGAACTACATTTTGGATAATTAGAATTTTGCCCTGAGAAGGGAAAAGCAAACTCTAAGCTTCTGACTAGATTTTCAAGATAAATAACCCCCCAAATAGCCCCCCAAAATTATCCAGCTGACCTGAACACACATATAAAACAAGTATTTATATAAATAAATCCATGTGCTTTTCTTGTTTCTCTCTATTTTTTTACACTTCCACAGTAGGAAATTAACAGTTGCTGCTATTTTTCCTTGTTACCTTTACCAAAGGAATTCTCTCCTGTCAGCAAGATACAAAAACCTTTTTGAAAGCATCTTAGTTACTGTTTTCCCAGACAACAGATACAGTGGGAAAAGAGAATTCTAAACTCTACTTCTCTTAAAAACACAGCACTGCTACAGGATTTACAGTAGATGTATTTTAATCTGCTTTTAACATGTCTGAGGGTTTATTTATTTAAGGGGGGCAGGGGAACTTGCTGGTATTTGTTTCTTAAATTTCCAAATGACCGTGCTACAGTTACACTTCAGTTCCTGATATTTGTTGGCCAAATCCAGCCCTCCACTGCTGACCAAGACTGATAACCAATTTGATTATTCTATTGTTAACAGGCTGCTGTGGGCGGTACAGCTTTACCCTTCAAAGAAAGACAATTAATTTGGCTACGTAGAGGACATTTAATTTAAAAAAACCAAAACAAAACAAAAAACAAACACCAAAAAATCCAGAAGAAAATCAAGTTCACTGGTTATCTCTAGAACTGGTTTTTTTTTCCTTGCAACCGTTTTGCAACTTTCATGAGAGAACTTTCAAATAACCTCAAGGTTTTAATAAGGATTTTACCGAATCTTGGGCTAACAATTAGTTTTAAGATCTGTTTATAACCACACGGGATGGAGCACGTTAGTGGTTCAGGCACATTAGACCGATATACAGAATAATGCCCCTCACACAAGGCTGGTTCCCAGTCAACCAAAAATCCGAGTTCGGGCACCCGGGGCTGTCCCTGTCCCCCCCAAAACCAGCTCAGCCCCTCCGAGAGACCCGCTCCGGGGGCTCCAGTGCCAGCGAGGGCAAGGGAAGCGCTGGTGAATCCGCCTCGGGGAAGGAGCCGCATCCCGCATCCCGCATCCCGCACCCTTTGTTCCCATTAAACAAACCCCTTGGAACACCCGAGCCCCCGCAGAGCGCGGGGGGCGCGCAGGGCTGGGCGGGCGCACCTTTGATATTTATTCCATTTTATCGTTTTGAGCGCGGATTAAAACCCGAGTAAGTCGCGCCCCGCAGCCGCTCTGCGGGGAC
>WEIV01005669.1:64713-106630 GCA_013390005.1 Calyptomena viridis | reverse complement strand
CACGGGGGCGGTGCGGGACCCGCCGGCCCGGCCCCCGCAGCATCGCGGGACAAGGGATGGACCCCCGGCCCCGGACCTGCGGCACTGGCAGGGATGGGGCAGCTGTCCTAGGAAACCTGTTCCAGCGGCTCGCCAACCCCCAGGGAATGATTTATTCCATGTATCCAACCTGAATTTCCGCTGTTTGTACCCGTTACTGCAGTGCCTGATGAACGGTCCCGCTCCAGCTCCCTGCAGACTCCGAAGGTGCTCCGAGGTCTCCCCACCACCTTCTCTTCTCCAGGCTGGACAGCCCCAGTTTTCTCAGCCTGTCTCCATAGGGAAGGTGCTCCAGGCCCCTTGTTGACTTCGTGGTTTATCCTCTGGAGTTGCTCCAACAGAATTCCCCCCACAGCCCCCTCAGTATCCTTCCTTCCTCCTCAGAGCCCCCTCAGCATCCCCCACCTCAGGACCCTCCTCAGCATCTTTCCCCCTCAGAACTGCCCCGAGTTCCCCTGTCTCAAACCAAAGACAAGGCTGGGTGGTCAGTGAACCAAAAATCCGGGTTCAGGCAGCCCGTGCTCTCCATGTGCCCCCTCCAAAACCAGCACCAGGAGGTTCCTGACCAGCCTTGGGATTGTCTCCTCTTTCCCCTAAAACCCAGAGGATCAGCCAAGCATACAACGTTCTCAGTGCAGTTGTTTAATCATAACTGTCCAGCTACAGCTCCTGAATAACAACTAACAAACCCCAAACTGACAAGTTTGACTCAAACCTTGGATTGCACCTCTGTGGGAAAACCCAACAGGAGTAAGGAGGGAGGACCCTGTACTTGCCTCTGACACGAGCTGGATCATAACCAGGTTAAAGGATATTTATTCCTGGAATATTATGATTATCTATATTATATCATTCCCGTGAGAAAAGGCAGAAGCAATGGTACCTCTGGGGGATGTTTGGACCTTGTTCAGTTCACAAGAAGTTTTGTCATGATGCAGTTGGTGAATCAGCATCTGGGAAAAACTGTCTGGAGTCTGTTCCCACACACCATGTCCTTCTCCTCCTTCCTCACCTGTAAAAAGCACCTGCAACTTGAGTCTGTGCCCAGACTCATTTATTTCACTGCATTCACGTGATGTAAAACAGCCTAATGAACCACAGGAAATCTCCTCCATCATTTTCTCCCTGGGAGAAGCTGGAGCACTAAAGAATCCAAGCACTGGATGACTTCTGGGAGCTGCAGACACGTTCCAGGCTTCAGCAGCTCCTGAAACTGGTTTATTCCAGAGCAGGAGTTGAATTCAATCAGCCTCTGCCATACAATTAATATGATGGTGGACAGTCCCCCAACGTTTTGATGGAAATCTCCCGTTTTTCCATAGGTTATTCTCATTACCTGACGTGGATGTGAGGAGCAGGCTGGTTCCAAAGGCTCTCACACCCTCCTTGAAGGCAATTACATGGTGGAGAGTTAGCAGTGTGCTCCATGTGATAAGACATTATTATATAATGCGATTTATTCCCCTGGATTACCAATTATCCCTTTTATTTCTCTTATGTTTCAAGCTTTTACCCTGAATAGGAAATTTGTTAGTCGTGACAAGTAGGGGCTTAGTCATAAAGACAACCCTTTCAGTGAATTAATCCTTATTTTCCTCCAGTATCAAGAGCTCATTTTGGAGCAGGACAGGCAAAAATCTCTTTTGCTATTCAAGCATTATACCTGATGGCATAATCTGCCATCAGGAAGAATGCAAAGGGCCATCTTTGCTCAGCAGCTTCATCACAAACAATGTGACATTGTCTGTAGAGCACATAATACTCAATTGTCACTGAGCTGCTATTTTTATTACTTAGGACCAGATTAGGTTAAGCAGCCTTGTAGGAACGTTAATTCTGAGCCAGACTCAGGAGTGATCAGCACCTCCTTGGGTTTGGGGGCTTCTCCCAGGCTGGTCTGGAGGCCTGAAGGTGTGATGTGGGGTTTGTTGGAAAACTGCTTTACATACAGCATGAAGAGACAGAAATTCATCCATTCTGCACTGTTGTGATCTTAATTAATTTCCAAAACCCTGTTATGTTTCAGTTGTACAAGGACCACCACTATAGCTGTGCTTTTCTGAGCTCACTGGCACCAGAACACAAGAGGATTTTCCTGCTGGCAGTACCAAAAAAGCCAAAGCAAGAGAACCCTGATGTGTCATCTCATTTTCCCACTTTCCCAGGAAGTTCTCCAGCTCCCAGCCCACACCTCAGCTCACCCTGGCAGGTCAGATGTTTGACAGAGAGCTCTGATTTTACCTGAAGAAAATCCTGAGCTGAGCCAACCCCAGCTGGGACAGTTCAAAGAGCCCAAAATGCCAGAGCTTTCCAAAAGGAATAACAAAAGGAATAACTCCTGGAAGACTGGGATGATTAGAGAACCATGGAGGTGAGACACACATGTTGGCAAAGCCAGAAGTGTAGCAGGAATAAAGAGAAATAAAGGCTGAAGAACAGGCACCAAAATGGGCTAAAAAGGGCTGAGGAGGAGGAAGGGAGGTACTGAAATGATCCAATCTGCATCCACAGGGATCACCAAAGGCACAGACACACCAAAGGCAGCTCAGGAGACACTGGGCTACGGGAACATTTGGCCAGGAAAGGGAAAAATTCCAACAGCAAAATGTACAGGAGCTGCACAAGTGACAGTGTCACCCAGGAGGATTATCCCAGACACAACATCCCTTTGATTTCTGTGGGGACTGGGGCCATGGGGGTTCCTCCCTCCACGTCCATGGGAGGTCAGATGTGGGAATGGAGCACTGGCACTCCAAAGGCACTCCAGGAAGAAGTGTTTGGGCTGTGCTGGCAGGGAGTTTAAAAGTAGAATCGTTCCTGATTTGCAAAACACTTCAATATATGCTTATTTAAAAAAAAAAAATATATATTTCAGTTTGTTAAGCACTCACATAGATCTCACTCTTCATATAAATTATTCACATTATGCACAGTCATATATGTTGTGTTAACTCCTCCTTTAAAAACGGGTGTTAAAAATAAATTGATTTTTTACCTCCCTGTACATAAAACAGAAAAATGTTTCAGTGGGTTATTGCAATACTTTCCAAGTTACAATCCTTTCATTTGGGTTGCTCAATAAACCACCCATATAAAAGGATTGGGGGAAAAAATATTCTCTAATATATATATTTATATATGAGATATATATTTAACTATAAAGCGACCATAATAATCCCGACTGAACAAAAAAGCACAAAGCCACTAAAAATACACAATCCCAACACACAGAGAGATGCAGAAAGAGTTAAAGAGCATCACAGGCAGCTGATGCCACCTTCTGGTGTCACTTACAGCTCCAGTGATTTAAACCCACCAGGACCAGTCCAGTCACATCATCCTCAGGAAGGGGGAAGATGCTGATTTAAGGATCACTTTATCCCCAGGGCAGGGCTCAATGAAGTCACATTAACTGGGGAAGGGTCAGTGGAGCATTAGGAGCCACCAATTCCCAGCCAGCTGCCACCAGGGCCCGGGGGGCTCAGGGCACGTGGGGCTGTGGCAGCTTGTGCTGTGTCCAAATTAAAGTCTGAAATCTGTGTGCAGTTGTGTTCTCCCACCACACAAAAGGATTTAGGCTGATCTCTCTGTTCTGTTACAAATTTGCTGTTATCTGCCATTTACCTGCATTACTTATTGCCCCCTCCTTCCTTTGCTCCTTGCTCTGTTTCACATCATCCCCTTGGTAATTCCATGTGTAAAGGAGTTAAATCAGTGTGCCCTGGATGGAACAAGGCTGGACTGAAGAGTTTCTCCCATTTAGTCAGAGAAACAATCAAGAACTTCAGAAAAGTTAAGGCTGGGAGGGTGGGGAGGCCCTGGCACAGGTTGGGCAGAGAAGCTGTGGCTGCCCCTGGATCCCTGGAAGTGGCCAAGGGCAGGTTGGGATCCCTGGGATAGTGGGAGGGGTCCCTGCCCATGGCAGGGGGGGCACTGGATGGGCTTTGAGTCCCTTCCAACCCCAACCATTGTGGGACTGGTTCCAAACCAGTGTGACTGGGTACAGGGAGAGCTCTCCTGACACACCCACAGGGCTCAGGACACATTTTCTGCACAGATTTTGGGCCACCTTGTCTCTTCACACCTGCACTGGGAGGGGTGTTGGGTTGCCCTACATAATTTTTCCACTTTCAACACTACAAAGCATGGAGAGGGAATGGGAAAATTACATTACCACATTAGTATTTTTTTTCTTTGACCTGTAGTCAAAGACAATCTGGGCAGATTAAATGGAGTTAAATTCACAGCCAAATCTAACTTGCATGGGTGCTCTTGGTTAATTTTATCAGACTCTCACAATTAAAAAATCCAAAGCACAGACAGATGCATTTAGAGATACAGTGGGTGCACAAGTCCTTGCTTTACAGGACAGAATATTGTGTGGGTAAGGAGTGCATCCTGCTGCCAACTCATTCTTAGCCAGTGGAATTCCTTGCCAAACAGAAATGGCACCAGTGTTACATTCCACCAGAAATGCACCTTTACATTCTCCTTTTGTGCATGGAAGTGAAGCTTTGTGAAGTATTCCCTCCCTGTGGATGTGCTCCCCATCCCTGCCCAGTCCTCACCCCCTCCTGGTGCACTGCCCTTCCCACAGCTCTGCCTGTTCTCTTCCCAAGGAACCCCCTCCCAAGCTTTTGGGAGCTTCCCAGGTACACGTGGTGCCACAGGCTGACACAACCCTGTCTCCATGGTGATGGTCTGCATGGTTTTCCGAGGATCTCTTTTTTCCTGGGAGACTTTTTTCCCAGGGAGATTCCCAGGAGCTGCCTGGGCTCACAGACAGCAGTTGCCCCGTGTCATGTTTTCCACATAATTAACAGGTTGGATCCAAAGACAATGTGAATGTCAACACTTGGATGTTAACAGCTCACCCAACTTACACTGCCCAGGTCTGTGCTACTCAGGGAACACTCCCTCTCCCTCCTAGAGATCCTCCTTTCCCAACCAGCAGTTTATTTCCTTGAATTTATCAAGGTTATCCTCCATCTTTCTAAGAGCAAGTCTGAATGTTGCAAAACCTAAAAGCAGAAGAAACATGGAAGTGAGGTTTGGAACTGTTTCTCTGCAGTCAAATGCAGGAAGTCTGTTGGGGTGACAATTAAACACACACCAGAACTCCAGCCAAGCCATAAATAAGTAAATAAACCTCAGTTAGAAAAAGCAGCAGCATTTTCCAGCACCCTGCACTTCAGGGGAACTCTGCACATGACATGGAGTTCAACAGAAACTGCTGTGGATAAACTAAGATTCACTCTTACCTGAATGCCATTCCCCAATACACAACAGGGCAGAAATCACTGTTCAAATCCTACTGCAGAGGTGG
The DNA here is from genome assembly GCA_013390005.1 of Calyptomena viridis. Taxonomy (NCBI): domain Eukaryota; kingdom Metazoa; phylum Chordata; class Aves; order Passeriformes; family Eurylaimidae; genus Calyptomena; species Calyptomena viridis. The sequence continues at coordinate 101,265 of WEIV01005669.1, read as the reverse complement.
TTAAATAAGAGAATTAAAAATTAATGTTATCCTCACCAGACATGTTAAAACAACACAAAACCAACTTAGTGGCATTCCCTGCTGTTTACTGGGATCAGGACAAGGCAGACTTTGCAGCAATACTCCCTCCCTTTTCTGTTTTCTTCTTTGTAATGAAGATTTCCATGGGCTCCAGCATTATCCAGCACTCCCCTTGTCTTGCACTTGAGGCACACAATTAACTGCCAGAGATTCTTAAGATGACTATTCCAGTTCTGCTTTACTAATCCTTTAAATGAAACCCATTCTACATCTGGCACTTCACCATCAGAGCCTTGGGAGTTCATGGAATCCTTCCCTCCACCTCCCATTTTCCCAGAATCCATTAAAAGTTCGAAGCCCCAGCTAAAGGGTTTTTTAAGTAATTAGATGAGGATTAGACTACAAAAAGTCAGATACACACAGCAATCTTAGAAACATCTTCAGTCCAATTTTCCCTCCAAATGATCCACGTCTGTAGTGAGAAGAGTCCACAGCTCTCAATCTGCAGAAGAAATTACTTCCCATTTTCATTAAGCCTCCAAAGGGTTTTGGGGATGGGAGTGAAGCAAGGTTATTTCTATCTATCTAGGAGAATAATTCTTTTCTCTTTCAGACCGAAAATTTCCAACAATTCTTTCCAAAAAAATTCCTTTATGCTTCAGACTCCATAGGTCAGTCATTCCCAGGAATGAGCCCAGCTCTACAGGAAGCCTCAGACACACCTGGAAAGATCCTGGACAGGTAAAGAGCAGTTTGGCAGGGAGCAGCAGTCCCAGGGAAGGCCCAGGGAATAAACCCTTTTGCACAGGTGATGTCACACTCAATAAAAAAATAAACCATCAGTAAAGCAAAAAACAGTTAATTTCAGACATCACAGTTGCTGACAAGTTACAGTACTTAAAGCTCTGCAAGTGTTTTCAGCTGCCAGAACTTTTAACTTAGACAATAGGAGAGAAAGCAGGTTTAAACACAACTTGGATTAAAAATAGCTCTTTATATATAGCTAAGAAGAAAAATACACTGACTGAATGACATAGAGGCAAAGCACATCTTGAGTTTCTCAGGAGGGGTTGGGTCTGGATTAGGCAACATCCCAAGGTTCCCTCCAACCTCAATGATTCCTAAGAGATACAGAAACATCCCAATGAGCACAACAGTTTCTCTGGCAGGGCAAGAAATGGACTCCCAGGCCCAACTTCCAGCCCATCCCTACAGCCTGTAAGCACAGGGAATAACCCCTGAAACCTCCTGGAAATCAGTGCATATGCCGTGATCCAAACCACCGACAGCCCCCAAAATGTGGGGTGTGTGAAATAACCACATATGCACCATGGCCAGGTTTTGATATGTATTTTTTATTTCCCTGCAGTTTTCACTTATCAAGAACAAGTAACAGGGAAAGTTGTCTGAACTAGTGCATAAACAAACATTCGGAAACACCACTACACGTATCTAATGTACAAGAACCGTATAAAAAAAGTCACTAAAACACTACACTACGAAGGTGTCCAACGCTTACAGTCAGACTTTTTCCAACCCGTTACTTGCCTTGTAGCCACAGGAAAACTCTCTAAAATTGAAAAGACAATCTTGCCACAACCCTCCCTCCCCCCCCTCCCCACCACCTGGGATGGCTCGATATCTAGACATCCAATAATGAGTTATTGCAATGATATATAATGCAATACATACCTGGTAAAATATCCTTTATGTGGTGTGTTACAGTTTGAAAGCCGGTTAAAATACGCAGTCTTCGGATAAAATGTCATCAGGTGAAAATTTTGCTCAGATCTGCACAATTTTAGATGTGCCAGATGCATAATTTTCCTAGTCAGTTCTTTTTTTTTCCTTTTCCTGTGTAATTATTTTTTATAAACTGGTATTATAAATAGAAATATACATTCAAAATATATGGAAAAGTGAGTTACTACATTAAATTTGCATGTATCGATCCATCCCTTTCCCCTGCACAGTAATAGAAAATACTATTTTGCCTTGAACTTCATATTTGACAGTGAAATGCCACTAAAGTATTTACCAAAAAGTCCATCTAGTCAAATTGTGAAACAAAATGAACCAAGTGAAAACTTTACATTTCCTTTAGAAAAAAATTACAAGAATTTTGTTTCCTAGCTATGAATCTTTAACTTTTTTTTTTTTAGACACAAAGTTGCATTTATTTGTACAAGATACAAAATGTAAACATGGCAAAATAAATAGTTTAAACAAGTGATGCAGGATCCCATGTCATGCTCATGATCCCATTAAAGAATTATTTTTTAATCCATTCAGTTGCAAATTCAAGTGCAAAAGCATGATGATGAATATCTACTATTCAAGTAACAGAAATAATATTGATGATACAAATAAACTATTTTACAAGGTAGTGATTTTCCCAATTTTACAAAATTTACATTATATATCGACTTAATACACGATATAACTCTAGTCCATTTAGGTCTATTTGAGTTCTCTGTGATCCACAGAGTGCTGTGTTTTGCATTCAGTTGGAACAGAAATGACCACACCATGAGCACAGGAGGTTATGTCACTTCCATGGCTACTGTTGTCTCTGCTATGCCATTCAAACCCAGGCGTTCTGGTTCGTGGTTCTCCCTGCAAGGAAACAAAGATTCCAGGGTTACAGGCAGAATTTCAGCATTGCCTCATTTCTTTTATGTGCTGTGTGTTTTTCCCTGGACTAGGGAGAAACTTGAATGCTTACACTGCAAATATGATTTTAAAGTAAGTAAATGCTGGCACATAGGTTGGACTTGAGGATCTCAAGGGTCTTTTCCAACCTGGTTAATTCTGTGGGTTCCTTCAGGGAAAGGGCTGTCAGGCATTGGAACAGCCCAGGGAGGTGGGGGGGACTGCCCAGGGAGGTGGTCGGTCCCCACCCCTGGTGGTGTTTAAAAAAAACTGGATGTGGCACCGAGGTCTGTTGTTTAGCTGAACAAGTGGTGTTGGGTGACAGGTTGGACTTGATGACCTCAAAGGCCTTTTCCAAGCTGGTTAATTCCATGGGTTCCTTCACTGGAAGTGCCCAGGGAGTTGGATCCCCACCCCTGGAGGTGTTTATAAAAAGCCTGGATGTGGCACTGGGTGCCATGGTTTAGCTGATGAAATGGTGTTGGGTCACGGGCTGGACCTGATGACCTCAAAGGTCTTTTCCAACCCAGTTAATTCCATGGGTTCCTTCACTAGAAGTGCCCAGGGAGGTGGGTCCCCACCCCTGGAGGTGTTTAAGGACTGAACACAGCACTGAGTGCTCCGGGCTGCTCACAGACCAGACTCTGCTCTCCGAGGCCTCTCCGCCCCGCAGGGCCCCGCGCTGGTGTCACCCACCTTGCTATACTGCTGATGGCACTGCTGGGGGTCACCTTTGGCACTCTGTCCATGCTGGCAGCGACTGTGGCGAGTTTTAAGGCTGTTGGCGACGGCGCTGAAGTCCGTGTGTTGATGTGGACGTTGACGGGGGACACGACGCTGACGTTGTTGAGGTGCACCGCGCTGGGCAGGCACGAATTGTTCATGGGGAGAGGCTGAGGGCTGCTCGTACACAAGGCTGGGATTAAGTGGTTTGTGGTGGTGTGGCCAACTGTCCTTACGAGCTGTACAGCTGAAATCCCTGGGCTGGAGGATAAAGCCATGTTGGTGGAGTACAAGGTTCTAGAGGTTCCTGTCACCAAACAAATGTCGGTAATTAAAAATATGCCGCTCCTTAGATGCAAAGCCCAAGATTAACCTCGAGGCTGATGCTTTAAGTATATATGGCACTGGAATGGTGCAAGAATCTGTATTTTACAGACTGCAATGGTGCCTGATCAAAACACTCTTGGATACAATCTTGGAGAATTACACACAGATGTCTCTCTCTCTCTCTCCTGGAGCTGCTCCAGTATATTGATTTTATTCAGTCGTGTTTTTTCTCCCTCTATTCATTTCATATTATCATTAACCCAGCCTGGCAGAAGGTCTATAAAACTAATCACATCATTAGCTGCTAAAACAACAAATTACTCTAAAAGCCTTTTCTTTGTACTGGCAGCCCAATGCCAAATGACTTTTGCCTCTCAGCAACGTGGCCACAGCACCAGCACAAGCAGCACTGCTGGTGAGGGAGGTGCAGGAGGGGTGGGAGGAAGGCACTGAGTCCCAGTGGCTACACTTTGCCTGAATTTGGGAGGAATCCTCAAAGCAGTGACACCTGAAACTTACAGTGATGTCAGAACAACTGCCAGTAGTAGCTGATTAGTAAGTTTTTGGCTGAACACTTGAGTGAACCACCAAATATTTATCAAATTTTCCATTTCCTTCTCAAAGTGCTTAATTTTTTAAGCAATTGGTTTCTATTTTCATTACACATTCACAATGTTTTAAAAATGCTGCTACTTATGCTTTTGATTGCAACAGATTATTAAAATATAAAGGACTACCAGAGAAAAACTAAACTGTAAATTGTTACAAAATGTAAAAGAGCATTTGGTAGTTTTATATCTGAGTTAACACAGAGGCTCTCAGGCACATGGTGGGATTCTTGGGGATGTCCTTTTGCAGGGCAAGGAGCTGGACTCTGATGATCCCTGTGAATCCCTTCCAATCCAGGATATTCTACCATTCCATTATACATACCACTGCTCACTGAGAGAGCAATATTTAAAACTACCACAATTAATATATTTAATTTTTTTTTTCATTAAAAAGCACTTTAGAAACCAGAAGTGAGATGAGTTGCCTTTGTTGGCTGATATTAGAGCAGGAGTTTTAAGCATCATCACCTGAAGGCTGGACAACACCATTGATATTGTTGTGGCTGGTGTTCTGTTCCTTCGTCCCCTCACTGCGACCCGGGGCAGGAGCACTGACCACTGCAGAGGCAGCAAAGTGGGCACTGGCTGAGTCAAGGGTTTTGGACATACAGTCAGAGGTGCTGGAGCCCTGCAGGAAGAGGGAAAAAAGGGTATTTTTCATCCCTATCTGAGCACAAAATTAAATTGACACTAGGATTGCTACAGTGCACGTGTACAGCAAATAAATACATGTATCTTCTACACCAGGACATGATGTATTTCTGCAGCACGAGGCTGATGGGAACTTGGAAATTAGTGTCCAAAGGAGTGTTGGGCAAGTCCTGCCCCACTCAGGCACTCAATGGCAAGGGCAGTTCTGAGCACAAGTCACTTCTGTTGTGTGTTGGTCACTTGGAGAAGGATCCAGGGAGATCTCAGACCTTCCAGAGCCTCAAGGGGCTCCAGGAGAGCTGGAGAGGGACTTGGGCCAAGGGCTGGAGGGACAGGATGCAGGGAATGGCTTCCCAGTGCCAGAGGGCAGGGAGAGATGGGATGTTGGGCAGGAATTGCTGGCTGGGAGGGTGGGGAGGCCCTGGCCCAGGTTGGGCAGAGAAGCTGTGGCTGCCCCTGGATCCCTGGAAGTGTCCAAGGGCAGGTTGGAGCAGCCTGGGATAGTGGGAGGTGTTGGGGTTGGAAAAAGATGGGCTTTAAGGTCCCTTCCAACCCAAACCATCCTGGAATTCTACATGTTTGGAGAAGTTTCCTCTAAGAAAACAACCACGTCTTAAGTTTCCTTCTCTCTTGTGTCTCCAGGCATCAACCACTCTGCAACTGCCAATCTAGAGGATGTTTAGTATTTATGGCACATCCAAATCTCCTGGGGTGATTTGTGCCCTCCTCATTCTGGAGTCACACATCATCCATCAGTGCAGCTTCTCTGAAACAACACCAGGTACTGCAAAGTCTTACCATTCTTACTGGAAAGAATGGTAATTCTGCAATTTCAATTTATATTAAACAAGAAAATGACTCTGCAGAGAAGCTCAGAGTGGTTTAAAGATCCAAAATTCATTCCTTCTGTTTGAATATTCTGGCATTGTGTCTCTACACTTACAAAAAATGCCATCAGCATGTGCCAGTACAGAATCCCTGATTAATTGAAGTAGAAAACACTGAAGGGAAGGGACAAACAGCACAAGCAATTAGATATAAAATGCTCAAAGGAATACACATTTTCCTAGTAATAGGAACAGCTTTTACATATTCTTGGTAAAAAAACTAACAGAAAAATAGGTGTAAAATAAAGACATTCTTCCCTTTCAAGGTACTACACACGAAAAATGTCATTCTTTTAGAAAACAGAATATCCAAATGTGCAAAGCTCTGTTTTTCCTCTCAGAGGTACCAATTTTCAGTACCCACTGAACATCTGTTCCTCACAGAACCTTACCATAATAGAACATTACCTCACAAGGTAATTTTAATAAAGGAGTCTCTTCAGAGCTCTTACACAGGGCAAGATACAAGCAGTGAAAACAGTAAGACTTGAGAGCACACTGGTATTTCTGCAGTGACCAACTCTGTGGATGCAGCTAACACATTAAACACACATTAAATAGGAAGTCTCCTACTCAACTTTTAAAATGCAGCCAAGACACACAACCTGTACAAAGAGAACCTCACCAAAAGCACTCCAAAATCCAGGATCTTTCCTAGGGTGTTACATGGACCTTCTAGGAGGGAGGAACAGAGGAAGCACAAAGGAAGCAGCAGCAGGTGAGAAGATTTTGGGAGCAGTACCTGTGCTTTTGGATGTGCCTGCTGGGAGGAATGCTGAGATTGCTGTTTCTGCTGCAGCTGAGCCAGCTGTTGCCTCTGCATTTGCACTAACTGCTGTTGGTGTGTCTGGAACTGCTCCTCTGTGATCCCCCCTGTTACTACAGGAAAGAAAGTGGAGCACAGTTACACAGCCCTGCACACAACAGACACCTGAAAGGCAAATCTGGGAGAACAAGTGGTGCAAGACAACATACATTGTGTCAGATGCTTCCAGAGATCTTCACATATTCTTGTGGAGAGGTCAAAGCTGTGGGTTTTGTTGTGTTCTTACACTGAATTAATTTATTACAAAAGAATTCAGAGCTTTTGTTGCTTTTAAGCAGTTCCTGCCTTCGGTGGTTTTCTCTTCTTTAGAGAAAATACTTTCCTGGCTTTCAGAAAACCAGCACATCCTAAAAATCAGAGCTGAGGGTGAAGCACACTGGGCTGGTGTCCTCCTTCCATCCCAGTGACTCCTGTACAACTCACTTCCCTTTCTCCCACACCAGAGTGGACTCACAGGGAAGCACAGGCCTTGGAGAACACAGACTTCAACAGCACAGCCACAATTCCAAGGTTTAAACAGCCCGAGTTGCTTTGGCAAATCCAGTCTGACCTTCCTCTCTCACACCTTTCCTGAAGGATATGCTCAAGTTTCACCTGAACAGGATTTTCTCTGCCAATTATTTTTCTAAATGGAGGAAGAGTTTAGGAGTGACAGCAGTTTTGTTGATGGGGAGAACCAGGTTAATGCCCCCCCAGGAGTCCCAGAGTTGTAACACGTGAATGGAATAAAGTAATAAAAATATTATTTAAAAGTTTTTCTGATTTTAATAGTTTTTATTATTTTAATATTATCCCCCAATATTCAGTGATAAACTGAAAATACTGTCAAGTGCTTCACGTTAAACCTGAGTTCTGTGCAGCTGATGCTAAACTAGGAACTCACTTCTCTTAGGAGTAAAGAGAGAATTCACTTCTCCAAAATTCCCATGAATACATTTCAACACTTTATCCTGAGCTGTGTTTTTCCAAGACTGAAGCTGCCATGCCCCTCAAAACACCTGGATTCTGCTGGAATATCCTCTCACCAAGAGACACTGAGCTCACATTAAACTGTGAGTGATCCATCTTCCAGGGTCTGGCTCTTGCCTTTGCTACTTTTAATACTGTGGTTGTCCTAAAATTCCATTCTGATAAAATAACAGAATTAGGACTGTGTTTAGAAACTAGTCCTGAAACTTCCCCTCTACTGCTACACCATTAAACCAGGTTTCAACCATGGTAGGAAGGTGCTTAAAAAGCCAGAGTTACTCCTCTTAGAATGTAAGGATATTTTTTGTAATTTCCAGACTATTCTAAATCAGATTTATTTTGCATTTGGCTTTCCTCTGATCCTCTTGCAGAGTCAGTCAGCTCAACCTGCTCAATTCCCTCACCAGTCTCCCAAAACGTGCTGCATTCCTACAGGCAACAGGGCCAAGAACAGCATTATGGAACATTACATAGATGTATTCCTATTTTTAAGTTCTGAGCTCACAAATTCCAGATCATGGCTTTTGTTTTATTGAAAAAACCCAACTCAGAACAAGGTTATATTCCATGTTTTCCATCTCCCTTCCTTCCCAGTTTGACACAGACCAGGAAGTTTCTCTCAGCTCCCTCCACCAGGTATTTACTCAGTGGTCAGACTGAACTCAGCAGATGTTCATTAGCACATTTAATATCATTTCCTGCTGCCAAATCAAACAACTGAAGGGTCCTAGAGAAAAAAACTCAAAATTCAAATTAAGTCTTCCAGGCTCCTCTCTCCTTGACTGCTTTGGATTATTATGTCACTTCTCCCAGGATTTGAAGCCTTTAATCAAAGATCATCTTCCAGGCTGCCCCAAAAGTGGCATTTCATTAATAACTTCTATGTGGTATTTAATGCTGGGAAAAAATACCTCTAAAAGGTAAAAGTTTGTTCCACAAACAAAATGTTTCAACTGGGAATACCAGTAGTTGTGCTCTGTATCCAGGGACCTGGTTTTCCCATTTCAAGTTCTTGCATGAGGGAGCAGGAGTAAATTAGCTCCAAAAATTGGGTTTTATTCATGCACAGATCAGGAATTAAAAACTGGTCACACATTTTTTAATATAAATCTGTTTGTACAAAAGTATTTGAGGAAATACCAGAGGAAGAGTTGCTTTATTAGTACAGAGCAAATTTTAAATTTTAAATTAAAAAAAACACAACACCGCCGAGTCTTCTCTAAAATAAAATAATAAAAAATAAAAATACAAGTAGCAGTTCTAGTATTGCCACTGTGGAGGCAGCTTTATGCTCACAGCTAAGTGTGAGCTATAAAATCACCTGATTTCAACAATCACTTCCCAGAGAGAATGACTCCAGTAAATGCAGTGACAATTCCTGTGCTCATTTCATGCACAACCAGACTCTGACCAGCCCTTTTCAAATGTATTCACCAGTGAGAAAATCCAGCAGCATCTCAGTTACCTGGGCAAGAATTCTGGTACCTATTGTCCCATTCTGTATGAGAATTACAGGATCTGAATTGTAATTTAAATCTGGGATGAAAAAGGTCCTCCACAGCCATAAATTTCCCTGCATCAAGTACTTCAGCTACTGAGGGATCTCCATTCTAATCTAAATGTATTCCCCAGATGATTTTTAAAATTATAACACAAGTTTATTACTGTTCCTCCAATAATTGGCTCAGACCCATCAGATTTGGTTTTTTTTTTTTCATTTTTAGCTGTTTCTTTATGGTCTCTCCCACCATTAAAATGTGTATTTCTCATCCTTTCTTTCAGTTCTTTTTCCAAACAGTGCAAACCCTGTATCAGGTGTGTTGGTGCTACATGGCAAATGAATGACAAATTTGGGGTTTATTCTTTTTGATCTGACTCAGGAAGGGCTGATGTTTTATGTGCACACAGACCCCTGACACAGGGCTCCCCCCTTTCCCTGAAGATCCTGAATAAATGCAGTTCTCATTTTTGGTTTATCATCCTGTGCCACCTTCCCAGCTCCTGGAATTCTCTTGCACTGCTGCCACCTCCACCTGGACTAAAGTTATGGAGATGTCACAGATTTCTTCAGCCTTTTTCCTTCACCCATTTTTTCACACACTATTAAAATGAGACACATCAGCTTCCATCCCCAAATATTCTCCTGGTTTTTAGGAAGACTCCATCCAGAGCAGAATTCCAAGTTTTGCATCGAGCTAATCCTTAAATAATTTCAGTTGATTGATATTTACTGCATTAATATAAAAAATTCTAAGGGAAAAAATTATCACTTAGTTTTTAAGCAACTTCCTCTGCCTTGGTGTCATCACTTTATTCATGCAAACAGAAATAAAGAGCTCCCAGCTAATTCCTTGGTGTTCCTTACATCCTGTGAAACAGTCCATGCTTCACATCCTTAACTATTCCATTTTCTGCTCTTGCTTTAACCAGACATCTCCTGATTCTTATCAAAAATCCCATCACACAGAACTGCTCCTTTCTGCAAAGGGGCAGAAAATGATATCAAATAAATTTTATCAAATAAGGCCATGGTACATTATATGTGTTCTTTTCATGCAGCAAAAATATTCCTGTGCAAATCTTTTCGTGGCAAAGAACAAATAAAGGTTACAACGACTACTGAAAATTTATAGAAATATTAATCTGGAATAAATATCCTGTGCTTCTGTCAGTACAAGGCACTGAATTTTTCCACAGGAATTCTAGAGGTGTGTTATTGAAGATTAAATACCTATTCCTTCAATGCACCAAGAGATGGACCACTCCACAACCATATAAAGTGAATTATGAAACTCAGAGTCAGCCTATTCTATCATTTAATTATCCTGGATTACAGGACCTAATTCTGAATATACAGAGTAGGGAAATACTCGGGTGCTTGGCATATCTCCAACTGTTCAGTTTGTTAAAGAATCATATGATTATCATCCTTTTATGATCATAAAAACTCCAGCAAATACAACTCTACCACATGAAGCAAGTGATGCAACTCCTTAACTTAAGCTTGAAAATCTGTTTCTTTTGGAAGCTTTTATTCCAACTTCAGTGCTGCCATATCCAGCTCACCAACAAGGCTCTGCAAGTATCACAGGTGCTGTCTGTATTTTATATTCTCATGAAGACACAACAATATAATTTTATCATTATTTTTTAACGTGTGAATGTCTGTCTTGCTCTTCTGGAGGTCATAAAACCAGAGGGTAAGAGTTGGTTGCATTGGCTCAGAGAGCTAGAAATAACATTTAGGAGAAAGGATTTCCCAAACTTCATCAGTAGTTGATGATTTGCTGAAAAATCAACAAGGTGCAGCATTGGATGCTTCCAGTGTCAACATTTTTGCTGCTTTCAGACCTGCTCAGGGCACTTACAAACTTACTACTGGTTTTTGGAGTCCAAAATTAAAACTGACAACAAAGAGACACACCCACCCTCCCTGAGAAACCAAAGGCTTTTGTCTTGCATTCATAAAGAGCATCTTTAAACGAGGTTACACCAATTAGAGTCATTAAGACTCAATTACACCTCAGCAATTCTTAACATGAGCAGAATCCCTTCTCTGAATAATATGTGTTTGAATATAACACTTCCACCAAACTCTGCTGGAATTGAAATAAAAAACTGAAAAAATACAAATTAAATAAATAAATAAAATGGAAATAAAAGGACTGTTTGTGTGGAAATCCTGCACATTCTAAGGAACACAAAACAATTCACTTGTCTCTGTGGTTTAGACACACGGAATCGCTGGAGATCAACCCAGCCCCCAGCAAAACCAGGGGAATTGAGTATTGGAAGTGCCAGAACTATTCCAATCCTTGCCTACCTGATATGCCATTCTTGCTGGTGTTCAATAAAGCTACAGATGCTGCAGAGACTCTCTTGTTATTCACAGTCTGCCCTGCTTTCCTTGAGGTACATTCTTCGCTATCGCTGTCCTGGAGGTTGAGTAGCCTTGGCTGAAAACACTGCAGTCGACATGATCTGATATTGCTTAGGATTTCAGAAAGGGACAGTCTGTTTTCACAAGGTTTATTGGAAGCATTGGTCCGTGAAAAGTTAGAGGAAAAGTCTAAAGTCTGGGAAGAGCTTGGAAAACTGTTGAGCATTTCCGGGTCAATCTGCCTCAACACAGGATCGTGTTCTGTGGATATTCGGTCCATAATTACCCTGATGAAAGAGGATAATCCAGTTAAGAAACAGCAGTTTTATTCCCTCTTTCTAGTGCTTTGAAGGGGAATGAAGAGTAAAACCAACACAGCTGTACCTTCCACCCCTGCCAATCCGTCTTCTTGCAAACCCTATGCATCTCCTTGGAATTGTCAGGGTTGTAAGGCAATGCCTGAACCTCAGTTTGTCCAATTCTGCCAAGTCTGAGTTTTCATACGAAGGATTAGTTTGGTCCAAACGAGGCTGTGAGGAAAACAAAGAAGCCTTCAATGCACCAACTCCTTTCAGTTGGCAAAGGAGTTAAGGCAAAGGGAAAAAAGAAAGCAGGATAAATTCTAAGCAAAAGGGAAGCTCCAGCTGACCCTCTGGAGCCGAGCAGAAAAGGGGATGTTCTTGCAATTGCAACCTCAGGTTTTCCATGTATCTACAGTTTGCACTGATTTCAAAACAGAATTTTGACTTAAATATATGGAAAATATCTGTAACAGATGAAACCCCTCTGCTTCACTCCATGCCCTGGTAAGATCCCTCAGCAGAACTGGGACAACTGGGATCTCAGGAGCTCCAGGAGCTGGGAAGAGAGGATGTGCTGACACAAGTGAGGGGACAAACAAAATCATCCCCTTCTTGGCAGTGGCTGAATTGTCTGCAGGAAACACATGATGTCACCATCAGAAACCTCTGAGCAACAGGACCATGAGAGTAATTCTCATAAAGACTGAAATGATCTTTGGATTCCCCAAAGCTTTGGTGATGAGTGGGAGCAGAGGAACTGCAGTATCAGCACTGTGCCAGCCTGAATTTATGAACAAACACCACCACCCCAACCCAAGAGCAGTGTCTTACAGCATAATACTGGCATCCTGCTCTTCTCCTGAAAGCACAGGGTCCATCAGGATCATTTTCTTCTTCTGCTTCTGACACTGGGGAGGGCACCTAGGCCAGAAAACAAGGTCATTCACCCAATTACCACACTGACGTAATACAACTTTATTTATTACACCAGTTAATATTAACTGCCACACACAGCTTCTCAAAGTACAGCTTAGAATTAAAACCGAGTTTATACAAGGATCCAACAGAGCTGGACAGGCCAGACTGGCCAAACTGCAGGCAAGTGGAAGCTCTCCTGGGAGCACACTGAGGTTTTGCAGCAGAGTGTGTGTTACCTGTGGGAACTCCTCCTCATCTGAGCTGTGGAAGTCGTACTGTTTGATGTCACTCTTGCTGAGCACAGCCAAGGGCTCAGCTGAGGCCTGGGGAGTCACCACACACTCCAGTTTGGGCTTCTTTAGGTACTTCTTCTTCTGACGTACAACATCGGCCACCTCCTCCTTCAGGGAGGAGTGGTGAGGATGCTGGGGGCACAAATGAAATACTGAGAATTAATTAGGCAGGAGGAGAGGCAAGGTTAATGACTAAGAGATCTCTGTTTGTCTTCCAAAGCCTCTCAACTTGCAGCACCTGCAGCCAGCTGAGACATCATGCAAATTTTAGTCAAAACATGAAAAACCACCAGCTGATCTCTGATGGGCTTTATAGATATTTATTAATAAACTAACTGTGACTGTCTAAGAGGCTCCTTGCTTTGCAGTACACTCACTGTATTGTAATTGGAATTCCTATTCCAATTATTTTCCCAAATCTCATTTTTCTACAGCACTTTCCATTTTCTGAACTGCTCAGACACGTCCAAAAGAAACAATCCATTTTGTCTGGTGTTTCTTATACAGTTTCAAACAGCTGTAACAGTGTTTGGTTTGGCTATTTCAGATTTTTCCAACATAAATCCTCTGCAGGAGCAACTCCATCAGTATTAAACTGTTCACTTGAACACAAACGTTACTAAACTTCAAAGCTTTCATTTAAAAAGATTATTCCACTTGCAAAATTCACAATTTGAAAGAGAAGCCAGTGCAGTTTTGCAAAAGTATTTTAAGTTTACCCCAAATTACCACTCACCAATAACTGCCTGGCTGAAACTAACTCCACAAAAGGAACTCAGCTTCAGAGCTGGAGGAGAAACAGGAGTGACAGAATTCCTGGAGCACCACGCAGGGGTTTGTATGGAATTCCAGGACCACTAGGTGTCGCGGGTGCTAAATACAAATTTCCACAGGTCTTCAACTCTCAGCCTGTACCTCCAAGCATTTTACAACTACTACTATTTCAGGTTGTTGCCTCAGAGACATCTGAATTCCAAGCTGGGCATATCCAAAGGAATGAAGAACCCAACAATAGGAGAGAGCAGAAAAAACAAAAAAATCTTACCTTCACTTTACATTCTTGAACTTTGTGATGATTCCCATTATGGAGAGAAGATGGAGTTGTGCCCATCTCTTTTTCAGGTCTGTTGAGCTTCACCTCGTTGAGGATTTCACCTCCATAATCACCCAAATGGTACCTCAAAAAACAGGATTAAAACTATAATATTGCATTTCCACTGGGAAACGTTTAAAAGGCACATAGTTGGCATAAACCATTTTTATTTTCACTTCTGAAGTTATATGTAAGAATATATTTAAGTGGCAAGTCTTCAGCCATGTGTGCAGAAGACATGCATCCATACAGAAATAAGTTGTAAAAGATGCTTTCAAACCACTTAATACAAATCAAGATCTTGTTATAAATGACTATTTGTTGGCATAATCTGCAGTTTTACCTTTTCTCAACGACTTCTAACGTTAAATGCAACAGCTCCCTTTTTGTCTTCTCTCTTCTCTTAATCATCTCCAGAATTGTTATGGCTCTGCTGAACTCCCTCCTCAACTTCAACATCTTCTCATAAGATGCTTCATCGTTCTTTCGGTTCTGTCAAGAAATAAAACACATTTTAAGTCAAAAGCGAAACCCTTGAGGCACAAACTGCAAAAATGGAGTTACATAATGCTGCTGCAAGAGAGGCTCAGGAGCACCCTCACAGCAGCTTCTCCTACAGCACATCCCAGCAGGCAAACAAAGCCACAAAAAGCAAATAATCCCAACTCCCCAGCCATTCCCCCCATGCTTTGCCTATACATTCCATACAAACCAGTGGAATTTTGTCAGAACACGGAATTCACGCCTCGCTCCCCACAGCACCTTTCCCACCTCTATGTGTGCAAAGGTGATGTAAAACACTGATTAATCACACATTTCCTGGTTCCAATCATTTCATTCCACCAACACAACACCTGAACTATTCCCTCCATTCCCTTCTGCACAGAAAGGGAAGCTCCTACCCCAGGAAGCCCCAGAGCCTGTAGATGTGCCAACACCCACACCCCCGCCCCGAGGCCCAAATTCTCCCTATCCCAAACCACTCCTATCCCTGCAGGGCTCCAGGTGACCCGTTTCCCCAGCCACCTTTCTGGTCTGCATCTTCTCCGTCCTCCTCCGGAAGGCCACGTAGGGGTCGTTGTTGGTGGAGCCATCCCTCTTCTCCTGCTTGATCTGGGGGATGAGGGAAGGCCCCCTGCAGTTCTTCCTCTTCCTCACCCAGTAGTCATAGACAGCCTTGATCAGGTAGTCGTCCTCATTCAGCAGCAGTTTGGCTTCCTGCAGGGTCACCAGCTGTGGGGGAACAAGGCACAGCTGCACTGGGCATGGGGGTCAAGGCAAAGTCACCACATCCCCTGTACACCTTCAGAAAGGATTATTCTGTAGCACGAGGGAGTAAAACATTTGTGCAAATTCAAGTGCTTAAGGCACCAGTTGTTCTTCCTAAATTAAATGTAGAGTTTGCAGTTTTTCCGACCCGGCACCATCACCTCTTCCAACAATGGTCTGGGGCATCATTAATGAAATCTGAACATTTCAGACAACTACAAGCACAGGATAGAAATAATTTGCTACAGTTTATCAACTACTTTGACTATTTTTTCCTCAAAAAATAAGTTTCTTATTACTTAGCCATTATCAATGTATCATTTTTGAAGTTTAATGTGGATTCCCCTAGAAGATAATTGACTATAGACAGAAAATTTCACTTCAGGATATAATTTCTTATTTTTCCCCTCCCCCTCACAAAGTTTATTTTGTGATAGAAAAGGTTAATGACCATCCTTGTTTACTACAGCCCAGAGACACAAAGCTGTTCACTCGTTTGGTAAATTATTTCAGTAGGAGGCATTTAAACACAGATAATTAAGTTATCACTTTTTACCTTTATATTCATCATTTTATAAGGAAATCAGACTCTAAATAAATGCAAAACCCATCACTAACTAGAACATTAGTTTAACAAGCTCATCTCATCTTAAACCCATTCATTTAAATAAAAAGGAAATAGTATCTCCAGTATTAGAACAGAAGTCAGGCAGCACTTCATCTTCCCCATGATTTGAAAAATACCAACTGAACAATTTAAATTTGAGTTTTTGCAACATGTTCAATTCAGATCTTAGGATAAGCAGAAAAACCCAACACATTCCAGAAAAATAAGGATATCCTAAATGCAGCCACAGCTACTATGTAATTCCTGCCAGAACAGAACAAACCCACTACAACCTACAGCAGAATTAGAAAAACACTGAATTGTTTTTAGAGGAAAGAAGAAAAATATTGCTTAAAAGTAATTCCAGTTTTGTGTGTCCTTTGCCCCCTCTTTTCCATGAACATATTTCCTAAACCCACCTAAATCAGCTGTGCCTCGAGTGCACAGTCAGAATACACTGACCCTGTGTGCTGCTTTCCCTTGCAGATGCAGAGTCCTTATTTTCCCTGCTTAAATCAGGTTATTTAAGTGCCCAAGGGGAATGTGTGGAACCCCCTCCTTGGCAGGGAAGGCATTCCCACCAGCATCCTTCAATATTCCAGAGGTAAGGCAGGCAACCTGTGAATGAATTGTGAGCAGCCCCAAGTGGCATCTGAGAGCAGTGTAATCCCATGTGGGGCAGGAATCTGCCAGGCAGCCAAAATGCTTTTTCCCAGCCTCCAATAACTGCAGGAGTTGCTCTGATCTACAGAGAAAAATCTATATTCTTATAATATTTTATTGTTTGAAAAGCACCTTTCTTAAAGTTCTTAAATGTAACTTTATTACTCCAGCAGTGCACGAAGAAATCAGCGTGAGGAGGATGAATATTCATCCTGAGAAGGGACAACCAGAAAGGCAAAACAGGGTTTTCTGTATCAAAGCTCTTGGGAGATCCATTCAACAAGTATCACATGTATTCCCTAGTTTTTTCCTTCCCATCTCCCCTTCTTAGCATGCTAAGGAATCTTTACTTTGTTAAAGACAAGGAGTTAGAGTTGCTGCAAGATGTAACAATGACATTTTGGCCTCTTAACACAGAGCACTGAACTAAACCAGGGTGAGGAACTGAGGCAGATCCTGAGCAGTTTTCACTCCCACAAAGGCCCCTCATCTCACTGAGAAATAATTCCACCTGTTTCAAACTTATTTTTCGGCAGCTGATCCCTCAGCTGTAGGTTTTGAGTGACATTTTGGGATTTAGGACCCTTCTTCCCTGCTGGAACACCTGGGGATGTGACTTCCAGACACTGGTGCCCCTCTGGGCTGCAGAAGTGCAAGGGCCCAAACTGAGTTTCTGACCTTCCAAAACCAACTGAGCTCAATGTCCACGAGCAATTAAGTAAAGCAAAGAATTTACATCTCATGAGTTCATAGCAAATCCACACCCCCTCTGACCACCACAAGCTTCTTCCACACAAACACAGGTACAACAGGTTGGAAATTGGGCTCTTTAACACACTGTGGTCAGGAATTACAATTAAAACCAGCTGCCTCCCAAGCAGCCCCAACTTGTTTCATCCTAAATTCCCCAAATTGACAATCAGAGACAGCACTGTGATTCCTGTGGAGGTGCAGACTCCCTCAAACACACTCATCCTGTGAGGAGGAAATAAACCACCCCAGAGTACCCAAAACCCCCAGTGATTCCTTCCCACAGTACCTGACTAGAACTGGCTTTTTCGAGTCTGTCAACCATTATTTCAAACTGCAGTGGCTTGATTTCCATCTTCCTGTTCAGCCTGTTCAGTAGGGTTTCATCCTCAGAGTCCATATCATAATCTGGCTGCTCATTGTCCAGATTAAAGGCTGAAATAAAACCACACACAACAAGAATTGAGATGTTTGGTGAAGTAACACACTCTGGAGATACTGAAATGTGCATCTGCAACCAGAAATCAAAATGACTGGTAAAATTCCAGGCTTGCTCTGCCAGAACACTTTTTTTATGCTGAAGATTTGCCCCTGTAACAGACAGCAAGGAGGTGTTGCTTGTCTCCAACTTCCAATATAAAGGGAATCCAAGGAGTTTCATTTTAAGTGGCTTGAAGGGATGACAGGCAAAACATTTTAGTTTTAAAAATTACCAGAAGCAGAGAAACTTTAATGTATCTTTGCAAAACAAGAACAGAGGTGCTTCTTAATGCTGTTTTAATACAGCTCCCCCAGAATATCATGGTAAGATTATTAAAATAATTCTCAGTCAAATTCCAGACTTGGAGTAAAAGCCTTACACTGAAGTGTCAATATAATTTCAGCTGCCCATTTTTAAGCAGTTCAACAAACCTAGGATCTTAAAATATTTAATAATAATAAACCCTCTCTTTGTTTTCCTTCATAAATCTGTAAAAATGGCAGACCAATCCTATGGGAATTGTTATTTCTTCTCCAAGCTCCAGATGCAGAACCTGACAATTCCTCCAGACTCTCCAAAGAGTAAGTTCTCAACTTCCCAGCAAAGCTGATGTCTTCATTAGAAATTGTGCTAATTACTTTCCATACCTGACAACATTCCAGGTCCTACAGGAAGGAAGTTATCATTCAAGTAACAAAGCATTTTACAACAATTATGAGTAAACTGCAGATGACAGTAAGAATTCTTAACATGAAACATTAATTGTACCTAATAAAACCTTGAAGAGGTGACACAACACTCCCAATAATTCAATCAGCACTTTACTGCATTAACAGCAGTGAAGGTTTGTAGGAATATATTTTATTCTTATTACACAAACAGCAGTATCTTTATTCTCTTAACTCGTGGCTCTCCCCAAAATGCTGATTTAACAAAACCCTCTGCTACTGAGCTGCACTGTGTGAGGGCCTTAAATCAAAAACTTAGAAGACCAGGAGCAAAAAAAACCCACAACCTCTCTACTTTTAAAGCAAATTTTAGTATTTTCTCCCCCCCAATCAGGTGATAAGCAGGATATTCTTTCCACACCTCTGCCTAACCCAAGACCATTCTCTCTGTAATCCAGTGCAATAAATAAGCTAAACCACCACCAGTATTTATCTGTTTGGTTATGCATGAAAACTCAGCCAGGTCCAGCTAAAAAGCAGCCCCTCACCATCCTCAGCTCAAAGTGGTTCCTCTCAGAGGAGACACTGCAGGATCCCACCCCTTGGTCAGTGTTCTCTGGCCTAACACACACTGTAACAATTTATTTCAAGGAGAAATTAGTAATCATGGGCTGTAACCATGTATTAAGTGAAACTTTTCATGGTATTAATCATACAAGTCGCATGGCGAGTTTATTTAGGACACTGTCACTGGGCAGGTGACCCAGCTCTCCAACAATTAACTGTATATTAGACAAACTGCAGTTTACATCATCAAGATCCTGCTTCTCTAGTGGCAGGAATCAAAAGCTTTGAGACAAAAACTGACCCAGATTTTTGGTGTTTTAATTCCTAGCTCTGTAGAACAGCATTAAAGCCACCAGCAGGCAGGATGATGCACTTGGGAGAAGACAGAGTGTTATGGTACCTGGGTGAGTGCCACACCACCCTGTACAGCCAAACAGCAACAACCTGCCTGCCAAGAGTCAGTGCTGGGCCCAACAAAACCAGTGCCATGGATCATCTTCAGCTTCCCTGAGCTTTGCCCCAGCCTGTCCTGAGTGCCCCAGCAGAGCCCCCTGGGAGCAGAGTGTTGGCACCACCAGCCACAGGCTGTGTGGGGATGGACCATCCCCCAGGAGCTGTGTCCCTCACACCCCTTCATCTCCAGAGCTGGAAAAACTTCTCTGACACTCCTCAGATGGGGACTGAGTACCTGGCTGCATTTGTTGTTCACTGGAGATTTAGAATTCCTCAGAGCCCTCCCAGGCCAGTCCAACTTCAGCAGCTCACACTTCTCCTGTTCCTGGGGGATAATGGCCGGCACCAACTTCCCCTCTCCCACAATTTGTAATTCCATGATCTCTTGGAGCACAAACCACCACTCTGACCAGGAAGGAAATTGCAGCAGTTTCTGCTGCCCCCAAACCATTCCCAGAGCCCAAGGAACTGCTGCAGCCCTGATGTGAAATCATACTCAAACAACTCTGCTCAGGGGAGGTGGCCACAATTTCACAGACCAGATTATTCCCATGATTTGAGGAGAGCTCTCCTAAAATAAAGCAGGTGTCTCTCCTCCAAACACCAGGTGTTTAACCATGTCTCAGAGCTGACATGAGACAGCACAAAAATCTATTAAAGTCCAGAAAAGGCACTGCTTTACACCCACAAATGTTGGTCTTACACACTAAAGATGACAAACTATTACCTGTCTGTAGGTAATTCAGTCATCACCTAAAAGGTGTTACAACTGAATTTCTCTAAATCAGTGTCAGCGAGCAGGGGGATCCCTATGACAGATGTGATGCTGTTTACCTGTAAATTGTGAACAGTGCCAGCAAACCTGCCTTCATTTCCACACTGGGAAAAGAAGAGTCACTGAAAGCTCTTGAACCATCCACCTTCCTGAACCCCCTTCCATAACAAAATCAGACAGGCTCAAGTGAGAGGCAACCAGGAGATGTCAAGAGTAGCAAGAAAAATAGTCCAACTATTCCATGGACAAGCACCTTAAAAGGCAAACCACCCTCAGGGCATATGAGAATTAGTGACAGGAAGGTAAGAGCTCCATTTCCAAGAGGGAAGGCAGGTCACCTTAGTGACCTTGGTCCCCTTAGTGCCAGCACCTAACGGGACTCCATGGTGCACCTCAGCTGGAAGCAGGAGGGTCTCTTCCTCTCTTTGCTCAGTATTTTGACAAATAACCAAGATGACAAGATAAAAGGTATCCAATGTTTACTTGCCAGGATCACCACACAAACAAATCCAGCCTCATTTTCTTAGGAACACCCCATGATTACTGTGAGAACAGCAGTAGCCCTTGTCACATATCCCACTTTCCATGCCTTCCAGCAATGCTTTCCTGTTGCTCTGTCATGGCCTGTATTTATCCCTTCCAGGGAGAGGGGGTTCACATGGAGGCTGCAGGTTCATGGCACTCCAGTGATGGAAGCAGCACCTGCTTTCCCCCTGTTTCAGACAGGATGGCCAAAAACCCTCAGCAGCCTCTGGAGCTGTAAGAGCCTCAGGAAATGCCAGGCTACCACTCCTCCTTTGGAGTTAATGAACCCCGAGGTGGCTTGGCACAGCTTTGGGACACCCATGGAAGTGTCCTCCCTCCCCAAAGTTCACCTCCCACTGCTCCTTCAACATCCTAATGACCAGTTTTCTTCTTTCTCCAAGCACAGAATGAACTGTGGCTGTTCCATCCTTCCCCCTGGAGCTGGGCTCTGGCTTGGCAGCTCCCTGCCCTCCAGCTGGTTAATGGAACCATCCATCACCCCCTCGTTCCTGCCTGTGCCATGGGAACAGATGGAGCTGCAGGGGCTGGTGAAGAAATCCCCTGTGCTCCAGAGCTGCTGCTGGTCCCTCACACAGCCTCACACACTCCTGCTCCCTCCTGGGACATTCCTTCCTTCTCAGGACTGACTGATGAATGCAGCTTTCCTCCTCCAGACCATCAGCATTCCTCCCCACCCCATGTTTCTGCAGGGGGCTGTCCTAGAGAGTTTCCTCTAGGAATGCTCAGGACTTGGTTTGCTAATTGCTGTTGCAATCCCAATATCCCAGTTCATCTCCTGTGCCACCCCAACCACCCCTGACCTGCCAGCAGTACCTGCCACTGGGATTTGCTTTTGTTTGCTTGAGCTCCCCTAGGAACAGACTTTATCCCAAGCCACACAAATGCAATTTGGTTTTCAGTGAAGTTACACGGAATTGGGTCTGGCTTAACTAAATTAACTAATTTCATTTAGCTAACTACATTAAGGCTGTGGTTCCACACTCATTTCCAGCTGCCACAGGCACGAGTTACACTGGAACAAGCAGCTCCTGTGGCTTCTCTCCACCCTGCTTGTGCCAACCCCACTGATAAATCCAAAGCTCACCCAACCAAAAACCAGAAGAAAGGCTTTCTGCCACAAAGTTCACCTTTTTAAAGGTGACTGCAGTTCATCCCACGCAACTTAATGAAGACTGTTTTATTGTTTCCATGAGTGACACTTATTTTCTTACACCTCCATAATTCCAGCAAGTGTTCTACTCTCTTTGCTACATATCAATCACTTACAGTGCATCTCCATGTCACTGAAGTTACAAACATTCATGGAAAATTACTGAGCATGCAGGAATAACTGGAATAGTTCAAGGCTTCTACTTATGTTCAGATCAACTGAGTTGAGCTACTGAGGTCAACTAACACCTGGAACCACCTTTATCCACAAATTCCATGTTTTACAAAGAAATTAATTTTCTCTGTTTGAATTGCTGATCTAAGTAAAATAATGTAAAAACTATTAAAATCTTGAGCTACCAGATGAACAGCAAAACAATTTGCCAGAAATAACCACCAGTAAGGATGGATTACAGTTTGTGGCCTCCTGGCATTTTGTATCAGTTTATATAACTTCCCTGGCCAAAGTGGGTATTGTGGCTTTTTGTGCTTTTAGCATTAAAGCAGAGTTTTTCTAAGCAGTTTATGCAGCATAAAGCTGCCTTGTATCACAGCTACTCCAACCAGAATATGTGGGAAAAATTATCTTGGAGCAGTATCTGGTATTTATCTTCAGCTCAAATACCTTCTGTAATTCTGTCCAGAAAGACTGTGAGTCTCAACAAGACAAAGAACATTTTGGCATAAGATATTTAACACTTTTAGACATGTTTATTAACAGTATTCACAGTGTTTCTGGCAATGTCCAACGAAGAACAGAATAAAATATACTCCTCAATCAGCAGCTTCACTTCAGTTAATTCAACCTGCCTTGCCTGCAGATTTGTTTCTTCTATTAAGGAGAGAAATACCCAATTTCCTTCAGTTCCTTTCTCCCATCACCACCGTGGTCTCTACAGCACCACAGAGGACCCTGAACACATGATTTCCAAAAATCTCCTGTTTTGTAAATACGTGGAATAAATTGGACACTTCACCACGCTGAGAAATGATGCAAGGAAGCAATAATTGAATGGAAGGTTTTGCTGCTCCTGGGAGGAGTCCAAGTGACAAAATAACCCCCTAAACCACAGGCTGCAAAGGATAAACATGATTTGTGTGCCAAGGAACAAGAGAACTATAGGAGTCACTGTCACTTATCAACACAGTATCAACCAAAAAGAGTGTTGAAATGAATCCAGAGCCCCCAGATTCAGATTAATTAGATCTTTAAAGACATACCAAGCTAAGCTCATACAGAATTACTTTGTTTTATCTGCAAAAGAAGGTCAGAGTTCCCTATTAAAAGAGATTCTTCAGTTTTAGCCAAACTCAGAGAAAAACAACTGTTCCCACAGGCCAGAACAGATGTGTGCTATAGTGAACATCCTGAACTCCAGTGCTGGCACAGCTGCCCTGACATGCAAGAACTCTGTTAGGAGCAGGAGAATGAAGGCTGATTTCATCACAGAAACTCTTCTGTTTTATTGATCTCCATTTATATAGAACTCTGGAATGAACAGGAATTCCAGACTCAAGCAAAACAACTTCTCTTGCAGTCTGTGCACCAGTGTAAGCAACTAGGAGGCAGCCAGGCCAGTTCAGCTATTCCTTCTCAGGATTAGGAAGGGAAAAAAAGGGGAGAGAGAAGAAAATCAAGAAGAGAGGCTGGATTAGCAATCCTGGAAGCCCAGCAGACAGGATAAGGCTCAGCAGCTACTGTACATGGATGGAATATCAGCACAGAGCCCAAACAAACACAGCAGGAAAACCCTCACGTTCACCACCAACCTTAACTCCCTCCACAAATTGTCTTTGGAATTTACACCTATAAGGAGATAAAATTTTGAGTCTTCCCACTTTCTAAATATTGCAGCAGCTTTGCCCTCAGACTGACTGGGGGTTGCTCAGGTTATTGAGGGGGGGACAGACACACACCAGCCCACGGGACAGACCCCAGGCTGGAACTTACGCTGGATGTGAATGAACTGCTTTGGTTGTTTGAACTCTCCTTTGTACAAACGATTGTAGTAGTTGACATTGCTCTCTGCTTCAGGGACTGGGATCACCATGCTCTCCTTCTTTTCTCTGAAAACTTGCTGTGCTGAGATTGCCCGTTGCAAATGATGCTCCTGCAAGAGGAAAATGCAAGTTTATTTAGGTGTCAGTGACCACGAGTGCACACACAGACAGTCGTCCTTCCTCCTGCTGTTTTCCTGCTGTTCCACAGGACACCAAGGGAAGAGTTGAGGCTTTGCTGCATTTGAGAGGACAGCAGGGCCTCCCAGGACATGTTCTCCATCATTTAGTGTTCCCTGGGGTTCCTGAGTGATGGGAATCTGAACTACAACCAGATGAAGAGAACCCTTTGTTCAGACAATACCCCCACACCTTCCACCAGACTGGGAAAAACACACACATCCAAACTACACAAAATAAACTCAGTGGGAAATCAGGGCTGGTGAAAGGCAAACCCACCCAAACCTGATGGAAAGAAAATGTATGCAAAAAGGAGGCCTTTAAAGGATTGTCAAGTCAAAAGAATAGCAAATGTCATCACTCCTGTCTCCCCAGCACTCCTCATAGTCTGCTTTCTTTACAAGTTCAGGGAGTTAAGAGCAACTGAAAGGGGAGTTCTCCCAGAATAACACCTGAAAAGCAGGGTCTCCCTAAACAGGTATCACTTCATTTTATTCTTATGGGACAGAAGTCAAATTCCAGAGAATCATCACAGGTCAAATAAAGATCACAACAAATGTAGTAGTTACAAGGATTTTGTCACACACGATTTTATCAGTTAACTCAGTAAAACCCACCTACTGCTGCAACTCCTGTCCTGAAAGACTGTTCATGAACACTCCTGTTCAACTTTAAACCATTACAAAGGCATCCCAAACTCCAAATGCCTAAGCTGGCACAATCTGCCTCCTGTGTGTCCAGTGAAGGGGAAGGGTGGAATTCAGGACAAGACCTTAAATCCACAGAGCCCTCTGGAAAAGTTAAGGACCAAGTTCTCCACGGGTGTAAATCAAACACAAAGCAAGCAAACTGCAGTCTCCCAGCAGACAATTACCAGTGGAAGTAGGAGCCTGAAAGTTTCATCCTCCTTTCACTGTTCTTCCCCAAAATTTATGGGGAAGGAGGATGACAGAGCAGAATTTAAAAAAAAAAATTAAAAAATAAAAAAATTAAAGCTCAGCTCTGACACAGATCTGTACAACCTTATCCTGCCTATTCCAGGGGCTGTAGGTTATCATTCCCACACACCTAACTCCTGGGAAAAGAAAAGAAAAAGGGGGGGAAAAAGGGGTTTGCCATACTATATCCTCCTTTGGCACAATTCACACTCTGAAGAGGCTGGGACAGACACCACATTCCAGTGCAGTCTGGCATTCAGACTGTGCTACACACTTGGGAAATTCTCATTTCTTCCTCCTAAATTCTACAAAATGGTATTTAAAAAAAAGGATAGTGCATGAAAACAAATCTTTGGAAATATGTAAATTATATTTAATAAATTACCCCCTCTTAAATATTAAGATTTGCAGCAACGCAAACAATGCAAAGTGAGAATGTAACAAAGCAGTGACTGGAAGAGCAACTCTGGGAACCTCCTGTGGCAGATGAGGCAACACTAAATCAATCCATGAGGCTCCCAAGGGAATGCTGTTAGAATTAAGACAAGGATGCAATCCAAGAGCGGGTGTGATCTGCTTGAGTTACTCCACTCTGAGTAAATCTGTCACTCCAGCACTAAAATGTGTCTTGGAGAGCTCTGCAGTGCTCAGCAATTCCACCCATTCAAGACTGGCTTCACTACACAGTGAAACTTCAGTTTTCTAACCCGAGCACAGAGCTGCTGGTAGGAGGGACTCCTGGTCTGTCCAACCATCAGCTCCAACAGGACTCAGCCAGGACTTTTCCACGTCCTGAAAACCCCCAGTTTCCACAGCAATCTGTTTCCATGAGGTACTAATTCTACTCTGCAGTTCCCTCACCCTCTCCTCATCAACCAAAGCTTCCTCAACTCTGGCAACCTACTGACAGATTTGAGTTTCTCAGTGTCTGGGAGAAGTTTGGGGACAGCAGAGTAACAGGGAAAGAGCACCATAAACCAAGATAAATAAGGTCTGAACTTTGAGGACAGAGAAACCAAAATTCAAAACACCTTTTGGCTCTGCAGCCCGATGAGTAATTCAGATTCTCAGTTGTAGCACTGTAGTTAAGAACACAAAGAGCTCCCAAGGCAAACATTACAATAGGTGTTAGTACTCACTTGACTACACACAGCTCTCAGCTTTGAGCAGTGCTGCTGTCACTCCTCAACAGCTCAGCTCCAAAGGAGACAGGTAAGTTATGTACATTTTAAAATTACAGGGGAAAACCTCAAATCTTAGTGCTGAGCATGAAGTTAAGGAAAATACAAACTTTAACTCCTGGAGCAATTCTGTATAAACAAACTCTGAAGACTTTTATAGGAAAATTAAATGGTTTTGTTAACCTGACAGTGTATTTAGAGATAGATTTATTCTCTGGTATACCAGAGAACTGGGTCTACTTTTTAATTTTTCTGATGGTTTTAAAAGACAGAGGCTATATTTTAAACTTGTACTTTGTTCTGCACTAGGGCAGACCCAAAGGTCTCACACAAAATAAGGGAGCATTAGAGGAACCAGTGATGACAGCAAACAGGACGTGCTGCCATGGGAATAAAAAGCAGCACCTTCCAATGAGTTATTACCCACTAATCCCTTAAAAAGCACATCCAGACCTTTCTTTTAGTATGACTAAAAAATTTCAAACAGATACAACTTAGACTGGACTGTTTCTTCAACTGAGAGCATTAGAAATATCTAAATGTTTAGTGGTTGTGATACTGCTGCTTTAGCACATTTATCTCTTACTCCAGAGTTGTCTCCAAGTGAAAGTTCCATCTCTCCTGACACACTTTGGCCACACAGGTCCCTCCCTGCACAACAACCATGTCCTTCCTAAACTTTCTATCTGGGAATTAATTCACTATGAGAAAACCTTCAACAACAGCAATAACTCAACAGGTCCTAAAGATTATTTTAGTTCAGCTTTAAGGGAAGCAGTGATCAACACTACATCTTATTTTTGCCCATTAGAATTGTATTCACCAATGTGATGGAATCACAGAATGATGTGAGTTGGAAGGAACCTTAAATCCAGTTCCAAGCCCCTGCCATGGGCAGGGACACATTCCACCAGACCTGCTTCCTTTTATTCCACTGCTCCAAACCAGAGCACTTGGATCTACAGACCACTTGGGCTTTTCCTGAACCTTTAAATTCCCTGTTGCCACCTCCCGAGTTCTCTCTCTCCATGAGTTTATGGTACTTGAAATAACTGTGCCAGTTTTTTGGATGAGCCTGGTGGGAGATGCCTATGGCTGAACATCATTTTCGCACTGAAAAGATGATTTTTCTGAATGATCAAATTCCAGTGAGCAATTCCACACTGGATACAGACCACTAGAAGACAAACCTTTAGGATTAAACATACCTGTTCCCTTCTTCATTCCTGAAAACTACACCATACAAGAGATGCTACAACTCTTTGGAAAGTCATTTCACCACTTCAACTTGGCTTTAATTCCACAAGCCCTCCGTGCAAGTACAATGGAATTAATCAACAGCTTTACCTACCCAAAACAAGGTATTTCTAAAATAAGCTGTTTCTAGGCCAACCTAGAGCCTTCCAATCCTGCATCAAGAACAGAATTAAAGCAAAGAAAAATGTACTAAAGCCTATTTGCTTAGCATTATATTCAAATTAGGAAATTCAAATAAACTGACATTCTTATATTCAATCCACAGAGTCAGAAACCAAAATCAGAATATTTTAGTTGGAAATGTGCAGACTCATCTTGCAAAGTCTCAAGCACAGTGAGTAACACCTCTTGCCAACACTTCCAGAGAAAAGTGTCAGGAAGAAGCTCAAAAGCTAATTTGGTCAGAAGTCTCTCCCCCTTGGAAAGCCTCAGCCCTATCTAATCCCTCTCCACACACACACACTTGTTTTATAAAAGATATTCGAGAGAAAAAGTGTAAATTCAGGCACCAATTTTTGTTTTCTTCTGCAATTAACCCTTCCAATCTTATGGTCCTGTTTTCCTTTCCTTCCCCTTCCTCTGCCCTGGGATGGAAAGAAGTCAACTGAAATAAGGAATAACATATAGAACAGGAAACCTGTCTGTGCACCCAGAAAATTCCCACCTTTGAGAGCTGAAATGCATTGCTTCATTTCTGATTTATTTTGAAAAGGAAGTGTTTTAGTCATTAGAAAAGTTGATAATGGATGTTTTTCCACTAATCCAATGGAGAATTAATCTAGTCAGGAATTAGATCTGTCTCCTCTCACACAAGGTGTCCCCTCAAAAGGCTGTGTTAGTTATCAAGTAATGCAGGGCACTGGACAAACCATAAAAATCCATATATTGACTTGAACCAACACACCCCAAACAAGGCTCTATGGGAATGAAACTCCTCTTTGCTTCCCTAAGGATTTTCCAACACTCAGTGCGTGGGAGCTGCAGCAAATCCACAAGAAGCAGAAGATACACAAGTGGAAAAGGCTCATGGAACAATGTCTCAGTTTCACTTGTGGCCCTATCAGGTTTTCCCCACCCTTCAGAAATAATCACAAGAACCACCTGCCCCACACTTGCCTTCCAGAGCACTGAGCTGGAAAACAGGCCAAAAAATGCCCAAAGGGAGGCACAGAAAGTGGAATCAAACTGTGCTGCTCCATTCTAAAAATCCCGGGAATGGGTGAGATGTGTGTTATTTAGATACTCTAAAGTCGTTTTATTATTTCAGAAGTGAGTGAAATGATACATCGACGACAAAATAAACCAACCAAACAAACAGCAAAACAACAGGGAATGGTTTCAAACTGCCAGAGGGCAGGGAGAGATGGGATGTTGGGCAGGAATTGCTGGCTGGGAGGGTGGGGAGGCCCTGGCCCAGGTTGGGCAGAGAAGCTGTGGCTGCCCCTGGAGCCCTGGGAGTGTCCAAGGGCAGGGTGGGATCCCTGGGATAGTGGGAGGTGTTGGGGTTGGGACAAGATGAGCTTTAAGGTCCCTTCCAGCCCAAACCAGTCCGGGATTCAACCACTTTGTGACACTTCCTTCCCTTTCCCAGTGCTCTCTAAAAACCAGAGCCATTCCGGGACCACTTTACATACAAATCACCAGATTAGAGGGCAATCACTAACCCTGGGTTATCTCGGGAATGCTGATGGAGCCTCCAGCAATCCCAGAGCCTGGATGACACCTCTGTGGAGCTACAGGGAGATGAGATGTGGATCTAAATGAGGACAAATCCAGTTGGGACCAAAGCAATGCCCAAGAACGCCTTCCCTTCCCCCCTGGCAGCCGATTTAAGCACCTCGGGGTAGAAAACAAGAGTGGAACTGAGGCCAGAGACACTGAGATGAGCTCACATCACCAGCACTGCCTGTAGCTACAGCACCAAACAAAATCCCACCAAATTCTCTAAATCACTTCAATTCGCAAAAAGGAAACTCTGCAATTTCAATCACAAACCAACTGTGAGACATCCCAAATATTACCCTCAGTGGGACAGAAGTAATGAACAAGAATGCAAGATTAATAATGATTAATCATTATTTATGAACACATTGGAACACAACTGTTGCTGTCTATGAAATGTCAAAAAACCCACACCAACAAGAATAAATGTAGCTTTAAAAACCACTAATTACACAAGTTCCCAGCCTACCAAGACATGAATATAAATTTATTAAAAATAAAATTATAGTTACGACAATGAATTGAACTGAATTAAGGATTCCTTTTGGAAAAGCTGCTTCTGATACTCCATGAGAAAAGCACATTTAGTGGAAAGTGGGATCTGGCATTTCCCTTTATTAAATACAATATTAAACACAGAATCCAGTTTGATTCCTGGCTCCACACATCCAAAGGTCCCTGTGACCATGTGTCACAGAAGTGCTCCTTGGAGACGAGGAGGGAACACTGGAAATGCTCCAGAAGAAGCTGTGACAGGTGATTAGGGCACCTCTCCCTCTCTACTGCACTAGGAATTTAACCTGGGATTACAGGGAACATTTTCCTTCCAGGAGCAACATCCAAAGTTCTCATAGTTTAACTGAGGCACACACACCAAGAGCAGGGAATTTGTATTTTACAGAGTTTTTAAACAAGTGATGAAACCTGGAGTGCTGAAGACAGAAATCTACCATATTATAATTTTAAAAAAAAACCAGATTATTCATTCTAAAGTTTGGACAACTTAGGAAAAAATTGAAAAAATTAAAACATGAGTACATGTATAGAAATTGAAATTATTGAAAATTAACCAGAAAATTCCATTTTAAATCAAATACTTTGAATGGAAAACACTTTAATATATTATTATTATTTCAGCTTTCTGCAGGATCAGTGTCTCTCACTCCTCCAGTCACTGGATACCACTGAAACACCCAGGGTTTTATTTACATCCCCGTTGGCACAGGGAATCAGACATTACCAGGATGCTTCAAAGCAGGCACAGTTTCTGTTATGCAACTGCAACTGGTCAAAGATACACCAAGTGTGAGGTGCAGCCAGAAAAACGGCACAAAGCTGAGAAAAACAACTTCTCAATTCCAATGTAAACAGCAGAAAACAAGCAGGGAAAAGGGGAGGCAGCGTTTCTGCTGCCTGGGAGTGGATTTGTGCCTGGAGGGCTCGGTGTGTCCCTGGGGACGGGATGAGCCAGGAGTTCACTGATACGGAAAACTGATGGGAAAACGGCATTTAATGTCTCACGAGTGAAGCTGAGCACGTCTGAACTTCTTGCCACTGCAGAGGACATAAAAACACCTTTCAGAGAACAATTCTGCCAGAGTGGCAGCCAAAGCAACCCAGTGCTGTCCCCACAGATTTATCTCTGGGAAGTGGCATTTTCCTGTGCCAAGGAAACACCTGCAGTCTAATAATCACTATATAGTGATAATTTATATAAACAAGTAGGAATTTGCAAAATAGATTAAAAATCGAAATTCTTCAATATTATATTCCCACAGACTTGATTTCTTGGAGACGAAACTAATGAAATTAAGTACAAAATTACGACACTCTATACTGGTATTACTTTTAGTTTCATAATATTATTTTCTCTACTTCTTACACCTTCTCATATACAGTAATTGAGTTTTGGATCAGTTCTCCACTTGTAGAAATTAGTTTCATTATTCCTCTTCACCAATGGCTTTTAGGACACCTAAGGTTTATGTAAACATTAAATGTGTTATTTACCTTTTTAAAAGTTGAACTGTTAGAATGGTAAATATGTTAAAAGCACATAACAGTTCACAAGTATAAACAAGGCATAGTTTATTGGCCTTGCTGGCAAAGTAAGTTACAAATAACCTTTCGAACGTCTAAAATTCTCTTTCTTACAAAAAATAATTAAAACCAGAGGTTACAATCTGAATTATTCAACTGATTGCAGTGAAAACAGAAATTGTACCCAGCTTCCTGCTGCTCAATTTTGCCAAGCAGTATGAAACCCGGCACCAGTAAATCCAAACCACCCCGAGGTATTTCTTTCCAAGGTTTCCCTAAACAAGGAAAAGGAACAACTGCTCCCTACATTTGCCGGGTCCTTGAGCTGAGCAGACTCCAAAGTGCTCTCCTAAGCTTTTGTCATGGAATTACACCTCATCCCGAGGAAACCTACCTACAAGGGAAAGTTCCTGCATAATGACTCGAGGTGTGACTCAATTACCACCCGGGCAGATCCCATTGTGCCATTCCAGGGCTCCCGAAGGAGTCAGGACAGAGGTCCCAGCCCGGCTTAACTGAGCCCGGGCAGCCTCTGCCCTGCGGCAAAACCACCTTTATCTAAATTAACTTGAGAGGGTTCAACCCATGTAACCTCGGCGTGACACCGAGGCACGGCAGTGCCACTTCCCCATTCCCACGTGCTCCCGGTGAAAGGACAGGATGATCCGCTGTCCCACGGTGGGATTTCAGTGTCCCCAGACAGAACATTCCTGCTCCTGCAGGGCAGGGACGGGCTCAGCTCCGTCTCCCGGAGATCCATGACATCCATCCCGGGCTAAGCCGATGCTCCCAGCACTTGTCCCAGGTTTGCTGAGAGGTGTTAATGTGATAAGCCCTAATGAACTACTCGGGAGATAAAGGTTTAAGAGCAAATCTCGGTGCTGTTTAACTTCGGCCACCACAAATTAACCCCAAAGCTCCTCAGCCGAACAGCTCCCGGTGTTAATCCTGATACACCGTTACGGAATGGGATGTTAACAAAGTACCGCCGCTGCGCTGCAAGCAAGTTGCTGTTTGGTGGCCACGAAAATATTCCGCAGGGAAAGCACAGAGGAGCAGAGCTGGGCACTGGAACCGCGCTGGGAAATGTGCTGGATTGCAAGGAAGTTGCTGTTTGGTGGCCACGAAAATATTCCGCAGGGAAAGCACGCAGGAACAGAGCTGGGCACTGGGAAATGTGCACTGGGGAGGAACATCACAGGGAGAGGGGAAACAGGAGCTGAAGGCAAGGATGAAATCCCAAACAAAGTGAAGTTTAAGGCTCTGTGAATCGAGATCACAACCCGGCATCGTGCTGCCTCCTGCCAGATGTAGTTCAGTAATCCCGGCAGCCTCCAAACACACCCCAAACCAGGAAATAAATACCGCGCTGAACCCGAACTGAGAAACAACCCGGGAATTGCACTTCCTCAATGCATAAATCAGTTCATTCCAATCAAACAAATCCCCTTCCTAAGCCAATCTGCCGTTAACTTCACCTAGTTTTGCACGGAAATAAACCTCTCGAGTTTCTCACTTGGATTTCCACGGAGCCTTCCTGCGGGACTCCGGTTTTACGGAGTATCTGCACGCTTTGAACTGAAGTTACCTCTGCTGACCTCCTGTTTCACACCACGGTGTCCGGGCTGCGAGTGCTCAGCCACCGGGAATGAACAGCCCACACACAAACACCCACCTCAGAGCAGGTTCTGTCCACACGGGGACTCACCGAGGTGCATCACACAGCACCAGGGAGGTGCTTCTCATCAGCAGCTTAAATAATCCCCGTATATTTGATTTGGAGATGCTTTGGACACAGTTTTGGCCAAGGTGACTTCGAGGGTCCCTTCCAACCTCACCCTTCCTGTAGAGTCTGTAAGGCTTGACCACGTTTATTTAAGTCCCTTCCTAGAGCTCGTGGCTGTTGACAACACAATGAACAACAGAACTTCGTCTCTCTCTAAAAGGGAAAAGGATTTGATCTTATAAAGACAAATCACACACATCAAAAATGTTTAGACATAAGAATATGTTGCAAAAAACGTGACTGTAGTAGTAGATCATAATACTACCGATTTAGTATTATTATAATCATGATTTTTAAAAAAATCAGGTAAAGATTGCCATCATAGTAATGACCTCATGTATTTGTGTGCACATAGTTCAAAGTCCTCCTGACTGAAGAAGAAAATACTCATTATAGATATTTTTGCCCATATAGTTTAACAACCGAGAAAACTACGACTTTACAAAGCTTCCAGCTTGGAAAGCAGAATGAATATGTTGTTTCAGGAGCAACACCAGCTCCAGGATGGCTCAAAGGCGGATGATACACACTTCATGTTTCCAATGTCACAACAAACTGAATGAATTAAGGGAAGGAGAGAGAAAACATGGGAAAGAAAGCAAGAAGAAAATGCAGGTTAACTAATTTCAGCCTGTCAAAATCATCTCATCATTAAATATAAGATTCACTTCTGATTAAGGTCCCCCTGAGGTGATACCTGAGGGGCTGGGACTGAAGGTTTCTCCTCACTGGTACTCTGCCAGCACTTCAGCAGCAGCAAACCCCGTCCTTAACTCGCCATTCCTGCACTTTTCCTCTCCCAGCCCGGCCGTGCCAAACGAGGGATGAATGGATGCTCAAACACCCACTGAGGGGACCGTTCTGACAGCTCTGACCCGGCAATCCCGGGATCAGCAATTCCCACCTCACAACTCGCGTAAATTCACTTCCAAGTGCCTTCAGCCTGAATTTGGCTCATTATTAAGCAGATTTCCCCCCACAAAGTGCAACTCGGCAATCCCCAGTCGTATCTATTCAAATAAAACCACAGTTATGTGATAAGAAACAAAACCAGGGTTTATCTATTCTGCAACTTTCTCACCAAAACAATTCATTAGCATTAGGAAATAGAGCTCTTGCTCATCACAAAGGCCAATACCAAATGTTCCTGCTCAGTGTCTGGGGCTCACAAAAGGACATCTTCCTGCTTCTTTTTAACACTGATCTCTCTCACTTGAGTTTAAAAACAAACCCACACAGTTTTCTTCCTCAGGTTTCGTTTAGAGTAAATCATAAACACTTGTAACATAAACATGCTACAGAAGAGAAACTTAATTCTTTCACAGCTGGAATCTCTGAGTGAGAGAAATGAGCTGCTCAGTCGTGAAATGCTGCAACTGGATCTAAATCTCTCGGATACTTATATAGAAACAGTTCCAGAATATTCATCAAGAATAAATGCATCAAAATCTGCACTTTTGTATATAAAACAGACCATTAACAAAATTGTACATTAAAAATTATCTGTGTAACACAGAGAAGGGGAACCCCATGAATGAAACCATCACTACATGACAATAATCTGAATAATCTATAAATAGTAGTTTATAATCTTGACTGGTTGATGCATTTAGCACATATATATTGCTTCAGTCATTTATCTGTGATATTACTACATAATCTATCAAATAGAGCCACATGTCAGTGCAGAGAAAATAAACCTCACTCTCACAGAAAACCAACGTTTTAGGACAATACTAAAGCATTTTTACTGAAGTATAAATTTAATCTTCTCAGTCATTTAAGTAGCCCATGAGCAGTTTGTTTGCTTGAACTCTTACAGCAATTTTCCATTAACAGGTTTATTTTAAACATGATTTATCAAAATAACAATCAATCTGAAAAATCAATTTAAATACTAAACGCAAACACAGCACTGCAAGGTAAACTTTCGGGACTGAGAAAACCAAATTAGTCTCTAATACTGCTTCACTAGTACCACGATGTTTTCCTTTAAACTCCAATCCCAGATTCTAGCAGTTACTCTTCGGGAATTACTGGATGCTTCCCAGGATATCAGACACGGTAAATAGCAAAATAAAATCAAACCCCAGCTGATAAGACAGAGATTCCCTTTAATACCAACGATGAGGTGAGTAAAAGCAATGAGGAAAGCATGGAGCCTCCTCTGACAGCTGTAGCCTCGGAAAAGCCAATCCACAGGCACAGAGGTTTGGCTGAGGCGGAGACACGGATTCATTGAGGAAATTCTGGAGGGTGCCTTTACTATCGGCTCTGCCCGCAAGTACAGACACACCAGCGACAGCCTCTAAGCTTATACAACCCGAGGAGCACAAAATAAACCTCGCTAGGACACCAAACACGTTTAAAGATCAGTGAGAAAAATCAGTACCGAAGGACACCAGAACTGGGGGCAAGTGTTTTCAAAGAGGTGCTGTCCTACGGCTCACAAAAAAACCCAGGAATTTGTCTTTAATTACGCGGCCAAAAGCTCTTCCCCCTAGAGAACACACATCGCACGTCTACTTTGAACCCTCGCTGGTCGATTTAGAAGTAACACTTAAAGATCCGGCAAATAACACTTAAAGATCCAACACTTCATGGATGGGTCCAGCTGACGCCTCCGACACGCAACACACACCGAGCAGCACAGAACACCCAGCGGTGTTAAATAACCCCGGGCAGCACCGCGGGTGGCGACAGGAGCGGAGACACTGTCCCACACGGGGAGCAGTGGGGACAGACCGAAGGTGCCGTGTGTGTCTCTTCCAGCCCCACACCTGCACAGTGTGGCTGTGTGCACAGAGCTGTTCCCTCCAGCCCCACACGTGCACTCTGTGTGTGTGCACAGAGCTGTTCCCTACAGCCCCACACGTGCACTCTGTGTGTGTGTGTGTGTACAGGGTTGTCCTTTACAGCCCCACACGTGCACTCTGTGTGTGTACAGGGCTGTCCCTTACAGCCCCACACGTGCACTCTCTGTGTGTACAGGGCTGTCCCTTACAGCCCCACACGTGCACTCTGTCCCCTCCAGCCCCACACGTGCACGGTGTGTTCGTACCAAGCCGGAGCACTGACAGCCCGACACCGCCGGGCTCTGCAGGGGCTCGGGGAACGCGGCAGGACCCGCTCGTTCCCCGGGCAGTGCCGCTGCACCCGGCAGCTCCACGCCGCCACCACCTTCCCAGCTCCAGCGCAACCGAGTTGACAGCCACTCACAACAGGATCGCCGGGGAGTAGCACCAGCTTCAGTCCGCAGCCTCTCCGGCACCGCGCTCCGACAGCCCGGCACCCGGAGCCGTTCCGGCAGGGCAGCACCGCGAACCGCCACCTCGAGTTGTTCCGAGCACCCCGCGCCCGCAGCCCGCT
>WEIV01005669.1:0-62281 GCA_013390005.1 Calyptomena viridis | reverse complement strand
AAGTGTCCCCTCGGGGTCCCCACGCTGCCGGCGCCGGGTCCCCGCTGTGTCCCCACAGTGTGTCCACGCCGTGTCCCCACGGCGTCCTCACAGTGTCCCCGCTGTCTCCTCGCGGTGTCCCCATAGTATCCCTACAGTGTCCCCACGGGGTCCCCGCTGGATCCCCGCAGTGTCCCCGTTGTCTCCCCACATTGTCCCCACGGTGTCTCCGCTGTGCCTCCACGGTGTCCCTGCCGTGTCCCCATAGTGTCCCTACAGTGTCCCCGTTGTCTTTCCAGTGTCCCCCACAGTGTCCCTGCCATGTCCCCACAGTTTTCCCATAGTGTCCCCACAGTGTCCCCGTTGTCTCCTCGCAGTGTCCCTGCCATGTCCCCACAGTGTCCCTGCCGTGTCCCCGCAGTGTCCCCTGCTCTCTGGACAAACCGGTGGGTTCCTCTCCTTGGCTCGTTGCCTGATCTGCGCTTCAAGTGTTCCAGCAATAAAACCAGCCTGTCAGGAGGGTTGGCTTCAGTTATTGACACAAAGCAACACTTCAGAAACAAACTCATGCCTGCNCTCCGCTGTGCCTCCACGGTGTCCCTGCCGTGTCCCCATAGTGTCCCTACAGTGTCCCCGTTGTCTTTCCAGTGTCCCCCACAGAGTCCCTGCCATGTCCCCACGGTGTCCCTGTGGCGTTCCCATGCTATCCCCATAGTTTTCTCACAGTGTCCCCACAGTGTCCCCGTTGTCTCCTCACAGTGTCCCCACAGTGTCCCCGTTGTCTCCTCACAGTGTCCCCACAATAGTCCCCGCCGTGTCCCCGCAGTGTCCCCTGCTCTCTGGACAAACCGGTGGGTTCCTCTCCTTGGCTCGTTGCCTGATCTGCGCTTCAAGTGTTCCAGCAATAAAACCAGCCTGTCAGGAGGGTTGGCTTCAGTTATTGACACAAAGCAACACTTCAGAAACAAACTCACGCCTGCCAATTTTATTTATTTATTTATTTATTTTCCTCTCAGGGTCACCAAATATTTGAGGTTGGAAGGGACCTCTGGAGATCTCCCGGTCCGAGCAGGGGCACCTGGAGCAGGTGACACAGGAATGCATCCAGGTGAGTTTGGAACGTCTCTGGAGACTCCACAACCTCCCCGGGCAGCTGTTCCAGGCTCTGCCGCCCTTATGGAAAGAAGTTCTTCCTTATGTTGAGGCAGAACTTGTTGTGGTTTAATTTACTGAACTCACCTCCACCTCAGAGCTCTCCCAGGAGTTGTCAGTGCAACCTTCTGCCTCCGAGTTAAACTGGAACTGTTGGTCAAAACTTCACCATTTGGATCCCAGTGCCACCTGTACATAATATTCCATCTTTTTAATTAGAAAAAAAATAGGTTTGGTCTCTTCACTGCCATTCGTTTTTAGTTACCTGTTGCGTTTTTTATTTATGTATTTTTATGTAGCAAATGCAACTGATGTTTGTGACAAACATATGATTTACAAAATGAAGAATAAAGAATTGAGTCAGCTGGAGAGAGAGAGAAGATAAAACAAGCACAGTAATACACAAGAGGGAAAAAGAAACAGCAAGAACATTATGTTCACCAGCCACAGACCCGAATTAGCTTGGGAAAGAGATCTGGAAATTATATTAACTCTCCTATGAAGCATCAGGTAAATGTTCAGTAATAGTCATGTGAGCAAATGAAGCTTTAAAAATTATAAGAAAAGAAACAGAACAAAACTGTGATACTCTGCACGTTTATAACTCCTTTAAAATATTTTTATTCATAAAGTCAGACAGTCTTGACTTGGATTAGAATTAACACACAAATATTTAAAAGTTGTTGGTTTCTTGGCTAGAATTTATATTTCAGCACCGTTTTTGAAGCAGCCAAACTTCCCACACCCAAAAAGGGTTTGATACCCCTGAAGTGACTCATGATTAATTGGTAGCAGCAGAGGGTTGGCATTTCCAAAGAGTAATTGTGATGCCTTTTGGCATGAGCTGTATTTTCCACATAATTTCCATTACCTGGAGTGTGTTACAGCCCAGCTGCACAGGTACCATCCATGTGAAGAGGTGAGGCAGCTGTGTGGAACAGGCAGTTCCTCCTGAAACACTTTGAGTAGTTAAAAGACAAAAAGGACTTTCCTCTTTCTTCTTCTGCAAAAAAAGAGCATTTTACACACTGCTGTAAGATTTTTTCCCCTTTCAGTCAGCACAACTGAACAATAGATAATAATAACCTTTTCCCTTTATGTGCATGTTCTGTTCTTTTTCACTGCTTAAATAATAAAAAAAAAGGAACAAAAACGAAACATATTTACCCTCAAGGTGGCTCTTAGTCCTAAACTCATCCCATTATTTTATTTCTACAAGCAATGCAATTTTTTTAAAATGATGCCCTGTAGGATACAGAGGGTTTTTTTATGTAGTCAAAAAAGCCATTGCACAGAGCTGAACATGGGCAGAACTAAAGTTTCAGCTTACATCAGTTTAGCTTTAAACCAGAACCATCCATCTTCTATGCACATCATCTGATCTCTTCCTATTCTAAAATATTACAAGTTTTTTGAAGCATTTTAGCTTAAAAAAATTATGAGCTGTACCTCACCTGTATATAAAACAAGTTACTGTTGATGCACAGATCAAGGAAACGATGTCTCAAATGAAATTATTTGTTCAGGAGTTGAATTCTGACTTGTCTTCTTATTTTCTGTAAGGATAATGGAATTGAATATGCACATTTGAACAGTGGATAAACCCAAACTCCCCAGATTTCATTTGAGCACAGGCACCAGTGGAAATGTCAGAGCTGTGTAGGCTCAGGGGCTTTATCACGTCCTTGCTTTTGGTTCTGCTTCTCCATAGTGGCATTTAACACAAGGAATCCTTGTTCTTCCTGTAGCTGCCTAAAGCCTGGTGCTCTTTTTGTGAGTTTGTCCTGTTTCTTTGTTTTTATAGTTGTTTTTGCCATTTATTTAGGTTTTTTTCCCCTAATACATGTCTCACTGCATCACTTATGAACAATTATCTCAGTGAACACTAGTGCTACACGATATGGCAAGAACATGTACTAGTTCTTTATTCTGTGTTGTTGCCTTAGAAGCACAAGAAATATTCAAAAAAAACCCACAAGAACACAGAAAATACAGAAATTCCAGAAGTGATGAGCCCCTGACAAGACACAGTGTTGCTCAGCCTTGTGGGGTGCTCAAAACCTGAATTAATCACAGGCTGCTAAAAGACAACTGGGATCTTGAGGGTGCTAATGACTTGACTGCAAACACACAAAAACAATGCAGATGTTAAATGCACAGAAGACTTGTGCTCTGCACCGTGCCAGGTACAGACTCACAAGATACAATTAGTGATGCCAACAAATCCACGTTAACAAATATTCCCGGTGCTGCTGCTCCGGCCATTGTTCCTTCCGGATTCCAGCCTCATTAGAGAGGGGTTTGATCTCCTGTTTAAGCAAATCTTCACTAGTAGGAAGCCTAAAAGTCTCCAGAAGGCTGGCTTAGTAACTTCAGCACAAGGGAAAGTGCTGAGCTTTCCAGGAGCTCCATGAATGGACGAGGGGAGTCTTTTTAAAGGTTATGAAGTCCTTCTTTCTCCCCGTGTCTGAGAACTCTGATTGAAGTGAAAGGAACCTCTGTCCTATTCATTTCAAAGGGGGTTTTGTCAGGAAAAAAGAGCTTGATCAAAGTAGCTAGTAAGCATGCTTAGTGGCTAATGTTCACAGTTAATGTATCATTCCAAACCATTTCTATTTCCAATTATTCCAAGGGTTTAGGGAACTGGCAGCCGGCACATTTCCCTCTTTAAGGTCACCAAAAACCTATCAGCCAAAACCTGAAATCTAGTATGGAATAGCTTCCTGGGAGATTTCAAGCTCTGAATGAAAATTATAAAAGTGGAAAATGGAGTTAAAATCTTGAGCCTGACAGCAACAGGCACCAAATAAAATGGAATAAAAGGGCAGCAATGAAAATAGCTGATTCCCCAAATTATAGCAGGAAGGTAACGTGATGAAAAGCAGCAGGAAGCTCCTGATGTAAGAGTTTTATATCAAAACTATTTGTGTCAAGGAATAGGTTTCAAATGAAAGGGAATTGTGCTTTATGTGTGGAGGTTACCAGAGACATTGAGAGGGTCGGCAGCTCTTTAAAGGAACCTGCTGCAGCTGCTTCCTGTGGTATAAAATCTTGGATTCCCACTCAAAAGATAAACTTACTCTTGACTGTGACTGTGCTCTTTTAGAACACAGTTCAACAAGTCAGCTAACAGCACTGCAATTATGAAACCAGATGAATTTGGTTTAGGATTAGCAAGTAAAGTCATTAGGCACCTGTACAAGTGCAGCCCCAAACCACAGAAATCTGGGGTTTTACCACAGGAAAAAGGGAACTTTCTAATGCAGTGCCAGTGAAGAGGAGAAGCATCATTATGGCTGGAACCAGAAAAATACTGTTAAATCAATACATAATAAGGATTGTATTTATACCCTTAAATTTTGGGAAATAAGAGTAGGACTTAAAGAGGGAGAAATTTACCATCTGTCCATTGGAAGATCCTAGCAGAGAAAAATCATGAAAACAAAAACCAAATGTATACAACTTTATCCCCAGATCTCACACCTCAGGAGGCAAACACAAGATGATTTTTAATTTATTTATTTTTAATCATTGTGTTTGAAGAGCTGGGATTTCCCCAGCGTGTGTTAAAAAATTAAAAAGCAAATCCATCATGCCACTTAAAATCCCAATAAAGTAGGAATCACTGAGCATTGAAAACTGTTTTTACTTTTATTCAGAGTTCAGAAGCCAGAGTGAAGGACTTGCCCTAAATTGGACTCTGAAAAACTCTGCCCCAGCAGCAAGAGATGCTCCCTCTCCTCTTCAGAGATTCATAGTTCTGCTGGATTTCAGCACAAGGTAGAAGTGGGGCAGCTTCCTAAAGATAAATCTGCAGGCAAACATAAAATCACAGAATCACAGAATCACAGGCTGGTTTGGGTTGGAAGGGACCTTAAAGAGCATTTAATTCCACAGGCAGGGACACTTTCCACTAGATCAAAATAAGGACTCAGTAAATGCCCCAAGTGTCAGCTTTTCTAAGTGCCCTAAACCCACATGTTTTACCCCACCTTGATAATTGTTGTCTACTGGAGTAGTGGCCTGGACAGAACAGTTCTTCCTCATTAGTAATGGCAACCTTTTCCCTGCCCACCTCCCTCTGAGCTTCCTGGCATTGCTTTGGGCTGATCTGGAGCAGGAATATTCCATGGAAATTCCTAGAAAACCTGCACCTTGCATGGACACACTCCAAGGCTTCCCATGATGTCCAGGGAAATGCTCTTCTACCAGCAAAACCTCACCTTCTCTGGCAGGGTTTGTTTCCTTTTCTCTGCAAATACCAGACCTTTGGCACACACACCATCCCACCTCCAGCCTTTTTCCCTTCCCAGTTCCTTAAACCTCCCAAATCTCCCCAGTTCTTCTCTCCAGCCGGGGCAGAACTGTCGTAAGACCCATTTCCTGCTGCAGAAATAACCCAGGTCTTGCTCCTCAGAGCAGTTCCTGGTGCCAGTGGGAGTCAGGAGGTGATTCCCAAGGAGGAGAGATTTTCCTCTCCTCCGACTGTGCTGCAAATCCGAGGGAAGTTTCTTGTCACTTGGATGGGAGTAGTGCCATCCTGTGTGCTCTACTTCCCCCATTTTTCTGCAAAATGGGACTGAAAGTGATCGTGGAAAAACAAGAGTCTCTCAGCAACGTTGCTGTGCATCAAGAAACGAAAATATTAACTGGCTGCCAGAAGAGTCAAAAGGAAAATGAAAGTGTTACTCTGGAAACAAACAGTGCTGATAGTTTGTACTACTAGGGGCACATTTGTAATAACAAAAGGAAGTTTTTAGTCCTTGTAAGTTATGCAATCAACGTGCAGATTTAAAGATGTATTCAAGCTTCACATGCCTTTACTTCCTCGTCAAATAGGGTTTTTTTAAGAAAATAGTATAAAAAAAGGCACCTTTATTATGCAGACATCAGTCACAGCAAAGCTGGTGCACTATTCCCACTTCCAAATTGCTGTTCATGGAAATCTCCTGCTCCACATACAATCAGATCCTCAGAAATACACAAGTGCTTTCAAAGAGCTGCTCCAGCAAAGTCCCACCTTTACACCAGCTCTTGTTTCCTCAGGGAAAATGTGTGAGCTGTGGTCAGCTCAGGAATTTATTCATAAATAAGGGACTAATGATTCCACATTGCTCCCTGAAAAGATAAGAGAAGTTTGTCCATTAAGCAAAAAAGGAAGAAAAGAGTGAAAAGTGGGAAGTGACTTGTGGGCACAGCCTGGAGCAGACAGGGGAAGAGGCCACTGGTGGAAGTGAGGGAAAGGTCCCTCAAGGCTCAGTTCTCACATGTGAGCCTTGGGAAGCTTGAAAATTCAAACTAGGGATAACTCAAGGCAGCAACAGGGCAGGTTGAGGTGGGACCTCAGGGGGAATTTCTCCACAGAAAGGGTGATTAGACATTGGAAGGGCTCCCAGGGAGGTTTGGAGTGCCCATCCCTGCAGGTGTCCAGGGAAGGACTGGATATGGCACTCAGTGCTGCAGGCTGGGGGACATAGGAAAATCAGGGAATGTTGCAGGTGTGATGGGAATTTCTAACCCTGAAACCCTAAATAACACCCATGAGATTAAAAATCAGGACACCAGTGCTTCTGGCTCCTCCAGGTGTGGCAAAAACCTTCCAAGGCAAAAGAATGGCTGGGTTTGG
The DNA here is from genome assembly GCA_013390005.1 of Calyptomena viridis. Classification (NCBI taxonomy): domain Eukaryota; kingdom Metazoa; phylum Chordata; class Aves; order Passeriformes; family Eurylaimidae; genus Calyptomena; species Calyptomena viridis. The sequence goes on along the minus strand of WEIV01005669.1, from coordinate 55,524 downwards.
GGATGTTCTGCAAGTACCTGAGTGCTGTCACTAATTAACCATTCCTGGAAACAAGGGAGAAGTAAAGGAGTGCAAACAATGCCATTACATAATAAGAAAATTGCATCAGAGTTTCAGCATAAATCTTTAATTGAAAAAGTGCTGGTGCAATAGTTATGTTTGTAAGGAGCCCAAATGAATCCATTCCCATTTCCAATTCCCAAGAATCCAGCAGTTGGCTGTTAATGGATTTCTTTGCACAATTCTTGTTTTCAAACACACAGATATCTTGTGAGCTTTTCCTGAAGTCACGGGTTAATCCTTTAGAGGAAAATGATCCATAAATCCTAGGAGCTGCCAAGATTTGTAATCCCAGCCTGTCTGGATTATCCAAACTACCTTTGTAACCTACCAAGCTTAAGAAAACAGTGATCTCAGTTCACCTGGGACACATTAAAATATTCTGACTTGGGAAGTTATGGTTCCATCCCCAGCTTCCCTTTCCTGCTGGCATCTCTTTAACAACAGGCTTTGTTCTGCTCCATTACCAGCTGGAAAGGGAACAGGTTCTCCCTGTGACAGGGCAACCACAACAAGGAGCTGTAGGTGTTGGCACATCCCTGGGGTTATTAATTTCCTGAGGAACAGCTCCTCCATCCCACTGTGGGCAGAGACTTGGGCACCTTTAACCAGCACCACCAAAGCTTTTCCTTTTCTCCACCTTGGAATGAGAGTGGAGCTGTTGTCTGCTATGGCATCAGAAGATGGGATGGTGATTTTCCCAATGGATCCTGCTGTGGTTTGGCTGTAATTTACCAGTCTTACTTCTGCATTTGGCCTATTCCCATGGGCACATCGTCGTTCATGCTTTGAATATATTAAATTCCATTTTTTTCCCTTCTTTCCCCACACCTGTAGTCTCTCAGCAAACACTCTTCCAGACTTCCAGAGCTCGTTCATTTTCCTGTTTCTGCACGAGGGATGTAGGAGCTGGAGCTATGGATGGATCCAACCAAACTCCATTTCCATCTGCCATGATTTATGATCTCATCATCCACCTCAGTTCCTACCCTTCCTTTCAATATAATTCCACAGGTGTTTGTTTGTAACTGTTTCTGGAAATGGTTTTATTTGTGTTACCTATGTTGTGTTTAGCTTTTAAATTAGACTTTCAGCTGAATTCCTGTTATCCTCTCTCAGGGCAGAACGGCCCCCTTAATGTAAAGAGCCATATGGTGACAGTTTAAAAGATTCAGTGCAAATTTGATATTGGCATGAGGATCAAGAAATATAAAAAAAAATCTTTGGGAAGGATCAATGTGGTGTCAGCAGTGGCAGGGCAGAGGCTGTGGTGATGCTGAGCCATGTGGGTGGTGGTGGGCAGGGGCTTTGCTACTCCAAAAACAACCAAAGACTCCCAAAAGCCAATATTTAAAATTAATTTAGAAACAGACTTGACAAAACAAGTTTAATTTCAGGTAGTTCCTTCAGGTCTGTTGCTGACAACATAAATTCGTATTTTTACTCAGAATTAAGAGAATTTTTCATTCTCTGGTTTTGCTTTGACAAGTTTTCAATAGAAATCAAATCTATATAAATCTTACGTGCAACCTTTCCAGAATATATTCAAAAAGTCTGTGCTTTAAGCCAGCGCTTAATTTAAGCCTGACATGTGATTTGCTAAACAAACTTATGACTAAGGCAACACCGAGTTTGTTCAGTAGGACCAAGATTTGCTCCAGTGTGATTCATCAGTGAGTAAGAGTGATGCTATCTGGAGTTTTGATCTAAGCACAGATTGGAATAATGACCTGGATTTTTTGGAAGAGCAGCTAACTAAGCAAGAAAAGGGGGGAAAAAATCTGTGCAGAATTCTGTGGTTGATATCACTACCTATTTTCAGCTGCATGAGTCAGGAGCTATCACATGGATTTGCACAGAAATATCAAAGCAAATCCCACTTCAAACCCACACCACTTCCCAATATATCCCCTCACTCATCCATTCCAAAAACCAGTGACTGTCTGTTTGTCTGAAATAAAAGCCAAGGAGAGCAGAGCTACAGGAACAATGAACTTTCTTAAAACAAAGGCTCTAATTTGCTGTGAAACTCCTGCCTTGATTTACAGCTGAACCAAGAAGAAACAGGCAGCCCAAAAGTGCCACTTGCTGAGCTCAATAAATGGAGCCTTTACGACATGTGCAGAGACCCAGGGAGGCAAATTGTTCTGCAAAACTGCAAAAAAAATGGTCTAAACTGACAGAGATGGCAACTTGTGCAAATATTCCTTCATAACAATGATTGAAAGAGCTACAGCTGTCATGCAAGACCCAAACCCCAACATATTTCTTCAATATGAGCAGCTTATTGGGATATAAATACGAGATACCTCTGGATCCACGGGAGGAACATCATTTGTAGTGGGTCATATTATGAAACATGAAGCCAATTACTGTGCTAGAAGAAAACATAACTCAATCTGTTACAGAATATTTCTGCTAAATCCCATCCTAGGAGAAGATGAAGCTTTGACAGACTTCCATTTTTTTTTCCCAGAGTATTCTGCAATGTTTTGCAAGTTGTTGCCAGATGTAAAGTCCCCTGGAAATCATAAGAAGGGTTCAGGCAATATTTTAATGCAACATTCAGAATTGCAACATTTACATGCTGCAATGTGAAAAAGACATATTGTTTTGTGCTTTTATTTCTTTTATTGACCAGAAAACCCCTGTGGATTTGTAAATCCTACCGTTGTAGGACATCCCACTCTTCTCCTATAGGTTATAAAACACTATAAATGAAGATTATTAGGATCTCCACACTAGAAAGAGGATTTAGCTGTGAATGAACAAGCAAACGAAGAGAAATGGAAAATGGCACCGTGTCATGAGTTGACAAGGTGGTCATTGATCAGTGTTGACCCTAATGATCTTGGAGGTCTTTTCCAACATTAATGATTCTGGGATTCTCCAAGTCTCCCTTCCACGAGTTCAGTTCAGGCAGGGTGGTGACACAACCACCACCAAAAATCAGCTCACTGGCCTCCTCTTGTTCCTTTCTTTGCACAGGATCACACAACAACATCTCCACAAACGGCAGAGGAAATAAATCAAGTCCATTTGGCTTTGGTTTGGAGATACCATTGCCAAGAAGGTTTGGTGTACGGCACATTTGGTTATCATGGATCACAGAATCCCAGAATGGTTTGGGTTGGAAAGGACCTTAAATTCCATCCAGTGCCACCCCTGCCATGGGCAGGGACACCTTCACTATCCCAGGCTGCTCCAACCTGCCCTTGGACACTCCCAGGGATCCAGGGGCAGCCACAGGTTGTGGATCAGGACTCTGTGCTGAACAAAAGATGCTTTTCAGAACAAACCCCAGTCAGAGCCCTGGAAAGATGAGAAATGTGAGTGAGGAAATCCATGTGCTGTGTTATTCCAGGGTGAAACAGACCATCCCACACGGTTGTTTAAGAAGCAGCTGGAGATGCTCTTTGGAAAACTTCTGCCTACAAATCCATTTCTCTCACTCCCATGGGCAAATTCACCCTCTCAATGAGGGGCACATTCCTGCACGGAGCTGGCACGTTCCTGCCACTGTACCAGGACTGGGAATAAGTATGGCACAAGCCAGTTAATCACCTTTCATTTAATTTAATTAAGGCCACTGCCTTAATTATGGGCATTAATACACAAAGCTCTGTGTTCTGTGCCTTCTTGTATAGCAAGGTTAAATTTCATCTGAATTTTCTGATATGAATATTTTGCATTTTGAAATCCAGTGCTATGGACTAATTCTAGTTCTAAACAGAAAAGCTGGGCTAAAAAAATCAAATCTGATTAACTGGAACCAACCAACAAACAGCTACATGTCCAGCACAAGCTCCAAGTGTGGCTCTGATGATCTGAAGGTGTTTAGGGAGAAACAACCACGTCCTGCTGAGACTGCTGACAAGTACTGGCACTTCCCAAATACCACATATAACAAATCACCCAATTTGGCCACGAACAGCTGCCAAAATGGCCAGTGATTGGAGAGAGGATCAAATGGGAAGGGATGAGAGGTGTGGGCCTTGTTTGCTCCGATGGAGTGAACGCTGGAGAGGGATGTGATTGTTGCCCCTAGAGACAGCAGTGATTACACACCCAGAGAGAGAGGCTGCACAACTGTCACCACAAGGGCAAAAGGATGAAACCCAACTCAGGCTGGAAATCAGGAGGTGATTGCAACTGAGGGGTGATGTCCCAGTCAGAACAACGGGGGGGAAAGGCCAAATATGGGCTGATGGAGCTTAAAAACTGCCAAGGATTATGCAAAGCTCTGCTTGATAGCACTGGCCAAGGCTTCCCCACAGGCACAGCCCTGCACCACTATTTTGGGGCTAGAATTTTTGGGTTTAAGTCTAACTTTCTAGCCTTGGTGATGCATAAAACGTGCAAGGTCTCCTCCTGGCACGGGGAGCCAGAGCTGTGGAGCAGTTGGGAAAAGCCAGTCAATGAGACTGGAGGGAGAAATAAATTTCCAAATTGCTGTGGAAGCCTTTGTGGGATGGCAATCCAATTCCCCTGGAACGTTCAAACCCTGCCCCAGACGTGTGAGCAGGTAACTCTGGCAGAGTCCTCCCCAGGGTGGGTGGGAGCAGGAATAAATTTAGCTGGGTTTGCTTGGGAGATCAGACTGTGCTGGTAACACTGTGCTCAGGAGATGCTCCAGAAAAGCCTCCCAACACCCCCGTGTTTCTGAATTCTCTGAAACACTGAATAGTTGCAATTGTCTGCAGGGCTGAAGTGAGAGCTCTCTCAGATTTCAAACAAAAGAGATAATGTGCAGCATGAGTTAAAAGCAGCTATTTCTGAGACAGAAAACCTTCACATTCATGGTTATTTACCTGATGCACCGAGTCCTGATGCCTTTGTGCAGCAATACAGTCAGCAGGTTTAAAAGCAACCTTGCTTTTAACTTTTATTTTTCTGAGAAAAGTAAACTTTTCTTTAGTTCCAGGAACAAGCAGAAAAGAAGGTGAACTTCTGATCAGGAGTTGTGCCTTACCTGGGCTTGGTTTCGTTGGAGAAGGAAGTTGAAATGAACTCCTCCAAAGGTTAGGATTTAAGTCAGGAGGCCCCTAACTAATTTTCAAGGAGAAATCTCATTCCATCTTTTAAGGATCATTAAAAAACCCTGGGAACAACTCTGAGGGCCTGATAGTTAAAGGCCATATAATGAGTTACAGCTCTGTAACACACGTTATTAATCATGTTTGGGGAAGATCCTGAGCATTATCCATTCACATGAGCTGGATGGTGCCCCAACAGCTGGAGTCAGGGAGATTCCTACTGATGTCTGAGACGTGGGGATAAATCTGCTTTCCCTGTAAATGGGAACAGTGTGGGACTGAAGGAAAGGAGCACAAATCCATCTTTTCTTCTCCTCCTTTCCCAGGGTGGGAAGGGTCCCTCCTTGGCCTGGCCCTGCTCGTGCTGAGAATTCTCCTGGCTCTGCCCAGCTGGTGGAACAGCTACATTTGCTCTTCTGGAAACGCTCAACATCTTTGAGATGTTCCTCTCCTAAAAGTTTTCAGATCAAAATCAATAACCTATTACAGTTCCCTTCCACTGAGTAAATAATTGTCCTCATTTTGCTGCAGGTCCAACGATCCTCGTGATACACTTCATTCCCTCTTGCTGCTTAATCCATTATTTTATTGGATACTTAAGTCACCCTTATCAGGCAGTTAATAAGAGGATCGCTGTCAATAGTTAATGGCAACATCTTCCTCTGGAAACTAATTAATGGAAATGCAGCATCCGTGGAATGTGGCTCCGTTTAAACCTCTCGCTAACGAAGCCTTGGACATTCCAGGGATCCAGGGGCAGCCACAGCTCCTCTGCCCAACCTGTGCCAGGGCCTCCCCACCCTCCCAGCCAGCAATTCCTGCCCAATTCCCATCTAATCCTGCCCCCTGTCAGGTGAAAGCCATTCCCTCCTGTCCTCCCCATTCCCTGTTTCCGCAGCAGCGGGAGCTCAGTTTGGGGACAGACGCGATAACGTCTCGTTGTACACATGCCGTAATTAATTTTAATTTACTTAATTAAGAATCCAGTCTTTGGGGAAGGAAGATGAAAAAGTTCCTTCATAAACTGACAATGGGCGATTGTTCTCAGCTTCTTATCCTGGAGGCACCGGGGATAATGGGAGCTGTAGAAATCCTTGGATATGTGGAGGGGATGGGAGTCCCCTGGCACAGAGTGATGGGCACCTCCTCCCTCCTCATCACCACTCCCCATCTTCCCAAGGAATTCAACTTGGGTTCCATACACGGAAAAGTCACATTTCTCCTCAAAAGCCAATTTTCATTTGAAGACTCACAGCTTGGGAAGTTGGTTACGGATCAAACCTCTGCCACAAAAATCATCCCTTCGCCAAACATTAAATCAACAGACGGCAGAAGTTGGGGAAATGATGTTATTAAAATCTGAATGTGGAAATTCCCAATACTTTTGCCCGACATACATAAAAATAAAATGATATAAAAGAAATCTGACAGATGTAGCATCATATGGAGTTGCTTAATGGCAACGTTCAGCCTTTCAAAAAAAGATTTACATCCACAGTTGCTACTAAAACTTGACATTTGCATTGAATAATTCATCGTTTGCTGCTTGCTGGGCTTTGCTGCCTTTCTTATTTTCTTCAGTGGTGTTAGTTCTGCTCTTGGGAAGTCAATCACTTCCAACAGATGCAGATATTTTGTTGTTACTCTGCAAAACTTGAGTCTGTATTTGGCTAAACCCAGTTTATAAATACCCCAAACTGCCCCGGCGAGGACCCTTTGCCTGCCACACATTTAATTTGCACCATTACTGGGCTTCAGCCTAATTCCCCCCCCAGCAATTCCAAGTATTTTAACAAGGATCACATGTTGGACATGTGTTTCCATGCCTATGTGTGGCTCACTTCAGGACAAACAAATTCGTATGGATGCGAATGAGGAGCTGTCAGGACATTCCCACTGCTCCTGTCCCATGGATAAAAGGTGTTGGAAGCTACATCTGGATCCAGCATCTGCACAGAAACTGGTCTCAGTGGGTGATAAAACAGTTATAAGCAGTTTTATAGAAGTTATGTCTCATTGCAGGTTTTAGGGTTGCAAATACCAAACTTGTACTTTCAGAAATCTCCTGAACTTTGGGAACTGCAGATTCTCCTTCTGGCAGCCATTAAACAAATGAAGGATAGGATGGGATGGGATAGGACAGGATAGGGTAGGATGGGGTAGGATGGGATAAAAAGTTTTCTCTCATTTTTCAGGGTTAAATCTCCACTTTTTCATTGGAAGCTGAGAGCTCAATCCCACAATTGAAAAAGATAATGACAAACCCCAATAATTTGTTATTTTTATGACTTCTTCTCTTCCTTGAGACAAATCAGTGAAAAAAGCAAGAAATTATTTTCCTGGAACTGAAAATGAGTGGTATTTCCACCAGGAGTTCGGAATTGCTTGTCTTTGAAAAAGGCCTAAAATGACTGTGATTTGATGAGATGGAAAATTCTGAGGTAGGTTAAGGAAATGTCCATCCCAGAGAGCTGTTTGCTGTGTGAGAAGTTGGTTCCTCACAGCCCAGACTCTGCACCCCCACATTCCCATGCTGTGGGTCTTGTGAAGCTGAGCAGGAATGACGTGTATTCTGGAATCCAAAGGATTTATTGTTCCATGTGTTCAGGGAATTATTAGTACCTGAAGGACTTACCTGCACCTCAGGCCTGGATGTGGCTGTGGCTGGAAAAGCCCTTGTCCCCCATCCCAGTCTGGACCTGGTTTAGCTCCGCTCCCAGCCGAGCCCAACCCACGGCTCAGCCCAGGACCATTCCCTCCCCAGGATGGATTTCTGCCTGGAATTCTGACACTCCAGTGCTTGGACAGGCTGGTTCTCGTGGACTTGTGTCACCCCATGTGAGTGCTTTCCTGGGATGTGTACACAGGATACATGAGGATGCTCTTCTCTTCCTCCTCCTCTTCATCCAGTACATCAAACCCCTTCCCACTTCCCAGGCCTTTTCCAAAACAGGCATTTCCAGAAAGAACTATTCTAAATACATATCCAATTTTTTCTTGTTCTAAATCCTAACCCCTCATCTCCTGTTGGGATGACACTCAGTTACAAATACTTGTCTTGCACCAGGGAAAAACGTGACAGATAAACTCTTTCCTGGGGGATCTTTCAAATCAAACGTTCAGTTCTAAATTTATTTTTTTTTTAAGCAACAGCAAAAATTGCTTTTAAGGGTTCACAGCCAAGGAATCAATTGCCAAAGCTGGCACAGGGGCCTGACCTCCCACTGCTGGGCTCCCAAACACAGAGCAAATACATCCAGGTTCAATGAGGGTCCCATGAGGCTGGTAGGGATTTTGGGATTCTTGGGAGCACCAGGATAACCAGAGACAGCAGGAGCAGGGCAGGAGTGCTCAGTGGGGTGATGTGTGGGGCTCTCTGGGCCCAGAGGTCCCTGGAACCCCCCAGCTCGTGACCTGGGGGTAGAGAAGTTCATTTTTGGCAGGAGTTTCTGCAGCATCAGAGGGAGCTGAGCTGTCAGTGAACACAAACTAAACCCTCCGTGTGTTTGGGGTTCCTGCAAACCTCGTGCTTCACCCTCTGGGCTTGGGGGGATCCTGGAACAGGGATGTGGAGTTGCTCAGGAACAGCAGAGGGGTGGGATGGAGGGAGTTAAGGAGTGGATCTGGGATGGGAATGTCCAGGGTTGTGTGAGCAGGAGCTTCGACAGCCCCCGGCCTCCCAAACTTACCCGGCAGCCAGGACTCCAGGGAGCACACAAAGCTCGGGATTGGCAGGGAGAGCTGGGAATTCTCCTGCCTTTCCTGCCCCTACATCACCCTCAGTGCTGTTGAATTTGACAGCAGTGCCCGTGGCCCCGTTTAAGACGGGCCATCCCATCGTGGCATCGTGCAAAGACCTGGGAACACAGAGTCCCTGCCCCCAAGAGAACAGCACAGGAACTGTTTTTTCTGGTGATTTAATCATAATATTGACAACTTTATCAAAAATTACAAAACTGATATTAAAAAAATTCTCTAATTCTTAGTAAGACTAGAATGGGTTTTTTTAAAAAATAGAAAAGCACTTTTATGCTACGGCTCTTCTGGAATTCTCACATTACAACCCTACATAGCAAAATACAAACTGTAGCTAAGAAAGGTACCAGTCCTAAGGTAATTCAGTCCACCACGAGCCCTCTAATATCTCTAGACCATCAAACTCAGGGACTCCCAAAGGATATCACATTACTTAGAAACCTTTTGCAAAGCTGATTTAGGAAAGACCTTTAAATTTTAAGTTCCTTTTAACCCCTAAAACCTTAGACTGTGAGGAAAACAGACCTGGGACATCAGAGGTGGGGTTGGGTTTTTTTTTTTGCTTTTTTTTTCTATTTTTTTTTTCATTTTTAAACTACGTGGATTTTATTTTTGCAGCTGACACCAGCCAAACATTTTCTGTCAGAAGCTGAAAATAGGAAGAAAATCCATTGAAATAAATGAAAATCTCTCTTTTTGTTTTGCTTATGGTGTTCACAAATCGCACCATAATAGAAAAGAGGAATATTTCCTTTAATTTGAATGTCATCTGAATGACTCAACCACATTGTCACCCACTTAGCAGAAGAAAGCATAATAAATAAATAAATAAATAGACAAGAATACGTAACAACTTTTACATCCTCAAGGAATCACGTCATTCCCTAATCTACCGAGGTGCTGATGGATGGCTTGGGCTCACTGCACTCAGCCACTTCAGTCTGGGGTCATTGTGCCATATTAATGACAAATAAAGTGGTGTTCCACTTTCCACAATGGAGTATTATTTTTTTTTTCCCCCACCTTTTAAATATAGGAATTCTCTCTTAAATTAGAAAGTAGGCAAAAAGTACTTTTTTTTTTTTTTTTTAAATTTTCATTTTTTAAGTTTTCTATTAGAAAAAATAGAGATTTATTAAACAAAAAATAATAAGGTAGAAAGAAGGGTTGGGCCTCCATCAAAAAAGTAGATTATGCTTTAATGCAAAGAGAAAGAAATGGCTCTATGGGCAAAATTCAAGTATGAGTGACCAGTTTTTTAATGGTAAAGTCGGTGCAACATTTGTTAAAATGTTCCAGCACTGCATGACCTGTAATGCTCACAATATTTACATCGACTGCTTACACGAAACCAGGAAAACTCCAAAAGAGAGGGGAAAAAAATCGGTATGGACTGAACCAAACTACTCCTACAGCCACAGCAATGCCATTAGTAACCCAGGAGATCAAGTGCACAAAACTACTTCACAGATGTGGGCAGGAGCACAGGCAGGGCCCGGGCTGGGGACACACGGGGACCACAGGGCAGCGCGGGGGGACACGAGGGAACCCCTGGGAGCGCAGGAGGGGAACGGAGCTGCCCCGCGGAGGGAGGGATCCCGCCCGGGCCGGGAGAGGGGCCCGGGGCGAGCCCAGAGGTAGAGCTGCCAGGGCCCGGGCTGGGAATGCGGGAATGCCGGCGGGAATCCTCGGGGTCGCGTCCTGCGGGCGCCCGGGCAGGGCGAGGAGGTGGATCCTGCAGAAGGGGCGCTGAGCACCTTCCGAGAGAGCCACGCCGGGAACGCGGGGGAAAGGACGGCTGAGGTACCTGGAGGGCCCGGAGGAGAGAAGGACTCCGCCCCGGGACTGGGAATGGTGACCTGACAGTTATCCCGGGAAGCCTGGAGGACACGGGGTGTCATCGCTCCCGTCACCACCACCACCATCCGTGGGAAAAAGAAAAATGGAGTCAATGGGAAGGAAGGATGTTGTGCTACACTTCTGTCCGTTCACCTCGTAATGGCTCATAGCTTTAGACTTTAAATCTGTAGTGTATTAATTTTTTTTTTCTACATATGTTTCACATTTCTCGCTTAATATAACATAAATAATTTGGTTAATAGATTTAACCTGCGCATTTCAGCCACATTAATATATATAAGAATCTGTTAATGGTATAAATAATTCTTTTTAAATAAAATAAATCTGATATGTTACATAATACTGATAAAAATTACTGCTGCTAATAAGTTTTGTAAGCCACCCTTAACTCCTGTTGTTTTAATACTGCGAGATGGAGACTGGGATTACTTTTTCCAGAGCATTGCCCTTTCATTCTACTGCCAAACCTACTGGAATCAATCCTGATCACTTCTCAAAGCAGGGCCTCTGCCCCCTCCCGAGGAAACACGGTGTTAATGACGTTAGATAGTTTAACTAATTAATCTAGGGGGCTCTGAGGGGGTCAGCGTTACGGGGACATTGACTGGTTTTAGCTCCTCAGGTGGCCACGAAACCTCACCTACAGAAATGCTTGACTAAAACAGTCCTTCTACTATTGTTTTGTTCTCCTTTTGAATCAAACCTACAGCATCCTACTCGAAAAGCCAAGGAAAGAAAATCGCAACCCAGCCTTTGAGTTGTTAATGAGAGCTGTGATCCCACATCCCGGCAGGAATCTGTTGGGAATCCCTCTCCTACAGGGACCTGAATGGAGTACAGTACTTCCAGGCAAGGTTCATTCCAACACAGTATCAATGAACACTCAGTGGCGTGAAGGGGATGTCATAATTAAGGTATTACATAATCATGCCTTCTCTCTGCTGTTAAATACAAAAACAGCATCTTTTACATTATCATATAAAAGCATTTAGGCTGTATTTTTATTTATCACTTTACACTGGTAGTCTCTTGTATGTGTACTCAATAGAAACCAAAGAATTTTGTACACTATTTTTTGTACAATAAAAGATAAAGTGTGCATTAGGTACGCTTGTACATGACAATATTGTACAATATTTACAGCTCAGATATCACCATGAAATTCTGTATTATCTATATACACAAGGAAAATTTCTCAGAAACATTTGGACTATTTCTTATAATCACAATTTTTAGTATCATAGAAAAAAAAAAAATTTTTTTTCAGTAATCATCTGACATTTGTTACTGCAACCTTCCAAGATTTCTGATTGGCTTCTCCAGCAACCTCTACCCCTCCTAATCATCCCAAATTTGTACCACTGTGGGCGTGGTGCCCTCGATGGCCTCGAGCTGCCTCCAATAAATATTGATATACCCAGGCCTATATCAATACCTACAGATGGACTCATGTGCACGTTCACTTGGATCAGAACTGGACCAGGAACAAAGACATTCAATGTTATCTAGAGATCTTCCTCCTCTTGAGTTTTGGAGGCTTCACTTGTCTGTCTCCCTGGGGGATTTGGTGGACCTAAAAATAAATGTATGTACAGGTTAGCAAAGGACAGTGGCCAAAGCTCCAGGATTGAGGTGCTGTTGGGAAACAATAGTTCATATCTACGTGGAAGCCTGAACTTAAGGAACTCCAAGAATCTGAGGAAGTGGGAGGATAAGGCTGGTGCCACGACCTGCCTGTCCCAAACCAGCTGCAGTGACTGGGAAACCACATCCCCAGGAACTGATCCCCAAACTGCAGTCACGCCAAATTCTCCACTTTTCCACTTCATTGTGACAAGAGCAATAAAGTGGGAAGGAGGAGGTGAGAAACTGCTGGGAACAGGGATAATCAGAGCAGCCCAACCCAGGTCTGTTCCTAAGGGAGGAGCAGCAAACCCTTCGTTTTGTGTGGAAAAGGAAACACTCAATTCCGAGCTAAATGCTGGATGGATCTGAGAGCCAAACAGTTTTTCCTCAGGAAAAAGCAGCCCCTGAGTGGGAGAGGAGGAGGAGGAGGAGGAAGGCTGGAGCCTGGTGTGGAATTCCACCACCATGTGTCTCTTCCCAAGAGCAGGAACTGATCCTTCAGCAGCTTCCTGGGGCCCTTCCCGAGGTGCTCCAGCCCACTGCCATCCCTGGGATCCCTCCTGGAGCTCCTGATCCCACAGGCTTCCCATTCCCACCTCACCGAGGGCTGAAAAAACCCCGAGTCACTACACAGAGCTGCTGATTCCCTGGGAGTGTTTCTAGGAATGATGATCCTCATGGAAATCACCCTGAGCACCCATTCTGTGCCTGGTAATTAAAATATAAATCAGGCTCTGTGGTGACAGGCAGGTCAATCAGTTTGTCTGGGACACAAACACCACGGCAGCAAATCCACTTCTCCCAGCAGTGACAATGCCCAGAGCAGGCAGGTTTTAATAGTCCTGGATTTCCAGGGAGAGGAAGGTGGCAGCAGGGGGGTCCAGCCCAAACTCATGTCCTGTATTTATCTGTGACACATCCTGCTTTCCTGGGCCTTCCAAAGACAAGAGGCAAACGCTGGTTTAAATCAAAGCTCAAATCTCATTTGGTAAAAATCCGAAATTTAAGCAAAGTATTTGATTTTGTTGTTATTTACAGCAGCCATTAAAAGCTACTGAATAACTTATTTAATATTTCTGGGTGGTTCTGAAACCAGCTCTTTTCTGCAGTTATTTTTATTATATAAAGAATATATACAATACATACATTCTTTATATACAAGTATATATAAAGATATATATTCTTATATATGTATATTTAGATATATTTCCTAATACCCCAGAAACTCCCCTGAAGTGTCACTGTAACTTCCAACTTTACTTCAGCCCTGAGCATTAAATATCAGCAAAAAGACCTTTTTTGTCCCTGTGCTCAAACACTTTATAATTAATAATTTGAATAATTAATTACCAATTATAAGATCTGTGAGGTTACATGTGCTGTGATAAATTTTATTTTAATGAAATCACAGCCATGTTTTAAATATGAAGAGGAGGACATTCCATAAACCAAATTTTATATTGGAAAGATCCTGGACTTCAATAGTAACAGTGTAATTATTGTAGGAAACAAAACTGTTGGATGTGGTTTTAGAAATACTCTTTTTTCTTAAACTTACCTTTCATGCCAGTCCCTTTCATTTCTCCTGAGGAAAACTTTACTCCCAGAGTTTTGCACTCAAAAGAATGATCCTTTCAAATGTGGTTTCAATGTTTTGCTACTCAAAGTGGGAAACAAATGAGGCTGATTTCGTGCCATTAGTCAGGGAAACCCCCTGGAACAGGAGTGGGGCTGGAACTGATCCAAGTATTATCAGGCTGCACGTGGAAATCTCCCCTCAAAAGTAACAAAACTGGCAATGCCACCAAAACTGTACAACTTTTCCCATTTTTTGGAACCATCTGACATTTGCAAACAGTTTTTAATGCAGGAGAAATACTGGAAATTCCACCTTATTTAAGAAAATAGAAACCAAGTTTGGTAGGAAGCAGCCCAACCCAAGCCTCCCTCCAACAGACACATGCAGGAATATTGGAAAAGGAGGTTATATTTATAAGGAAAAGGAACTTACATTCCCAGACATTTTGTCTAGTTCACTCATGGCCTCGTGTATAGCAGCTTCTAAATGGTTATTTAGCTTTCCACTTCTGGGAAGAGAAAAATAATGCCATCAGGAATTCTGGGGGACAGAAATAAACCTTAAAAAATGAATTATTAACACAGGAACTCATTGGGAATGTTCTAACTGTGGAGTCTCCCAGGAAGATCAGACCCACAGACAGTGGGGCAAAGGGAAGGTTTGTGTCAGAGTTACAGAGGAAAACTTAAATATCCTTAAAATATCAAATATAAGGTGTAATGATTGTGTAAAATATTCCTGGTTTTCCCCTGGAATGAGGCACCCCAAGGGCTGTGGTGGGGTGAGGACATAAATATCTGTATTTTTGGATAAATTGGTTCATTCATGGCTTTGCTGGGAAGAACAAGGAACTCCAGGAGAACTGGCTGGAATGAGATGAGGGAGATGGGAATTTGTGCTGGGCATGTCCTTGGGAAGCAGGAAGTGCTGTTATCCTGCTGGGGAGGAGGAAAAGTGGGAAAACCACCTCTGTCATGGGGGAAGGTGGTGGCAGGGACCTTGTCCCCAGCTGGCACAGTCACAGGGATGGCCCTCACAGGACACTCTTCCTCTAAAAACCTTCAATTTAATCACAGAATCACGGGGTGGATTGGAAGGGACATTAAAGCTCATCCAGTTCCATGGGCAGGGACACCTCCCACTATCCCAGGGATCCCAACCTGCCCTTGGACACTCCCAGGGATCCAGGGGCAGCCACAGCTTCTCTGCCCAACCTGGGCCAGGGCCTCCCCACCCTCCCAGCCAGCAATTCCTGCCCAAATCCCACCTAAACCTCCCCTCTTTCAGCTTCATCCCCCCTTTCTTTAACAAGGAAACCAAACTCAGCAGATGAGCTGGGATGTCCTTCCCTGGGACTGGGAACATTCCTGGAAACCCTGCAGAGACCAACAGGGACCAGCAGAGATGAACTGCATGAGCTGCTGGACAGGAATTCCAGCAGGGTTTTCCCAGCCCTCAGGACAGCTGGGAGAGGGAAGGCAGGGCAGGACTCTGGAATGACACCAGACAAGGCAGGGTGGAGCCTGACTGGAGCTGGGAGTTTTAAAGGTGCTGGAAGAGACCCATCAGCTCCCCAGTGGTCCCTGATCAGAGCTGTGATGGGATCAGGTCACAACTGGATTTTAGTGTCCCTGGAGTGACATCCCACGACATCCCTGTTACAACCCAGTGTTTAGCTCTGCACACACCTTCCAGCTTTAATTCCATATTTCATATACAGCATCTCTCTCTCTCTAAAATATCAATATATAGCATTGGAGATTGAGTCAGGACTGTGCAGTGAAGGAAAAAATGGCAAAAGGTGATTAATAACTGCCAGAGAAATCTCCAGCAGCAAGGGGAAAATGAGGAAAGGGCCATGAGGAAACCCCCAAGGATTTGAACTAGGAAATAAACTGAAAAAGGGATGACCTTGGAGAAAACAACCACCAAAACTCTCTCACTGGCATCCAAAATTTCTGCTCTTAAGCCTTGTGTGACATAGGAACAAAAGCAAAGCTCACACCTTCAAAGGAGGGGAAAAGAGAATTATTAGAGAATGATTTAATCCTTTCAGCCTACTGAGAGCTGGAATTCTCACACAGATTTAAATCATGTATTTTCCCTGCAACAGCAAATGAGCAGCAGCATCACAGAGCAAACCCAGTCACAGCACAGTTTCTACTCTTTGGAGATGTCCAGAGGGGTTTTTTTCCACAAAAAAATCACTAATTTTCCCGATTTTGTCTGTCCTGATGCTCCATGTCCCAATATTTGCTGTTTCCCAGTGTTTCTATCCCTGTGTTTGGAAGGAAAAGCTACAAAGGAGGAAAAACCCCAAGAACTCACACAGGTCTCTGGTTAAACACAGCCAGACTCCCCAGTCCTGAAATAATGGGAATTTCTATAAATAAACCTGGATAAAAATCCTGATCAAAAAGGAGATTTCTCTGAACAAACCTGGATAAAAATCCTGACCAAAAAGGAGATTTCTCTGAACAAACCTGGACAAAAACCCTGACCAAAAAGGAGATTTCTCTGAACCAACCTGTGCTCTGCCAGCAGCCACAGCTGCCAGAGGGAGAGGGAAGAGAAGAAGGGCAGATCTGGTTAAAATTTGGTCACAAGGATTTTTTGGGCTGTAAATCAGAACCCCCCATAAATCTGCCCCCATCAGGGTGAGCTGCTGCAGGGGCACATCAGGAGAAGCACTAAGGATGCAGCTATGAAAGGTGCTGGAGAGCACTGAGCTCCTCAGTGTGGCCCAGCTCCCCCAGCTGGAAGGAATAACTGGAATTCCCACCTTTCCCTGGGCCTAGAGCAGGATTTACTCACTTCCTGTTCCTTTTCCTGGCTCGGCTGTAGGCTTCCAGACCCTCTGTTAGTGTCTTCAGCTTCTCTGGCTCCACCTGAGTGAAGGTATGAACACCAAACCACATTACCCAGACCTGCAATCAGCAAACACTGCTTTTACTGCACTGCCACACCTGCCTCCCCCTGGAATTCTGCCCCCCCAAAATCCAGGAATGACTCTCTGGTTCTACCCACCCCCCCCTCAGACATATATTTATATATTGGAATTTCTCTCCCCCCAGCAACAGAAATACAAAACTGTGACATTTGTGGAGACAGAACTGAGGAGAATCATCTTTTTTGGG
Organism: Calyptomena viridis; assembly: GCA_013390005.1. Taxonomy (NCBI): domain Eukaryota; kingdom Metazoa; phylum Chordata; class Aves; order Passeriformes; family Eurylaimidae; genus Calyptomena; species Calyptomena viridis. Next base: position 38,470 of record WEIV01005669.1, on the reverse strand, counting down.
TTTGTATCGTAAGATGAACGAGTCCCACACTTTGTACTCACTTTTCCACATGGATTTTACACCCTGGAGACACTTGGAAAGCATGGAAATACTGGGTGGTGTTACAGGTTGTTACAGGTGCCCTCAGCACCCCCAATTTTGGGGGAAATATGTGAGGTCTCTGCTGCTCATGGCACGGCCACATTCATTCACAGCTCAGAAGAAAAGCTTTATTTATTCCTTAGCAACCCCTGACTCTTCCCTAGAGCTTTACCCAGCTTATTTATTGCTCCTAAAATTGGTGATTTAAATTTTTGTTTCCATTCAAGAAGACACTTCAGCAATCTGCTGAGTCAGGGATGAATTTGGGCACGTGCCAATATTGGTATCTGTGGAAATTTAAATCTTGAATATTTAAAGCCATTTAAGTCTTGAGTATTTTAAGCAATTCGAGCCACTGTGTGGGTACCAGAGTAAACAACACAGGCAAGAAGGTAATTAAGGATATAATTCCCATGATTTTATCATTTCTCAAAACATGGCTCCACTTAACTCTGTTATTTCCACCTGGTTCAGTCATTTCTGCTTGTGAAACAACAAAATCAGTGTTTGTAACACATCCACCTGAAGAAAAGCAATGGCTGAATTCTTTTTTCTTTGCTACATCTTGGTATCTTTTAACTCCACGAGACCCTCATCCAGCATTTTCTTCCTTAAAAAGCACAGCTTGTGTCCTGACACAGGAAAATTAAAATCTTAGAAATACAAATTTCTTAAGTTTGCCTCAATACAACGAATTGTGTTGGTTTTTTCCCTTAAAACTGTGCTCACTTGGAATGCAAATACTTCCAAGAATTCCTGAAAGAACACAAATGCACAAAGAAACAGCATCTATTGAAATCCTGGGAGGCTTTTCTCAGGATAAAATGGGAAGGGAGGGAATTATCCCTATCCATGATATCTGTGTGTATCCAAGGAACAAACTGCCAAGGGCTGTAAATGCCTGGAATTCAATGGTAGATGTTGTTATGAAGAATAAACATCATGTTTAGGTGACAAATAATTTCTGTTAAGTCACAAAAAGGCCTCAGTATCTTCAATATTGGCATTTCATGATGGTTATACATGAAAAACCACTTTTTTAAAAAAAAACAGGGTAGTGAAAGCAAGTCTACCAGATCAATAATTAATACTATATATATATCAACAATAGCATCAATTAATAATTATGAACAATGAGCCACTGCAACACCAAACCACACCCCCCATGGGATTTCCAGGACAGGGATAAATCCCACTTTTCATTACCTGCAGAACCAGAAAAGCCCAGTTTAACCAGCCCAGTTTAACCTGTGGAAGGTCGTGCTGAGAACAGTATTTGCCCTGCAAGATTCCCCAGGAAAAGCTCCCCCAAAGCCTTAAACTTTCCCCTTGTTGCTCTCAAAACCTTGGTCCTTTTCAGGTGATATGATGTGGACAACAATTAAATTAATTAGTTACTGGACTCAGATTTGCTCCTTCCCTTCCCAGCCACTTCTGCTGCTACTGCTGCACTTCCCGTGGTTCCTCTAAAACCCAAGAGCCAAAAACCAGGGGGAGGAAGGGGCAACATTCCTGCTTTCTGCTGGGGAAGGCCCTTCCTGGCTGCTCTGCTGCTCCTGCACTGAACCCCAAACACCAAAGGATGTAAAACCTAAAGGGAAAAGTGCAGAACACCAGGAAACCCCAACAGCAAATTCAGGTCACAGTCCAGGAGGTTCATTTTGTTACACAAAGACGTGCAAAGATCATTTTTTTTAAAGCAATTCCCACAGAAAAGAGGATTTTCAGAAGTGCTGCAGGTGATTCCCACCACGGATGGAAGTGAAGGGCAGAATTCCTCAAGACCACTTGGTTTTCAAGGTTATTTCTTTCTGGTTTTCAAGGTTATTCCTCTTGGTTTGGTGTGGATTTTTTTCCCCTGTATCCCACCTTTCACCCTCAACTCCTGCCTTTGGAATGGTCCTTCACTCTGAACTTCTTGGTGGAGAAAATCAGACACACTTTTTTTATTTTTTAATTTAAAAAGATTAAATTAAAGGTCTTCTGATGCCAGAGGTGATCCATGATGTGGGAGTTCCTGCTGAAGAACTTGAACAGGTCTCCTGAGGGGAGAATTCCCAGGCTTTGTTCCCTGTTTTTTGTGCTTCAGTACCCAATAAAACCAGTGCCAGTGAACATAATCCCACACAATGCTCATATAATGTACAGAAACCCCACAAGAATTAAGGAGGCACAAAGCAAAGGTACATCCTGGTATCCAGAAATTAGGGAGGAAACACGAAATTGCCAAGGAATGCAAATAAAAAATGCACCTTTACAGAAGTTATAAAAGATAAACTCTTCAATGGTATCAGTCACAGAGATGAGGACACACAATTTGAGGAGTTAATACATAAATACACAGTGGGAACACGTGAGAGCCATTCCTGTGCTCCTGACTGCCATGGCATAGGGACATGGGACATCTAATCCTGCCAGTTTTGTTTCATCTTCAGTGATTTGTGGTCTCCTCACGTGCCTACACTTCATAAACTCAGTTTTAATTTGGGGCTGTGACCTTCCCAAGGAATGAGCTCTGCAGCCCTGTCCTGGTTTGGGCTGGGACAGACTTAAACCATGGCAAGCTCTGGAATGTTGTCACCTGCAAAGAAACTCTGCAGTTCTGAACAGGGGTGAAATCACTGTGGCCCAACAGCACCTCAGGTATTTTATCTGCACCACAAATACAGGATGTTCTGCAAGTAGTGGAGACCAGGTTTGGGAATATTTTTCATAACAAAATAACCAACAACTCCTTGATAACTTGTATTTTCTGTATGTTCCCCAACGAGAATACCATTTGTTAACACAAAAATAAGTATTTTAGTGTGAAAGAGCAAATTGCCTCACTACCAAAAGGTGAGCAACACCTCCTTTGAAGCAGAAAATGTGTGTGCATTTCCTGTGTGCCAACCAGCAACATTTCCCTTCTTACACTCCTCCATCTGATTAGATCACTTCTCGTTTTTGCATTTTTCAGATATTCCCATATCAGAAGCCTCGGACACACCATGGAAGTGAAAACAACTTTTGAATTGCAAACAGCAAGTTTTCTGTGCCCCCATCATTTAGCAAAGCCCAAACCTCACCCGTCCCACGGCACTGGCAGACGTTTGTCAGTAGGAAACTATGGGAAAATTCAGTTCTACGAGCTACAGGCAAGGGAAACACCCCAAACTGCCCTGCTAAGACACACCACGACCAGGAACACAGCGCTGCCAACCCTCGTGTGCGAGAGATAGAGATGTGCATAGATATATAAATATACCTTCCCCTCCTCAGCGTTCTGTTGACATGAATTGTGAACTTCCTCCTCTCTCACCAGTTTCCCAGGCCATGAGGTGAGTCCTTTGATCTGGCCCCAGACCAGGTCGCCCACGTTAAACGTCCTTGGCCTGTAGTGGATGAGCTCGTTGGAGGGGGGGGACTCGGGGTTCCTCAGCTCCTCCTCACTGCTGATGCTTTTAGCATCCGAAGGGCTGGGCACGCACCCGTTAATGCTTTTGGCATTAAAATCTCCATTGTAATGGATGTAGTCTTTAACCAACGAGCTTTCCAAGCTATTGGAGGAGCTTGGAGACTGCTCTTCCAGGACCAGGTCTTGTTTGGAAGCGTTCAGCAACTCCCCGAAGCCCCTGTTCTGCTGGGGCCTGTTCCCGTTGATGTGTGCACATCGTTCCACAGTGTTCTCCAGTCTTTCCTTAAAACTCATCATAGTTCTTTTGTAATTGTTATACCTGAAATTCTCCTCCAGCATCTTTTCGCTCTGGCAGTTCCTCTGGGACAGCAGGGCCTGGTGCTGCTCCCCCTGGAGCAGCGGCAGCGCGGAGACGTTGTTGGGCCTCTCGCGGCACGGGCTGCCGTGGATGTGGCCGGAGTGGTCCAGGAACTCCTCGCACTTCCACCTGCTCACGTCGCCGGCGGGGCTCTGCTCCCCCTCCCACTGTTTTTTGGGCGTGTTGCAGCTCGCTGGCTTGTAATACTCAAAGGCCTCCCCCTCGCCGGGGTTCTTGCCGAGCTCCGAGTTCCTGGGCGCCCGCGCGGCCCGGCCGCCCCTCGCCCTCCCCTCGTGCTCGGGGACGGCGACGCTCCTGCCGTGGATGACGGCGCTGACGGCGCTGGAGAGGTTCAGGGGGTCCCCGATGGAGGCTGTGAAGGCACTCATGGCGCTCAGGGCCGGGATGGGGCTCACCTGGCTGGTGCTGCCCACGGCCGTGGTGATCACCACCTGCACGCCCTTGCTGGCCGCGTCCACCACCGCCTTGTAGATGGCGTCCACCGACGGGTCCCCCGGGGCGGCCACGGCCAGGGGCTCCTTCCCCTGCTGCCCCAGGGGGGGCTCGGCCCTCGGCTGCAGGTCGCACGGGGGTTCTTGGAAGGGCGGGAGCAGCGCGGCGGAGCCGTCGGGAACCGGCGCCATCCCCACCTGGGTGATCATCCTCTTGTTCAGGGCGGCGGCGTCCTCCTGCATCCTCACCTGGGGAAAGCAGAGGGAAAGGTGGAGCTGCTGCTCTGCCTTGGCAGGTCACAGGGTCACAGGACTGGCTGGGGCGGGAGGGACCTCTGGAGATCACCCAGTGCTACCCCCTGACAGGGCTGGTGGCACAGGAACTCTCCAGGTGGGTTTGGAATGTCTCCAGAGAGGGAGACCCCACGACTACCTCAACGTTTTAAATAAAAACCCAGGCCAGGGTGACCATCCCTTACAGCACACCCTTTTATTTTGGTTATATATCGGTGACAAAGTTTAATGCTGCACAAGGCAGAGAGAAAGAATAAACAGCCTAATTTAGAGGAAATCAAACCCGCTGGCTCCGAGACTTTGCCTCGTGGATTAAACTGGACACCCTGCATGACTTGGGACAGCCTCCCATGCACTGCTGAGACAACTTTGTCATCTCTCCCAGAGCCTTTCAGCAATTTCCTCTTCTCACTGAAGCACAGCACCTTCCTTTTCTCCTCTCAAGTCCTAAACACCTGCACCAAAGTCAGTATTTCTGACACAGAACCGCACACTGGTTGGGGTTGGAAGGGACCTTAAAGCCCATCCCATTCCATGGGCAGGGACACCTCCCACTATCCCAGGGATCCCAACCTGCCCTTGGACACTTCCAGGGACCCAGGGGCAGCCACAGCTTCTCTGCCCGACCGGTGCCAGGGCCTCCCCACCCTCCCAGGGAAGAATTTTGTCCTGGTTTCCAATCTAAACCTGCTCTCTGTCAGTTTGAAGCCATTTCCTGTGTCCTGTCACCCCAGTTCCTGATGCAGTCCCTCTCCAGCCTCCCCACAGCCCCCCCAGGCACTGGAAGATGCCATGAGGTTTCCCTTCTCCAGGCTCCCCCAGCTGAGATGATCCAGTCCAACTCCTGGCTGCCCAGAACCTCCGGACAAAGTGACTCCACAGCCTCCAAGTTCTGTTCTCAACTACTCCCTTTATTTTCTTCCCAATATTCTGTCCTCCTGAAATGCTCCTCATTCAATTCCTGCCATGCAGGCCATCACTGTCCTTTGGGAATTAGCCAACATTCCTATTTTTTCCCTGTTGGTTACGTGCCTTCATGCTTTCCTTTGATGCTGTTTCCAGTCTGTCTATGGGATATCTGGGCACTCCAGTCCCTCTATCCCTGTATCCCTGTGCTCTGCATCCCTAAGCCAGGCACTGCCTCAGCCAAACTGGCACCTCCAGATTAAACCAACTGAGCTTCTTCTGCTTCTTGTCACATCCGTGGGCAGGGAATGTCAATGGGAACACTGTCACAAAAACTGCAAAGAACAAGGGCAAAATATTCCAAAAGCCCTTTTAACTTCTTACCATGACTGTTTATATAACTGGGAATCTGAAGGAAGAAAACACTGAGCTAAAGCTACAAAAATTCCCACAAGAGAGGGAAGGAACAGCCAGAGAACTGAGACTTTGCACAGGAACATCTACCCTGAGAAAATGACACATGTTTTTCCCCCTTAAAGGGTAAAGCACTGCCTGGCTTTCCCTGCATCCCCCATCCCCACCTCTGGAATTCTGGAGCCACCACAGCAATGCTGAATAACAACTAACTCGTATTTAACTCTGGGTTTATTACCTATTTTTGCAGTGTCAGTGTGCTAAGTTTGATGTTCAACTTGCACTAATAAGAATTATTATTTAGGTGGGGAGCAGGGAAGTATTTCTGCACTGTTTGTCATTGTGCATTCACTCTAATCCCTGTTTTCTTCAGGCTATGGAATCCACACCCCAGCTCCTCAATCCAGCTGCAGTGGGAACACAAGAGGACTTACACACAGTCACCTACAGTAACTCATTAAGTTTCTAATTACTGTAAAGCGATTTCAGTATTTATTTCTCGCCACTGAATTATCAGAATGGGCTAAATGGGAATTTATGGTAATTTCTGTGGAATTGAAAAGACTTTTGCTAAAAATGTATAGTATTGTCAGCACATAAATAGCACATTTTTTTCAGTATGTGCAGAATAACTTACCCCAGGAAACTAGACCCAATTCCTAAGGAGAAAGGTATGAAACTCCAACAACAAATGTTACTGATCTGCAAAATCCATAAACTATTGAAATAGTATATTCTATACAGTATATATATATAAAATTATGTTTATATAATATATATAATTATATCTATCACATTGTCTTAATCAGCAAAGAAAACCACACCCTGGAGGGTGTAATTTTCCCTCCTGAGAGGTGCACATTTGTTTGAATATTGATCTCATTTGGCTTCCTACCTGGAAATTCTGGAACAGACATGCCATGGGGTTGGGGTTGTTGGCTGGGCCAGGAATTTGGGGCTGGCCCTGAAAGCCCTGCACGTTCTGGTAACCCTGGAGAAGGTGCTGCTGCTGCTGCTGATTTGAAGGAAACATCTGATTGTTGTTTAACAGCGACTGGAGGTGACTCAGCTGATGGTTGTTCAGAGCAGTGTTGAGGGATGACACGTCACCTGGAACCCAAACACAGGGAAACACGAGTCACAGCCATTCCCAGGAATTCCCTTGACTCCAGCTTTCCCTGGCTGCTGAGAAATGCCCCTGTCAATCCCCCTGGAATGTTCCTCCAGGCTCGGCTCTCCCACTCTCTGTTTCTCCAGGATGGTTCCTTGGAGTGTCACATCTACCTGGATCTGCCAAAGGCTCCCAACAGGACTCCTGGCCTCTGGAACAGACTCTCTCCTGAGAGAGTCCATGTCTTGGAATGTTATCCCAGCAGTACTGGGGTGGGGAGGGGGAGGACACAGACAGGAAGTCATTTAAAACCCAACACAATTATGACAGAACCACGTGAGCTGTGAATGAGAAAAGGCTTTTTGGGTCACACATGGAACACTCTAAACAATTATTTCTTTACATTCTAGATTAAAAATCGCATTAATATTCTGTAGTACATGAAAATCTCTATGTGAAAATTCTAGTCAAATAGAACCTGACTTCATGAAATAATAAAGCTTAAAATATATCCATTTCTTTGGTTTTTTTTTAAGTTAAAAACTCATGTTTTCCTCAAAATTTCCATTTGCAGAGTCACTGGTTAGTTGTATTTTACATGGAAAAAGGCAAGTAGGGCTGAGTTCACTGTGGCCATTCAGTGGGTCAGTATGAGGTATGAAGTCAAATATTAAGTTAAAACACTTATCAGCTCTTTGCTATTATTTAATTCCTCCCAGTAGAATTAAGATTTCTTGGACCAAAGAGAGGAGCATCAACTCTTGTTACATACCCTTGGTAAAAACAATCAAAAGAATCATCCAGGGGAAAGAAACCTTGCATTAAAGGGCTTTTTAATCACTAATTCTGGGATGTAGGTGATCTCCTGCACAGCTGCTCCCACCAACCCTGTGCTGCCACCCAGGGCTGCTCCTGAGCTGCTGCTCCTTGGACACTGAAACAACTCCAGCTGCTCACTCAATTTTCAGTGTATAGAGCAGGTCCAGGTGGCAGAATGAAGAATTTCCAAAACCAGTGTTAAATACTAAGGAATTAAAGCAGAACGTGCTTTATATTTCCACAAGAACGGTAATGTTTTCTCAAGGAACAAACTGCAACACACAAAATAAAGGACGGTAGAACGGAGGTTTTTTTAAAAAAAGAGAAACTAGAATCCAAAATTCCCCCTCCCCAACCCTCTTCATTTTTATTTATTTTTTTTTTAAATTTCCTTTTATATCTGGGAAGAAACTGAACTTACCAAGCAGACCTGTCCCCAGTAGAGGGTTAAGGAGCTGTGGCACCACAGAGTTACTGTTGAGTTTAGGTGGCCCAGGTGCACTCCCAGCACTATTAGATATGTTCAGCAATGTTTCTGCCATGGACACCACGGCTGTCCCACCACCCAGGGCTGAGACAGACAGTGCTGCCACTGCTGCTGATGTAGTGGTTGTGGTAGTGGTTGCCTGGGAAGAGGTGGCTACGGAAACCTCCGGATGGTGAGCGGAGCCGAGGACACCCCCCACCAGCTGGGGATTCAGGGCCATGAGCGCCGAGGCCCCAGAGCCGGCGGGCAGGAGCAGGGGGTTGGAAGCTGTGTCAGAGCCCGGAAAGCTGGGAATGGGGTTGGAAAGGAGGGTCTCCACCCTGGCGCTGTCGGGCAGGGGCTCGGGGGGGGCCGTCGGCTGCGCGACCGAGGGCAAAGGGGGGTTCTGCTGCTGCAGCAAATCTGAGATGGTCACATTGAAGGATGGCACGGGAAGCATGGCAGCTGCTTGGGCTTGGTTCTGGAGGAGGGCTGCCAGGAGCTGGAAGTGGACAGGCTGCAAAACCTGCCCGTCCACGTCACCGGAGAGAAAAGCTAAAGCAGCGTTTACATTCGGGTTGAGAAAACCTAAAGGGTTGAGGTTGACCTCAGACTTGCCTTCTCCTGCTGAAGGCTGGAGGATATTTAATAGATTCTGGTTTAGGAGATGCTGCTGATTCACTGGCAAAGAGATAGGCAGAGAATTGAGGAGGTTTTGATTCAGAGCGTGTGGAAGATTGTTGTTTGAAGAGCTGTTCTGCGGGAAGGGAAGCGAGTGTTCGTGGCCGGCGAAGGGGAAGTCGCTGCCCAGGGGCAGCTGGCCCTGCTGCAGAGGGTGCCCGGCTGCAGTGGTGACTATCACTCCATCCTGGAGCACAGACGTTGTCTTGGTGATGGCAGGTTGGCTGGTGCCGGCGATGGCGATGGAGGATGATGGTCCTGAACCCCCTGCAATGCGAAAAAAACGGGATTATTCGTGGGATTCTGCCTGTTGGGAGACACCACCCGAGTCACACACCACCAAGTCAGTCGTGCTGGACACCCACACACTGGAAAATTGAGTGTTTTGAGCATCCACACTTGGGTGCTTCTAAAATATGAATGAATTTGCCACCAGCTACTCCAGACACTCATCGGGAATTATTGAACTATTCAAAGTTCCTTGAGAGGGGATAGAACAGGATTTCATCCACTGGTATAAACCTCAAAGCAGCCATGACTTCACAGAATTAGCTGTGGATCAGTCTGGAATTCTTGGAAGAAGGATCATGGATGATGCTGGGTAAAACAATGTGGGAACTGTTTTCCAGTTCTAGTTCATTAATGGGCTTTTGGATCTTAAAATATCATTTAAAGCATTATTTCGGGCTCCTGAATTAAAATACATGGTGTGATGATGCCTGTGATGAAATCTAATGGGTAAAATACATTCTGGTCCAGGTCAGTGGGAATCCAAAACACCACAATAATTTATAAAGAAAAAAATGTAAATTGGGGTGGTCTAATCAAATCCATCACTTGGCAGGGAAGGAAAGAGCAACTGGGCAAATCTGCTATGAAAAAGTTACAAAGAAAGAGTAATAAAGTTTATTTGGGAATCTTTAAACACTTTTAGCAAAGCTGGAGTATAAAATATTATTTTTCACTCAAGGCAGAGTCTTGAATTGACAGGGGTCACATCCAAAAAACATGGAAGGAGCTCAGGAGAATGAAAGCAAAGGAAATTGCCTTGAATTACATTTTTCTACTTTATTTATTGCAGTTCATTAGAGAACATTTTAATATGAAATACTGCATTTATATAAACCTGTATAATTATAAATGGATTTAACTATGGTTTTATGCAATAAATCATTTTCCATTCTCAATTGCCTTGCAAATATAGCTCAGAGGATGAGAGATCAGAAGGTATTGAGCAATCAGTTATCACTTTTCTAAGCAAATACTCTTTGAAAAGGGATATTCAACCACACAGGTAAGAACTGAATTAAATCTTTACATCAGTTGCCAGTTAAAAATACAATTTTTCAAGCACTATAATGTTATGACAACTCAAAAAAGGTACAAAATTAACACAAAATTAATGAGGCACTGCCCTGAAAGATCCCACCCTCTCTCCCAGGTGCCATTATCACGTTTCAGTGCAGAAATGAAATCATAAATTAACAAAAGGTGAGGTGTAATCACAAAGCAGGGGATTCTGTGTGACAAGAATTATGTTAATTGAGCAATGAAAGTGGTTTCATGACAAGTGCATTTCTTGAGGCAGCAGTTTGGAACAAAAAACCAGATAAACACTCAGGAACAAAACCCAACCACCACTAAAAATACACATCCCACTGGATTTCCACTTCTGGCTCCGTGTTTAACATCTCAGACTGGGCAGGAAGAGCAAAGAAAAACCTGCTAATTGGACAAATTGCCCAGGAATTATTCAAATCTGCTGGTGCAGGTGAATGGAAGATTTGAGAAACACCATTCCCAAAGTCATTCCTGTGTGGTTTTAATGGAAGAATCAGCTGTACCACTCAAATTCCAGGAGATGGATGATGACAATGCTTAAAAATATAGGGGGTTTCTTAAACAGTGTGGTGGAGAAATTGCTCCCTGAGCCCAGACTCTGTCACTGCACTTGCAGACACATTGAAGGTCAGTCTCCAGGTGGCCCAGGTAACACCTCCAGACCTTCACGTGGCTCCTGCTCCCACTTGTAAATGGCTTTCCATGTAAAATCTCACTGGAACAGATAAAACCAGCTTGGCTGAGCAGGAATAGTCTGATCCCTGGATTTTCTAAGGCTTGAGTTCATTCCAGGCAGTACTTTTTTGGAAACTCTGCTCTGGGGGACAGAGAGATCACCAGGTTTTTCCCTGGTGGCTACAAACCTCTTCCCTCAGTATTGGAAATCCCTGGATGAGATGGAAGACACTGGATGTGTCCAGCAGCACATGGAGAGATGTTTAATCCAGGCAGGAGGAAACTTACAGAGAACTCTCACAAACACAAAAGCTCCTTTTGGGATATTCCAGTGGACCTCTTCTCTGGTTTTAATTTCTTTATGGTCCTGTTTTCCATTCCTCAGGGAAATGACCACATGGCACAGAGTTTGCTGGGAAGCAAATCTCCAAGTTGTAAAATTCTTGATGGGTTTTGGCAAACTCAGCTCTGTTGTCTGACCCCCACCAGCCACCACTCCTGGGGACTTCACCTGAGGGGGCCAGAGTGCTCTTTCTCCAGGTTAATTAAGGTACTAATTAATTGCTACTGAGGAAAAAAAAAAAATCTTGACGGATTGTGAGTAGGAGGAAGAAAATGTGTCCTTATTTCAATCCAGACTGGAGAAGTTTGGGAGTGGAAGAGGCGACGAGCAGCCAGATTTCAGCAGGAAAAGAAAACACAAATATCCCCCCAGGAATGTTTGACAGAAAGGCACAGCAGGAATCGGGGTAGAAAAGTCCTGAATTGGGTGTAGCAAATACAGTATTTGCAGCTACAGCCCGGGACAAATTTCTCTTCAGCAACAGAACTGCCAGAATATGATTTCTCTTCCCAAGCCCCATCTCCAAGGAGTCAATATTCCAGATGAAGATGTGCAAGCCCAGCCATTGGCACTGGAAGTGCTGCAGGAGCTTCTCCATGTCTGATCCCAGTCCAAAGGACACACTGTGAGTTGGGTTTTCCCCTTCACAAAACACGTGTAATGTCCTCGTGCCCCTGACAGTTGTGGTCCTGGGGGAGCACCACGACATCCCCTGGAACTGCCCCTCCCCAGCTCCAAAATGGAATCCCTGAGATCCTGCTTTTTTGACTCGAGACCAGCTGCAAGGAGAAGGAAGTGATTCCAGTGTGGAAATGGATGATGGACTTGATGATCTTTTGATCCCACAATTCTGAGATGTGCAGAGAGCACCAAACCCACAAGGTGCTCATCAAAGCTCTGGAAGGAGATAAACTCTGGATGTCCCTTGGGACATTTATTGGGATTTTCCCAGAGGGTGGGATGAGGGTGGAAAGCACAGTGGGGGTGTGGTGAAATGATCCCTTTGGAAAACAGGAGCACAGCTCTGAGCCCTGCATTTCCCTCAGGGCTGGAAAAGGAAAACCAGAGGATAAGGAAGAGCTTTGACACGGCACCAACTCCCCCCAAACTCCAACACATCCCAAACTCCAGCCCCAAACGGCTCGTTATGGCCAAATCCAGGCTCCAGGGTGACCATGGGGAGGGTTTTGATGAGAAATACAAAGAAGGAAATCACAACTTATTCCAAATTCCATAAAACCACGGCGCTGGAAACCCTGGGTGCCCAAGGGTCCATGTGTGAGCTCAGTAAACAACAGTCCTGAGTAATCAGAAGGTCTTAAGGGTAAAAGCAGGATGAAAAAAACATGAAGGAGGCAGAAAAGAAGGCACAAAAGGCCAGGACAAACCCAGCCCCTGCAGACACAGAGCTCTGCCAAAGGTCCTCCTGCCAGGTGGTGAGAAAAATAACACAGGGAAAGGAAGAAATATGCAGAATGCAGAAAAAGGAGATCTGTTGTCCTCTTAGAGGGCCCAAGAAATGTGCTGGGAGCAAATAAATGGAAATTGAATAAGATATTAATTTTTAAAGCTACTACTGATTTTATATAAGAGCATTTTTTATCATTTTCTTTTGAAAGCAGGTTCATTTTCCTGTGTGGATTTTATCTGTGTTCATTTGTTTAAAGTGTTCCTTGACAGGTATTCTTCAGCAGAGACAATGAAACAATGGCTCTTATGGAATCAGTTGGTGTTCCAGAGGACTCATTTAAAATAAAGAAATCAGAGTGGAAGGTAGTTATCATTAATATCAGCATTGTCCTTCCATGAAAAGACAGGAATACAATCCAGAGCCCACTTTGGTTTGAGTCCTGTATGTATTTGAGTTGGGGAAGGGGGTGGAATGAGATGGTCTTTAAGGTCCTTTCCAAACCCAACCATTCCAGGATTCTGTGATTCTAACTATATATATATTTTCCTAAAAGACTGCATTTAAAGCATATCAATTAGGAAACAGCAATGCAAATAACAGTACACAATTAATTTCTCTGTAAGAAACTCTCTGTTGTATATTCTAATATTTCAATAGTCAGGAATATATCGCTGGAATTTGTGGAATAAAAATAATGGCTAAAACAGGTTATTAAGTACTCAGAAAAATGGAGAACTTGCTCACTAGCCATGAACACCTGAAACATTTTAAGAGCTGAGAACAAATAAATGCTATAGATTCTATTTTATCAATTCTTTTTATAGGATTATGGAATCCCAGCCTGGTTTGGGTTGGGAGGGACATTAAGGATCACCCAGTGCCACCCCTGCCCTGGGCAGGGACACCTCCCACTGGCCCAGGTGGCTCCAACCTGGCCTTCTTTTTTAATTCAATACCTGACTCAATTTCACTCCTGGCTCTTTTCCTTGCCCCATCTCCTCCGAATTCTGCATTTTTCCATCAGTGCTGTTTTTAAAATGACTTTGGGAAAGCTGTTCTGAAGTGCTCAGCTGTTACCAGAGCTAAATATGTGCAGGAAATCCCATGGAATTAATTCAGTTTTTCTCCACAAAAATATCTTTAATAAGACTCATCTTTCTGCATTATTTTATTATTATTTTGTACAAATCCTCTAACTTTTATTCATATGAATTCCCAGAAAATTGCATGTAAAACACCAGCCAGGTAAGAGTTTGGTTAAATCAAAGACTGCGAGCTATTGGCAAATTCAAATTTTAAGAGACAAACCCCAAGCTGTGTCTAAAAAAGCAGAGAACATTTTCCCTGTTCTTTACAGTTCTTATTTGAATAGAAAAATAATCACTTTTCTCTCCCCAAAACAGTAACAGAAGTTCCATCAGTAGAATTTAGAAAAGTAGGTGCTGATTTAAATAAAAGTGATTCCTTAAAATTGCTCCCAACCAGGGAAATGTCCCCCTGGAAGTTTCTAGAAACCCAAAATCAATAGGAAATTTAAATTGTCTTTCTAATTAGAAGAGGAACTGCTTGGTATCCTGTCTAGGGGTCATTTCAGTTCAACCAGAATTTTTTCTCAGACACAAAAAGAAGCCAGATACTCAAGAGTCAGAAAAGTTCTACAGACTTTATAAATCTAGGAGATAAAACATAATTTTGGGGAGCAAATCCATAGACTCACATACTGAGAAACACCACTTAATGTGATATATTAGAAAATATTCCATCTTTGATGAGGACTATATTGATTTACCCTTAATCCACTACATTTAAGCTTTAATTCAGCCAACACTTTATACTTTCTGTTCCTCACATCACCAAAATATGGACACAACCACAGCACCATCCCTTTCCACCCAAACCATTGTCCCAGCTCTCCCAGGAGGGAAGGGAGGATACTCACCCCACACTCAGTGTGTCAGTATTCCAAGGCTGAGCATTCCCACAAAAAGGAAATCACTTGGTTTTGGTGCTGAATGCAGCAGTTTGAGCCACAGTGATTGTCCAGAAAATAATAAAATTAATAATAAAAATAATAATAAAAATAATGCAGTTTTCGGATGGTGCCCACGAGGAAATACTTGTAGGAAGAGATACTGTTCCTTGGCAGATTCCAGGGAATTCCCAAGTGCTGGAACAGCCCTGCTGACCAGCTCAGAGTGGGATGTGCCTGATCCCAGGATCTGCTGCAGAACAGACCCACAGCCACCCCCAGGAATTCTGCTGCCCTCTGCCAGAATTCCTGGTATTTCTGTTCCTCCCAAGAATTCACTCAGGTTTTTTATTTTCATTTGTTTTGTGGAGTTCTGTTTGCTTTTTGAACACCACTGTCCTGACACTTTGCATCAAGTAGATTAAATCCAAGTCTCCTAAACCCCTTCTTGGAGGGTCCTGTTTTCCAAGGCCATGTTCCATTCCCAATTATACTGGCTGTATAATAAAATAAACTCCTCTGAAGAGGAGCAGAAGCTCCTCACTGATTGTTATTGGCCTCTTCTCTATTTAATTATATTTTACTATTTCCATTCTGCACATTTCACCACTAAAAATTCCTGTTCCAGGCCTTTGTTTGCCAAATTTGTCCATTATTTGCCACTGTTAAATTTCCAGATCCATATTTCTGGTATTTCATACAACTTATCATCTCTATTTCTATTTGTGATGGTTATTGTGGTTCCCTTAATTTCTTTTACCAGCATGAAAAACCTAAATAAACCCAATTAAATACAAATAAATAAATAAACCCAAACAAATACAATTAAATGCATCACGCAGTGACACAGCCCATCCTGCAAAAAGAACAAATTCCAGCACATTCCCACTGAAAATTACATGGAAACTCAAGGTATTATTTGTGGAAGAAGGAAACAAGAGCTACAAGAGCAAAGCTTGGTCCATGTGGTTAAAACACAATTAAAAGCTCAGGCAATAACCAGGTAATTGTGAGGATTCATAGGATTTTTTTCTCTCAGGATCTATTTTGGAGCAGTAGCTGTTCTGAATGTTGGCACAGACACAGAAAACTGATTTAGCAACTAAAATACTGAAAAACAAAGGGGAAAAAAGCCACAGACTGAAATATGAACAGGAGTTTCCTGAGAGCATCTTACTCAGCTGAACTGCTCTGGAAAACTGGGGTTACATGGGCTTTGCCCAGCTCCAAAACTAACACCCCTTCCTCCCATTAGTACAGGATAATTCCCAATATTCCTCTGAGCAGCTTTGCTGCAGAGCTGGGTGCTGACTGGGAACCCACCTTTATTTTTAAAAGTTATTATTAACACAAAATCCTCTGCATTTCACACGTGTTTCATGGAAAGAATGCTCCCATTCCCCTGAAAACAGCACAGAATCCTCCTGTCTGGAATTCCACAGCCTGTGGATTAGATGTAACTCCCACATCTGAGCCCTGTGCTGCTGTGGGGTCTCAGGCAGGAGTTTGGGAGAGGGTTTATACCTGATTTTAGGGAATAACACAGAGATAACACAATCCCAAACTTCATTCTGAAGAAGAAAAGAGGTCTGTAGGCTTCTTGTCACCATCAATGGTCAATAAAATAATTAAATGCAGGTTGTGTGTATTTTTCAAGCACCAAAACTAAAGAAACAACCCCCTTGGTAGCAAGGAATGGAACATATTCCCAACTTCCTAATCTTTGCCTACACAGAACTACCACTTATATTTTAGATAAGGAAAAAAAGGTGCCACTTAAGGCTTTATAATTATCCTGCCCTAATTCCATCAGCCATCTCCAGAGGGTTGGGAATTCCCCAGCAGCAGAGCAGCTCCCAGGTGGAATGACAACCTATTCCCACATCCCTGAGAACCCAAGTGGGTGTTGATGTTGAAACCTTTTTCTCCACGGGGTTTGACACAGGCACAGATTTGTCTTCTTGGGAGGGAATCCAGCTTTCCTGAGGATTGGAAACACAAGCACAGGCTCAGAGGGACAGGGAAGCAAAGCCCCAGACCTTTGTCCTGTGCAGGAGAGAGGCCAAAGTCTCCCAAGGGAAATGGCACAGGAGCTGCTCCTCTGTCAGTGGGACAAGGCAAAAGAGCTGCTCCCAGGGACCCAGAGCTGCTCGACTGCCTCACAAACCACCACCACAGGGAAGGGAAAAATGAGCCTTTTTATCCCAGGAATGGGGAGGAACACTTAGAAGTCATTAGAAACCATGACCAGCATAATATTAGGGAATTATTGGTGTAATTGCAGTCTGTGTTTTAAAGGAGGAGGCTCAGGAATACAGAGCAGGCTCTGGGGTTAATGGCAGACTGATGGCTCTTGGTCACCTTGGTGTGACCTGTTTTCATCCACACAAGTACCATTTCCAGTACTTTGCAGTCAAATGAAATCCCTATTTTTGAGCTGTTTCCCTTCTGTCTTTAAACACCCCGGAAACAGGAACAGCAGCAAACAAACCAGGAAATCCCTCCCTACCCTCCTGCCACTGAATATACAGTTTATTCAACCTTTTAATCACCAGTTTAGTAAAATTATCGTGATTAAGGCAAACCCAGACTCAGCATTCCCTCGTGTTGGCCCTGAAAAGGGGTATTTTGTAAATTTTGGGACTCCTACTATTATCTGCTCCAATCTCTGGTAACACCAGCTCTTTAATGCCAGCAATAAAGAAGACAGGTATCACCTGGATAGTCCAACCCAGGGGTGGAATAGCAGAGCATGCTGAAAAAAATACCCAGTTTATTTGGGGAAGTGACAAAAGAGGTGTGGGAATGTTCAGAAGTGCAGGGATTTTATTTATGCAGCGTGTGTGGAAGTTAATAGGAGCAGGAGCTGTCTCAGTAAAAGAGATGATTTGTCCAGAAAAAGGGAGACATTTTAGTTTACCACTGTTTCTCATTAGAATCCCAGAATGGTTTGGGTTGGAAGGGACCACAAAGCTCAGGAACACCTCCCACTATCCCAGGGTGCTCCAACCTGGCCTTGGACACTTCCAGGGATCCAGGGGCAGCCACAGCTTCTCTGCCCAACCTGTGCCAAGGCCTCCCCACCCTCACAGGGAGGAATTTCTCCCCAACATCCCATCTCTCCCTGCCCTCTGGCACTGGGAAGCCATTCCCTGTGTCCTGGCACACCAGTTCCTGATGAAGATTCCCTCTTTGGCTTCCTCGTGGAAGTGCCCCTCAAGGCACTGAAAGGCTGCTGTGAGGTCTTCTCTCTTCTTACTTAGGTATCTGGATATATCAGCACCAACTTTTCACAGGGGTAAACTCAAGTTTAAAAACCAGACACACCAAAGGAACTTAACACCAGGCACCACGAATTCCCCAGCAGTCAGACCCAGGGTTCTCCCCTCAGGAGGCCACGTACCTGCTTCAGGACTGCTCTGGTTACAGCTGCTGACGATGCTGTTGGGGATCACCGGAGTGGAGGGTGCCTGGATCCTGGCCTGAGGTGGGTTTGGGTGCAAGGAGTTTCCTAAAGCCACTCCCGCCTGGGCGAGCGCCCCGCAGCCGCCGCTGGCCTGCATCTGGTTCAGGAGACCCGCCAGGTGGGTGGTGCTGGCCGGGCCGGGGCCGTGGCCGAAGGTGGGGGTGGTGTTGTGGCAGTGCAGCCCCTCCCCTCGCAGGGGCAAACCGGGGGCCAGCGGGTTCTGGAGGCCGCCCGAGCTCAGGGCGGGCTCTGCGAAATGCAGCTGGTTCCCAGAGCAGGGCAGAGCAGAGCTGGAGCTCCCACAGCCCGTGGAACTATTGCTGCTCACGTGGGAGCTCTGACAGCTCATGGACTGCAGGAGCTGCGACATGGAGCTGATGGGGAAGGAGCTTTGACTTTGCTTTCTTATCAAATCGGATCCGGCTTTGGGAACCCCGGAACTGTCCAACTGAGACTGTCTCAGCAAACTCAGCACCGTGGTGGTCGGCTGCTTTCTTTTCCTCAGAGGATCTTTTTGCTGAGACATCAGTTTATCTCTCAGTGCTGCTCGGCCGCTCTGCCCTTCCGTGGTGGGGAGGAGCACGTTGGCAGCAGGAGGGAACATGGAATTTAAAGTGCTGTGTCCTTCCGAGTTGCCGCCGCTGGCAACAGGTCCAGAATTGCTACTGCTGCTATTGTTGTTACCAGCAAGTTTATTTTGATTTGCTAGCTGTGCTTTGGCTGCTGCTGAGAGTAAACTGCTCGCTGGAAAAGAGGCAGCGTTGTGCTGGTTCAAGATCTGATTTAAAGGCATTCCCAGCAAACCGGGCTGACTCTTCAAGGAACCGCTTCCAGCCGACGCAGTGGGAAAAACTGCATTGTTGGGAGGATTTAATACATTACTCATTCCAGCAATTAACGGGTTGGGGATGTCCTTGTACTGGTTCAGTCCGTCGTGCTTGGTGGAAGGGCTGGATGGCATAGCTGGCCTCGGAGACCCTATCGTTGACCTCGGGGACCTGGGAGGGACTTTAATGCCACTACAGGACGACTGTGGTCCTACCGGAGGCAGCAGGAAATTCCCGTGATCCGACGACGTGGAAGAGGAACGTGATCTTTGGGGAGAAGCCTCGATCCTTCCGATCCCGGCTCCCATCATGTGGACCGGGGACGTCACCGGCGAAGGGGACAGGGAAGTGGAGGCGGAGTGCTGGAGCCTCTGGCCGTGGCTGCCGTGGTTCATGTGGCCGGGTTTGACGGTGGGCAGGGGCAGGTTGCTGGGCAGGGGGACGACGGCGGGGGGCATGCTTACATTCATCACGGGTACCTGAGAGTGGGCGCTCGCGTGGAACGTGGAGGGGGCCATGATCACGGGGTTCTGGGGCACCGGTTTGCTGGGAATCGGGTCCAGGATGCCAAGAGGATCCTTCTCGGATGTTAATGGCTTTTTCTGAAGAGCACAGGACGGCGGGGGAGGGGGCGGGGGCGGGCCCTGGGGGGGTTTGTGGTGGAACATCGCCCGCGGCATTTCCATGCCGGGAGCCGGGAAGTTGCACATGGGCTTTTTCATGACGGGGCTTTTCGTGGGCAGGGTCGGGGAAAGAGGTATATTAGTCCTCGCAGCCATTGCGCAGGATGACTGTATGGGAGAGCCGTGGAGCAGGACCGACGGCGGAGACAGAGGGGTCCTGCTCATGTGGATGGGACTGGAGTTGGGCGCCCCGTGAAAACCGGGATTGTTCCTCGTGAAAACATCGGGGCTCCCCAGAGGGTCAGTCCTGGGAGAGATGGAGCCGTCCCCGTAGATCTGCGAGCCCGATGAAGCTGGGCTGGGCATCCCGCCGTGGCTGCCGCGGTACGGAGACTTCTGGCCCAGCTCGCTGCTCCCCAGCCTCTGCCTGGGATACACGGGATGGAGCTCTGCTTGCTGGCTCGCAGCCATCTCCTGCACGTACAGCCTCCCCATGGCATTGGATGCCCCAATCATCAGCTTGAAAGGAGTCTTACATTCCGGCAGCACGGAATTTGTAATTCCTTCGTGCGACTTATTCCTCACGGATCTCGGAGTTGCTGCTCGAGTGGGAACTACTGGAGTTGCACCTGGTGTTGGAAGCACACGAGAGTTACTGTTTGGAAATCCACGTTTCAGTGCACGACTACTGCACACTGAAGTGTGTGAAAATACTCACAAAAGCAAGAAAGCCTCTGGCCAAACCTTTGCTTCCATGGAAATAAACCCTCATCCATAGAGTAGCGGCTGGAATGGCGGGTGTTGCCCAACCCCACAGTTGTACAAACCTTAATTTAATATCCCATATAAATACGGAGGACTTCAAACCTTTTTTCCTGCCTTTTTGTCTTTTCTAACCATCAGGCCCCAGTGCCCCACTCCTGGATCTCCAGCATCCTCCAGGCAGGAGGAGTGTGGAAAAGGAGCCTCTGGCACCATCTATTGAGGACAGGAGGAACAAAGCCCAGCCAGGACTGAGACTCGTTTCCCAGAGGAAAGGTCCTGTCCCAAATGCTGTCCCTGGCGAGGCATTCTCAATGCTTCAGATGTTTGTTTTCAGGATAAAACTCTCAGGAATATCTGCACATGTTGACACACAAACCCCTCAACAATGGAAACACTCCCTGTAAATCCCACTTTTCACACCAGACCTTCCTACAGGACCATCTTTATTTAAGAAGATTTTTTTCCCAATGTTTTACTCTCAGAATACCATCACAAGCAGCTCCAAGTCTGGGGGACTTTCTGCCAGTTTTGCTGCTCTGGGAATTCACAATCCAGCTCGGAAGGCTTGGCATGGAGCCTCTGAATGTGCCAACTCCAACTGGGAGCTAAAAATCTCATGTTCAGATGAACTCAGAGGTGCCTTGAAATTCCTCTGCTCCCAAGAACCCCATTCCCATCTTTCCTTCAGCCTGGTCAGACTGACAATCCTGCCTTCATCCCATTTGCTCAAGCAGCTACACAACAATAAAAACCAGTATTTTACTTGTCCCAAAATACAGCCAAAGTGTCATTGAGGGGACAAAACTCAAGGCTGAAGTGCAACATAAAATTAAGTATGAGAAGCCTCACCTTGAATCCTGGAGCAAAGCAAATGGTCACATGTAAGTGTGTAAAAATGAAAAGATATTTTGCTTACAAAGGCCATTTACTGGGAAATTTTCTTCTTTGCTTAATGCACAAAATTCTGACCAAAAGAGAAGGTAAGAGCACACGAATGTGACTGATACCTTTAATATTTAGCTGGTTTCACCTCCTTCATTTTGCTAACTTTTTGAAAACAGGAATGTAATTTAAATGCAACTCATTAAAACAATTAATAAGCAAACTGCACAGTAACTTGGGAAATTGCACTGTTCGTTAAAATTGAAATTAGATGGTAAAAAAACTTAAATAGTTAAATCCCTAAATTTCAATGTAAAAATCAATCCTATGAACAGCACAGGTTGAAGTTGCAGGATTTGTTGTTCCACCTTTTCTTTCACTCCAGTGACCCCCAGTTTTACAACATGGTTTGACCTTTCTTGTTTTGGTAACACCTGTCAACTCCAGCCATCACCGAATTCCCTCATTTTGTTTTGTTGACATGGATAATGAAAATGCTAATCCAGGTAGGTGCCTAAAAATAATCCTGGAGAAATTACAGTGGAGATCTCCTCTTCTCCCTTACAATGCAATTTCCCATTTAGCCACGTCCTAATCCCTTCCTAATCACTTTATTCTGCTCCTCTAATTTCCCATGTGACAGAATATCAGACATATTACTACAGTTCCAAAAGATGAGAGCTAATGTATTTTCTTTGCCTAGAACAATCTGATATCTTTTCCAAGAAAATCATGCTCTTAGTCTGGGATGACCTGATTTAGACTCATTTTCTATCTACCCACATCTGTGATTACTCCCTTCATTCATTCCTTAAATCTGTTTATTTTTGCACTCGTAGATACATCAGACTTCGGGGGAGGTTTTTATAGCAATTATATATATAAAATTAAGGTTATAAATGGTTCTGGTGGATTTTAATTTGACTCACTTGTTCCACCACCAGGACTAGTGAGAACCAGTGAAGGATGTGGTGCTTCCATGCTTTTGTGAAGTGTAGCCACAGCAATGATTTTCCTTTTGTGGATGCATAGTTTGGTGACATCTTCGTCCGCTTTGACGTCTTCAGCAGTTCTCTGCTTCACAGCAGCTCCAGGATCAAAATTAAACACCTGGCAGGAAAAATTCCAGCCTTTAAAATCATGAATAGAGGCAGCAAACTCAGCAAAACCACCTACACTAGGAATTTTATATAGAATATATAGGAATTTTCCTCTGTTCCTTAAGAGTTGACTGCTCCTACATTGCCCAAGAGATGCCCTGACAGGACTTTTTGAAACGATGAATAAAATGTGAATATATTTATAATAATAACCAAGTCAGACCCTTTCCAAGAGGGGAGGAGGCAGAGGGGAGGTTAATTTTGGATTTTATGGTATAACTTGGGGTGTACACCACTTATTTCATGTACTTCTGATGTGAACAGAGGTTAAGTCATGGCACAGCACATCACCTGACATCATCAGCTCCTAAATATGACAGTAAAGATCCAAAATGATGCTTTTCTTTACCTTGGGAAGAACAAGAGGACATTCTAGGCCACACTTGCATGTTCCATCAGTCAGCAAGTAAGTCTTCACCTGCTCCAAGCAGGATAATAAAGACCCACTGGGACTGTAAAGGAACAGAAATGATGAATACAAGCTATTTGAGAGGTCATGACTTGTCCCTGCCAGTCTAACACCTCACAAGGAGAGCTGATAATTAGCATTTTTTTTTCATATTATTTCTTGCTTTCGGTCAAAACCTGAGATAATATTTATTAAAAAAAAGCCCAAACCACCACTTTTAAACCCATTTTAAAGGAAACTAAACTTGCAGTTGGGTGTCTCAGTTGCATGAAGTTTGGTTTCATGCAGCTAAATGAAACCAGAGTGAGAAATATCCCACCAAGGAGCAGGTCCAGGGAGCTCCTGATAAACTGCACTCGGATTCCTCCAACTCCCACCAGAAAATCATTATCTCCACATCCAAAAATAGGACACTGGGAACTCTGTTACGGCAAAATCACTAATTCATGAGATGGAAAAGAGTTCTTGTGCCACCAGCCCGTAGCTCCCAGACTGCTCTTTATTATTGAACCAACTAAACTGTTTATCAGGGAAAGGATCCAGGGATTTATGAGGACTGGCTAAAACATTGGCTCTTAATGGCAGCTGTAAATAGCCCTAATTTGAACTTGAGTGGAATAGTTTGGATCATGAAAACACACCAGAGTCAAAATTCCAAACCCTGGTGCTTAAAACCCAACGTATAAACCTCTCATTCTGCACAAGAACCAAGTGACATCTAAGGCAACATCTGCAAGTGACATTTGAAGTTCTGCTGACACTTTGAATCAGTAATTTATTTGCCAGACTTGCCCTGAAATAGTTATTTTTGGGAGAAGTGAAGCTGAATGTGTGTAACAGTGACAGTTTTGAGGGTGAAGATGATAAAAGAGCAACCTAAAAATAGGTCTGAAGTGACAGGTCAGAAAGTCAAACCTTCCCTGTCTGAAATCCTTGGGGAGCAGGGGGAAACTACTCTTTATTTTAATTTATTTTAATTTCAGCTATGGACTGGTTAAACCACGACCCCTTTGGACTTTCCCAACCTGCCCTAACCCCAAGCAGGCTCCACTCTTGGAGATGGAACAGCTTCCCATGGGATTTGCTCTGGACAGTCCTCACCTACACCCCAAATCTCTACAGCCACTTTCTGTGCTGCTCAAAACATCCTGTTAAAAGGCATTCCCAGGAATATGCTCTGGAGTCAGGATGCTATTTCATCAGTAGGGCTTAAAAAAAGGCTGCTTTTTCTGGAATATTTCTAGAACAAAGCAATTTTCTATAACCTTGTTGTGCTGTTTGCCTGGACACTCAGGACCAGTTCAAGGAGATCCTGGAGCCTGGAAAAAAAACCTGCAGTGTGCTGATGAGCAGTGGGTGTGAAGGAAGGTCAGCCCAGTGAATCTGGGATTTGGGATCCCTCCTGCACACACATCCTGGGCCATTTGTCCATGAGAAACCAGCAAATTTAAAAAAAGGCCCAATTTTTTCTGTTCCTGGGCAGAGCTGTGAATGCAAAGACTCTTTTGTGGGCACAGATTTCCTCACACTTTGCATTGCAAAGGATAACCCATAGTTTCCTTTGTAAGAATCATGGAATCACAGACTGGATGGGGATGGAAGGGACCTTAAGATCACCTAATTCCATGGGCAGGGACACCTTCCACCATCCCGGGTTGCTCCAAGCCCTGTCCAGCCTGGCCTGGAGCACTTCCAGGGATGGTTTAGGCCCTGCTTTAAGGCAGCAGCACTGTTTTACTAAGCAAAGCCCTGAGAATCAACTCAGTGCTTTTACCAGGTAATAAAAATTAGTTAATTAATGGATTTAATCTTGATTTAATCCAAAGCAATTGCTGCCATCTGCCAGCAAGGCATGTGTGCTTTGCAAGGAAGCACAAACAGAGAGTCTTTATCCAGCTGGGATCACCTACTCCAGTTAAATCATGTCAGATCTTCCTCCATCCACTACTTTTCCCTTGGATAGCTGTGGAGTCAACATGGTTTGACCTTTCCTTGTCTCCATAAATGCTGAGCAGGTTGTGGAAACTCCATCCCTGAAGATCCAGCTGCCCTGACAGAGCCCTGGGAATGCTCCATGTCAGGCAGGAGAAGGGACTGTTTCACTTCCATCCTTAAACCACTGAGTTAAAGAATAAAAAACCACATGGGCAAAACTTGGGAAGAGGGCAGGAGTAACACAATCATCCCCAGAGCTGCAGGAAATGTATAAAACTTGTCAGAGCTGTGGAAAATGAAGTTCAAAAGCAGGTGGGATCATCAGGTGCATTAAAACACCAAAGCATTTTATATCCTGATGCCTGAGTATAAAGATTATTGGGGAAAAACCCCAACCAACCCAGAACTTTTCCTTTCTCATTGATTTTTAACTGAGGCAGAGGCCCAGCAAATTAGAGCTGTAATGGGAAGTAGAAGGGGAAGGTGATTTCTCTCTGACATGGGTATCACTGACAGGGGTTTGGTTTGATTCTGCTAATTGAGAACATAAACAAGAAATCCTGGAGTGCATCTCATCCTTTATGGCAGTTTAGTGTAAAATTGGAGCAGGCTTTGACTCATTAAAGAATTTTGTATTGGTAATACATAAAATGTAGTGAAGAACTGGTTATTTTAATCACAGAACAGTGGAATGAGATTAAGCAAATAACAGACTGATGATTGTGTGATGTAAACCTGCTGTACCCATATTTTGTTAAAGCTAACTCTGATCTTTTTTCCAATAACATTTAATTTACAGTCTGCTTGTCTGCACACATTTATTTAATACCAATTTCAATGCATTTCTTTGTGACCGTTCCAAGGAGAAGCAAAAAAAAAATCCAATAAGCTACAAAAACAAACAAATAAAGTACCTAAAACTTTGGATTTAGGCTTATGTTCCTGGTTTTTTTCCTTACATGAGAAATGTGAGGAATCCATAGAAATAAATCTTGCTGGAGAACATCAGTGATAGTGAACACAGGCAAAAAAAAAAGATGTTTTTTTGAGCTATTGAACAGCCACAACACTTATTCAGGTACTAAGCAGTCACATAACTTAAATTTCCTTTCAAAAGAATCACGGAATGCTGGAATAATTTGGGTTGAAAGGGACCTAAGGATCATCCCATCCCACCCCTGCCATGGGCAGGGACACCTCCCACTATCCCAGGGATCCCAACCTGCCCTTGGACACTCCCAGGGATCCAGGGGCAGCCACAGCTTCTCTGCCCACCCTGTGCCAGGGCCTCCCCAGTATCCTCCTCAAACCCACCCTCCCTCAGCCCCAAAAACAACCCTGCACTTGGAGAACAAGGAGCCCCTGAAATTCCCTGCACAGGACACGAACCGAGCCACTGATTGACTGCACCAACTAATTAATTTCCTGGCAGAACCTCACCCAGAACCACCCATGCCCCCTGGGGTGGCCTTACCTGATGTAGAGAACTCCACTTTGGTCCACCCTGCGCTGCCAACCAATGGGGACTTGCACTGCTGGTGGCCCTCCATCCGTGTCCCCTCCGTCACACTCCTTGCCACCATTCATTTTCCTGTTTCTGCTTGTGAGTCTTCAAAGGTATCAACAGGAAGGTGATATCCTTTTCCTACATGTCATCCTGGCCTCCCAAAGCAGGCCCTGCAGCACAGCTTATCCCAAATTGTACAAAGTGCATTGGGAGGCTCCGGCTCAGTTTGAAACCAAGTCCTTAAAAGTGGCCATTTTGGTTAACGAGTCACTTGCCCATTAGAATCCACATTAAATATGCAATGTTTTAACTCCTTATATATTCATAAGGATGAACTATATAGATAAAAATTAGTGCTTCCGACTTGGGAAAATCATAATTCACCAATCCTTTGTTACCTGTCAGAAAGGAGAATGGGGAAAAGGAGAATTCCTAGTTCAACAGCATGGCTCCAAGCTTGGTGACTGTCTAAGGTAACTTGTACTTTGTGAAAGCTCGTCTCATTTTTATAAATATGAGTCAGATCCAAAACCTCCAGGTATTATACCCTTTATATGCCACATTCTTTTTGTTTTCTTTTTAGCTTGTTGTCCAAGTTGTCTTCCTGGGTTTCTTTCATGACTCCTTGGCTCCAATAAAACAGCCTGGAAAATACAGATGGAGGAGACACGTGAGGTGTTTTCTCAAGTCTTTCAGCCCAGTTCAGTAACTCAGGAGGATGTTTACAGCTGCAGACATTTAAAGAGCTTAAAATCAAAATTTTAAATGTCAATGGAACCATTAAAATAAGGCTTAGAGTAAATACAATCCTGCCAGAATATTCTATTTATATGTGGATGCAACTGAGCTACATCTTAAAAGCCACAAGAGTGAAGCTGCTATTAAATAGTTAATGTGCAGTTTGGGGGAATTAAGGGATGTATTCACTGAATATTTTCACATATCCTTCTCTTCAGAACTATCAGCAGCTGACTAAATTAATGCCCTTTAAAAATTGTTTATAAAACTGAATGAATTTAATGTGAAAGAAGCTGCTTCTAGGCTTGGTAATATCCATAAAAATGGAAAACCGCTGCACTTGGATTAAATTTAAATAATCAACTTTCCAAAAATTGTATAATAAAAAGGAGAAAATCCAGCATCAAGGCACTGATCTCTGAATACCTGTGAAACAACCTGAATATGCTGAGGAATAATTCCCCCCCAGATGATTTAAATCTTCATGACAGAAGCTCAGAATGACGTGAATTGTGTTATTTCCCCAAAAGAGTTTTTCAGGTTGACCAGGTGAGACTGAACTCCTGAGTCTGGACATTTGAGACCAACATGGAACATGTGATCCAAATAGTAAATACACCACAAAAAAAGAACAATCCTCAAATTCAAATGTAAGGTGGCTTTGATGACTGTCGTGGTAACAGCATTAAGATGATTTTATTTAATTCTGCCTTATTCCTGCCACTCATGTTATGCCAACATGATAAAACATAATAAATGTTAGAGACCTGACTGATTTTAATAAGAAAAGGGGCTTTTTTTTGGACTGGAAAGCAACATGCACTGTTCTGCAGGGATCTGCTTCCACTTCCCAAAATTATGGAGCACTCCAAGGGGATGTAATCCCTGTCCAGCCAAAACTGGGGAAGGGAGCAGGACAGTGCTGAGCTCCTGGCCAGCAAAGGTCACCCTGAATGTCCCAGGGACACCTTGTCATCTCTCCTGTCAAAACAATCCACTCTGTAATCTCTCAGCCTGGGCCATGGAAATAGGATTTGGAGAGCTCTTGGCAACAGCTCAGGGCTTGCTCAGGTTTTCACTTCAGGAATTCTGGTGTTTGATTGGTTTTATCCTGATTAAGGAAGAAGCAGATGATGTTTCATCAAACCCAAGGCAGAATTTACCTTATTGCTGAAAAGCTGCATTGGTATTTTTACTGCAGGTCCCATGGAAAGCTAAAATAGGTGAATAATTTCCCTGTTATTCTGAGTGAGAATTAACCTTCTGTAATACAATAAACCCAGAAAATACAAACATAAAATACTGGGGGACAGTGCAGGGAAAGCTGCTCATCCCTTGGCCCAGCCTTGCTGTGGCTCATGTTGATATTTAGGGCAATTTCACTGCATCAAATGAGCAAATAATGACCATGAAATGTTTTTTTTTTGGAAGAGATGCTTTGAAGTAAACTTATATTTTTATTTGGTCTGCAGGGCCCTGCCTCAGGAAATTTCCCATTCCACCTCCAGAACAACACTTCTCATCATCTCATCAGATGATCCTCACAATTAAAGATTTACAGCCTGACAGGAAAAGAGGGAATGGCCTCAGGTTGGGTCACGTTGGACATCAGCAGGAATTTCTCCATGGAAAGGTTGTAAAACACTGGAACTCCCAGGGAGGTTTGGATCCCCATCCCTGGAGTGTCCAAGGCAGGACTGGATGTGACACTCAGTGCCAAGGGGGGGATGGGGCACAGATTTGATGATCCTGGAGGGCTTTTCCAACCTCAGGGATCCTGGGATTCCATGACTGCCCCTTCTTTATCCAAGTGCTCCAGCTGAAGTACTTTGGGTTGGGATGGAAAGGAGTTGGATGCTGGACCAAATCCAAAGTATTCTGGACTCTGGATTCTACCCAAAGGCCTGATTTTCATTAACCCATGTAATAAAACCCCTTCTCCATAATCCCACAACAACTCCAGACAATTTGTGTTATCTCACCACGAGCAACAAAATTCCCACATCTGAACCAATTACTGCTCTTGCTGTGGGCCAGGACATGCCTTTTACATTTCTTTTTTCAGTCCACTTTCATCACAATATCCTTAAAAATGTTTCACTGGAGAACTATGCAAAACTACACTGAATTCCTTCCCCCCACTTTTATCCTCCTCGACCCCTTCCACCCCGTGGAAAATTTCTCCCTAATTTTCATATGCTGAAAGTGTGTTTTCAATTTTTAATGTGACTCTCCCTCTTTTTGCAATGTTGTATTTCAGGCAGCCTCTTTGCACACCCAGCTGTTAAATGTTTGCTGGAAAATTTCTTGAGTCAAGTGGGGAAATAGAAAACTTGGTAAAAAGAAGTTTAAATCACATACTAATTGTCTGGATTCAGGTCTATCACATATGATATCAATAACATTTATTCCATGAATAAGTGGACACAGAGGCAGTTAAGACAAATTTTGACAGTCTGGTATTGCAAAATTGTGGAATCCTGGATGGTTTGGGTTGGAAGGGACCTTAAAGTTCATCCAGTTCCCCCCCTGCCATGGCAGGGACACCTCCCACCACATCCAAGCTCCAAGCCCCATCCAACCTTCTCAGTAAAGAATTTTTCCCAATAAAATATAACCTAAATCTCTCCTTTTTTAGTTTAAATCCACTTCCCCTTGTCCTTCAGTCACTGTTGATGCTCCACTACTTTTTTCATCCATGAACTTTTACTCTTGCCCAACAATTCCATGGATCACAGAGGGCCTCTCTGACACACAAATCCCAGTGTTTACCTATGGAATGACCACATTTTGGGAATAAAGCTTTGCAAACACTTAGAACATACACCAAACACTACTCAGAGATATAAATTACAATTAATTTTTGAGGTTTTCCTTTCCAGCACAGAAAAACCTACAAAATACATCTGGAATGAGAAATGCCCCCAAATCCCAGTCTGGGGGTTTTAGAACTAATAAGAAATTTCAGCTTCTTTAAAAGCATTACTTTCCAACCACTCAGAGTGAAAAGGGGTTTTTATTTAGTTATGGCTTCCACATTATTAATCTAAGTCTATCAGAGCAATTAGCTGGGATTCTCCTGTATCATCTAATCACATACAAATGTTGCATCACTTTTTGGGAATGCTTTCCCAGTTTGAAAAGCAGCTTTCTCCTGACTAATTAGATCAGGAGTGAATACTTCACAAAGGCCTATTTTTAGGAGGGTGATTCAACAAACAAAAGTATGAAGGAAATTTTCCTTCCTTCAGTCTTCTCTCCTTGTGTTGGACCCAGCTGTACTTGTGGCACACACAACATACACATGGTTTACACAGGATTTACTCTGGCCTTTGGGATGAAAGGACATCTCCATCCCACTCCTAAATATTAACAATATATTGCCACGACCCGAAAATGGAGCTGCACTGAGTGACTCAATTAAAATGACATTTTAAGCTGCTCCACAGCCAGATCAGTTTATGCCACTCCAACCCCCTCTGATATTATTTCCAACTGTATAAAGAAGTTTCATATTAAGGATTGTTTTCCTGATTTACAGCACTTTGATGCTGTAGAATTTTTCAGGATTGGAAGATCTCCAGTTCAAGCACCCCATAAAATGATTCCTTGGAATTGTTCTAAGTGTTTCCAGGCACAACTGGATGTGGCACTCGGTGACAAGGTGGTGTTTGGTCACTTGCTGATCTTGGAGGTCTTTTCCAGTCTGGGTTACTCTATGGGAGCTATTTGGATNTTATATATATATATTTATATTTATTTTAGGGGAACTTGTATAAAGAAATG
Source organism: Calyptomena viridis (assembly GCA_013390005.1). Taxonomy (NCBI): domain Eukaryota; kingdom Metazoa; phylum Chordata; class Aves; order Passeriformes; family Eurylaimidae; genus Calyptomena; species Calyptomena viridis. Next base: position 7,654 of record WEIV01005669.1, on the reverse strand, counting down.
AGGAATTTGGATAATACACAGTGCCCATCCTCAGCAACCTGANTCTTGGAGGTCTTTTCCAATCTGGGTTATTCTATGGGAGCTATTTGGATACAAGATTCCAGGCCAACCATCCATGACCAAGGACCTTTCCTGGTGCAGCTCCCAGCCTGGCTCACCTGGATGTGGATGGACAGAACCCTGTGGCATTTGGATTCCCAAGCATCCAAGACTGGATGACCAAAGCAGCCACTTCAGGAATCTAAAACTCCTAAAACATTGAGGAAAAGATTTTCATGGAGAAATGCTGATTTATGTCCATGGAATCCAGCTGACCATTAGGAGCATGGAATATAAATCCCTTCTCTTGGAGCATTTTGGATATTTTATTGATATCCTCCCCACCAACATCCAGGGAAAAAACAGAGTTCCTTGAGCTGCAAAGTCTCCTCAGTTTTGGAGATTACCTGGAACTGGGAAGGAGCAGCATTCTTTCACCAGTCCTTATTTACTGTGTTTAAAGCACCAAACTCTGAAACTCCCTCCAAATTTGACTTTTTCTGTGGAATTCCCAGAGCTGGGAACAACTGGGGTTGTCACTTCCAAGGAAAGAATGGATCAAGCCCATCCTTCCAAGACCTTCCACGTGCATGGAAACACACAGGGCATCTCTGAAAGGCCTCTCACAGAAAAAGCTACACAACAATAGAAAAAAAAGGCAGGAAACAAAAGGATTTTCTTTTTAAACCTCAGCCCTGGCTATTCCATAAGAATTTATTAAATGCACCCGATGGAGCCCATGGAAGAACACACAGGAATTATGATGTTCTTTCAGCCCTTCCACCACATTAATTTTTTTCTTTGCAAGGGAAATAGGTCAAAAACATGTGAGGCAGAACTGCTTGTGTCAACACAGTGACAGCACTCAGATTTACTTAAAATTGAGATTAATATTTGGTATTTAATGGAAATCAACTTACAGTGATGTCACCATTATCAACACCTTTCTTAGGGANTTCAGGAATCTTTGACACAGGATCTTCCTAAAATACCTAATAAATAAATGCAGCAAATAAAGAGGTAAAACTATTTGTAAGTGCTCAGTTCTGATGTGCATTATTGGCTTAGAGGTTACTGGGGAAATAGAATTTTGAGAAAATAAAGATTTAATTTTCAAAGTAAACAATATTTAAATGTAACTCTTTCAAAACCCGAACATGAAAGCTTAATTAGATTTTAGATAAGCAATTAAAACCCAGGAAAAAAATCAGATTCCTGGAAATCTGGTGAAGGGCTCTGGGCACAATTATGGGAATAGCCTCAGATTTTCATTAACTGTGCAGTCTGAGATCAAAAATCAAGAAGAAATGGTAAAAATGAAAGCAATACTCCCATATCTTAACTGGAGAGGCCTCAAGAAAATCTAGACCCCTCCTTTGTCTGAGACACCTGATGTTCAGGACAGAGCAAGACTGAAATAATCTGAATAATTCAGCCCGAGTTCCTGTGCCATACAATGTCAGAACAGTAGCAGGATTGCAAATTAAACCCATAAATTATGCTTTTGTGCCAAAGTAACAAGTCATGTGATTATCCTATTTTTAGCCACACGGGATTTTTTCCCCAAGTGCTATTTTTCAAACTGTTTACTGAATTACGTAGCTCTGCTCAGCAATTTCCCTAATGAAAATACACTTTAGGTTTCAAAAAAAAATATGGTAAGAATAAAAATCAGCTCTTCAGACACTTTAATGCAAAACCTACAGCCTCACCTGGCATTAATGGAAGGATGTTTGAGAGCTTTTGCTGCTTCTGAGGCCTGGGATGCTACAAATCTGTGTAACTTGATAGATAATTACTAATTGAATGTGTAAGTATTGGGAGAATTTGGCCCCACTATTTTATTTAAAAGACAGTTCTGTTTTCTAAAAGAGAACTTCAAAGTTCAAGGATATTAAGAAAAAAAAACGGTGTGTTTTTAATCCTTTTAAATGCCAAATATTTCTTTCTTGCTATACCAGAGGTCTATTAGTTATAGGTTTAATCATTTTGAAATGGATTTATGAAGATTTGTATACATGACCTTTCCTTCTACAGCTTCTTCTTCTCCTTCCACTGCTCTGAGGCAGCTGTTTCATGAATATACCATTTATTTAAAAATATTCTGCCATGAAAACATCACGTTTTGGTTTGTTATTTAAGGTCTGTGAAACAAGTAATGCCCATATAAAGTTATTTTTTAATGCACTAATTAACAGTAGGGCACAGGATTAAAATAAAACTTAAAAAAGCCTGACCTTTTTCCTCATTAAGCATCAGACTGAAGGTGGGTTTGTTCATCTTGTTCATTCCAAGCTGAAAAATAATCAGTTAAAACAGAAGATAAGCAATGGTGAGCAATACACTCCACTCACAATGTTGAAATTTCAGTATTAAATGGCTTTTGATTATTTCTCCCTATTTATAAACATTTAGACTTCTTAGAATATTATTTCTCCTTGGAAACTCCGAAATAACTGTTTTCACTTCATATTTTGTACTTATTTCATTACCTAAAACATCATTAACACAGGAAAAAAATTGTAATATTTAAGAAAATGCTAATGTACAGATTCTTTCAACAAAAATTCAGCTTTACTACAGTCTAATCTGCATTCTGGCAACACAGCTGATAAAAACTCTTGACTAAACACACCCCACTAGTTTCAAATAAGATTTTGTGCTTCATGAGTGTCTGGCTGCCCCATCCCCTCCACTCTGAGATTTGCTTTTAAGCAAGCCAAGGTATTTTTAGCCTAAAAAAGGAGCAAAGTGCCCAAATGTTATTGTCTGTGTATTTTGGGGATGAATTTTTATACAACGATTATGAGACATATTCACACCGACACCTTAATAAGGATAAATTCCACTTCTCCAATAAAGGGTGAAGGCTCCAGTCTGGCTCCCAGAAAATGAAACTGTTGATTTTAGGATAAAATATTTTATTCTCTATTTCAGTGCAAGGGTTGGGAAACATTCCTTGGAGGTGTTTTGCCTTCCAAACATATTTATGTTTAATGCAGGTGGTACCTGGCAAGGATGCTCAGCTCTGTATCCTTGGCTTTGCTCACCTGATCCTCTGTAAAACCTCATTTTAATAGGCTGAACATCCACTAAACCAGACAAAAAAAGGTTTGATTCTCTTCAGAAGGAAGGAAACAAAAGGGTGAATCATATTCCAGCTTGACAAGCCTGAGAGAATTCCACCAGCTCATCAAAGCAGGGAAAAGAACGAGAGTAAAGCCCACAGACACCCAGAAATTAAAACCATGTGGCCTTTTGTGGATGCAGCACATCCAAGAGTTTAAGAGCAAAGCTCCAAAAAAGATAAGAACCTTGAAAATGCTCTTCTTCATCCCAGCCTAAGGATTGTACTGTGCCAGATCCTGACTTAGAGCTCCAACAGCCCTTTATTCTGTGAACAGGCCCCAAAAATGGCTCTGCAAGTGCAGGCCCGACACAGACATTGAGAATGTTCTGGCTCCCTGCTCCAAAAAGTGGCTTATTGGGGAAAATTATTGAGCCAAGAACCATTTGGTCACCTCTTCACAATGGATTTAATGCTTGATAAAAGAGATTAACTTGGTAACAGAGATATATCCCCTCACAAAACCCCTCCGTAACCAAAGCCTTCAGTGCCGTGAGGAAATGCCCCAAAATCCTGGCAGGAGAATCTGGGAAATGTGGATTCAAGACACACAGGTACAACAGCTTCTCCCCTTTGTTTTGCAGGTAGTTATTTCTTATATTTCACCACCTCACTGGACACCTGAATTCAAGGAAATCAGTGGAAAAGCGTCAAATCTTTCTCAACCTGAATTTCCCTCCTTCTAAAAAAGAGATTTTCAAAGCATTTTATGTAAGAAAAAAAGGTCCTTTGGTTGATTGTTAGTGCATGCTTTCAACTGAAGTACACTGTCAGGAAGAGAAAAAGTTTGCAGGGAAATGAGACAAAGTTAACCCCAAAATTAAGTTGACAGAACTAGAGAAACTGAGGATGTGAAGAGGGATCTCAGGAGAGCAAAATGCTCAGCCCACGGCCAGCAGGGAAGGTCAAAATTACTGAAATTGTCTCTGAAAGCTCCTTCTTTACATATTTTTACAAGTTTCCTGGCAGTTATAAGTAAAATATCCCAGTTTTTTATCCATTTGCAGTCAGACATGAGGTAAACCAAAAAACCTTGGCCTGTTTTTTTCCCCATCTATCCTAAATTACCCTTTGTGCAAACTGAACTTGCTTTTTATTTTTTTTTTTAAATCTACAGAGCAACCTCCCCCCCCCCAGCTCTGATAAAAACCTCTTATCTCTTTTTTTTTTCCTGTCCATCCTACAGTGTTCCCTTTTCTCCTACAATAAACAAACCCAATCCTTTCAGCTGTTCTTTTATCAGTCCTGCTTTCTAAATCTGGCACTGGCTGCTTGCTCTGCTTTGCCTTCTTCTGGATAATATCAATTTAAATAAGATGGGTTTATTTTTAAAATACTGTTTTTAAAAACAAAGAAATATTTTAAATATAAAGTTAAATACTAATAAAAAATAAATTATTTAATAATAAATAATAAGTATCAGGAACCCCTTTTCTACTCATGCAATCCCCAACGACTGGTTTTTAAACTTCAATAATACAACCAAATACATTGTTCATCCAATATTATGGAGAAAAGAATCCCTTCACTTGTACATCCAACAATTCTCTTATCTTACAATCCACATTTTCCTACTGACACTGTCCTTAGAACCTGTTCACATCACCAAATCCAACTGTAAAATCAGAATAAAACCCTCCTTGGAATGTCATCAAATTTGAAACTTGCTTTCAAGAGTTCAGAATATTAAACATGCAAAATATTTAATAAGTATTTCTAAATACAGCCTCAATATCATGTCCCACAGGTACAATTCACAAAGAAAAAAATACTAAAAGATTTTCCATACTTCCATAAACTTCTCCCAAAGACTGCTCTTGTTTTAGCTCTCTCTGCTGAAGGGGACAACTCTCTAAAAAGCAGATTTAAAATGAGTTGGGAACACCAAGTATTCTGTGGGAATATTGGACATACTGGTCTGAGGTGATCAGATGGAATTATGGATTTCCTCTGAAGGAGAAATTACTGGTAAGAATGAAAATGTACCAAAGTGTTTAAAATCTCACACTCCAGACACTCCACTGACTCACCGAGACACCCCAACAGCCCATTGTAAATCAACACAACTTTATTTAAAAATAACACACACATTCCTTCAACTGGGGCACTTCAGATTAGGGATCTCTTCAGTCTTTTCTGGAGGGATTTAAAAAAGCTTTGGAGAAATCTTCAAGCTATGGAATTAGCCTGGTATTTATAGCTCTGCTTCCCGGCGGGTTCTCTGAGCTTCCCAGGACGTTCTTTTTCCCCATCTGCTGGTTGTTGACATGGCACCACCTTATTTTTGATCAGGAAAATCTCTAAGAAGAAGAGCATTTCATTATGCTGTAGAGTTGTGGCTGGATCTCAGGGCAAGGCAGATACACTTTGCTACTACACCATAATCCGGGTCAGGATTGGTGCCACGTGTTTTCCAATAGGGGTAACTGCAGTTAAATTGTTTAATTATGCCAAAAATACATTGCTCCCAATTAAGACTGATACTCCATATGAATCCCACTGGCACAAAATGGGAATTTTCTCACCATTAAAATGCCATCCCTCGTATGCTGGTTCTACACAATCATTTAAATCGTGGTCAAAAAAGCTTTTTCCTCTGTTCTCTTATCCCAAGTCCACTCATGGGTGCACTGTCCACCTTCTACAAGGTATGAACTGCTAAATTGTTCACTTTTCTACTTAAGAACCACTAAATGCTGAAGATGCCTGTGCTTCTCTTTATTTTTTTGTTAACATTGGCCCAAATATTTCATCTCGCAGCCGCGCGAAACCACCGAAACAAAAATCCAGAGGTTCCTCAGCTCAACAAACCACGGATTTTGGCTGGAATACCCACCTACATTACTTCTCATGGTCTTGCTTGTGGTTCTCTTGGGGATCTTTAGGCTTCTTAGAAGTCTTGGTGCACTTTGAGCTTTGCCTTGGACAGTCTCCTGCTCTGCTGTCGAGAACGGCCGCTGTCCATCGAGGTGGTCCTTGGCTTCCCCCAGCCCTCACCTGAGCAACTCCTGCACCCCACGTTCCATCTGCTCACACAGGTACAGGATTGCAGTCAAACAACAGCCACATGCTTCTAGTTCACTTTTCTTGCTCTCTTTGCAAGCCCTTGTGCAGTTATTTTGTAGTATAAACTGCAGTAATATTTGGGTTTAAAGGGTAGGATGGCTCTGACTGGAACTTATATGAAAAAAGGTATTTTTTACTATTTTATAGTGTAGATTCCTGTACAAGTAGGGATAAAAATGAGTGTATGGATGCTTACAGTAGGCATATAAAAAGGTCGCATCTTCAGCCACCTTGGGTTGTACTAATCCCAGGTAAACCTTCCACTAAAGACAAAAAGGTTGGGTTTTCAAGAGTTGTGATGGTGCAAAAGGCCTTGGTTATACAAAAAGTTCTGTCAGTATTGTTGGTGAGCTATTAAATGACCTGCACAGGTACAGGGCACTGGTGAACCCCCAGTAAAACAGCACCAGGGTTCATGGAATCGTGGAATCACAGAATCCTGGAGTGGTTTGGGGTGGAAGGACATTAAAGCCCATCCAGTGCCACCCCTGCCATGGGCAGGGACACCTCCCACTGTCCCACTGTCCCATGCCATGTCCCTGCCACTGAGCCATGTCCTCCATCTCCACCCAGATATTCCCAGAGTGCTCCAGAGGCTCAGTCACTTCCCAAGGACTGTCCTGTCTGGATGTGTGTGACACCGAGAGGAGCCAACAATTCCTGCAGGGCTTTGCACCCATTAATTAGTTCCTTTAAGGGCTGTAATGGATTGGAGCTCATTAGGTTAAAGGCACATCCAGAGTTCATGGGGAGCCTTCAAAACCCTGGATCTCGGAGCCTGAGGACTCAGTACAGTTGGGCACCAAATTCAGAATTATTGGGGAATTCTACATTTTTTAATGCAAAATTTTTAAAAGAAATCTTCAATTAAAACAGATGCAACAGCAATGAGTTTTGAGTGCCACAGGAAATGTCCTGAATTTTGTCTGATTTACATTTGGAACCTCTTTTAAAGCCATTTGTCAGCACAACAAGGGTCTCCTGACACAGAAAACCCACTGACACAAACTGTGGATGAAAAATTTCAGAGAAGCCAAACAAACAGGGGGTGAGCACACAAATCACAGAAATTGCTGTGAATACCACATTCAGTATTTACCATGATCATTAAAATACCTTAGTTAACACCCAAAACCTTTTGATGATGATCTGATGTTTGGCTCTCACTAATATTCCTAATTTAACTGAGTTATCAGCTGATGAGCATCTTCCCAATTTAAGGGCAAAATCAGGGCCCAGCACTAAAAATGGGTATTAATGACTCCTGGTTGTCTCCAGCTGCATTTACCAACCCAGCAGAGCCTTTCTGGAACAGGTTTTTCACAAACTACTCAGAAAAAATTATTAACTCTCTAAAGTTCTTCCCCAACCTGTCTCAGTTTAAAAATGACACCCCTATAAAATTATAGGTATATATTTATA
>WEIV01005668.1:135057-236073 GCA_013390005.1 Calyptomena viridis | reverse complement strand
AGAGAGCGAGTTGGAAATCACAGTTTCCTCCTCTTCCAGACATGAGATCCTGTTGTCTGTTGAGGAAATGTACTCTGCCCCCTCTTCAGTTGCAGTTTACTATCCAGCAGATGAGAGTCTTTCTCCTTGCCCAAAGCAGTGTTGCATGCCCACCCATCCCTGCTGCCCTGAGACAACAGACTCAGTCTGGTAGTAACTGGCAGAGCTGTTTTCATCATTTTGCTTCATCCTACNAGTGGTGAGAACTAACAAGCTGTCTGAACATGCACCAAAAATCATAGGTTGGAATTTGACTGTACAAAATACCCAGAGAGGAAGAAGTGGGTTTTCCCCGTGTAGTTTTCTTGCTTAGTCATAATTTCAAGGCAATATTGGGAGACGAGAAATAGCATCTCTGAAGGGTATTGGGGAGACTTGTAAAGAATGTAACAAGCAAAATGACCGCAAGCCTGATGAAAATTCAAAAGGCTTCTAGTCCAGCTAAGATATATGCAAGAGCCCCCTACCCTGTGGCATATTTGTTATTGATTGCTACTTCTCAAATGGAAATATTCAGTAATATTTAAACCCATTGGCACAAAGCTTGTCCTTCAGCAGCTGTATTCCAGCCCCCCAGAGCTTATAGTAATGCAAACTTTTTGCAGGATCTAGATGACAGGTGTTGCCTCTTATCTGCTTCCAGTGCAAACATCCAAAAAAGACACTTCCTTTCACACTTTAAAGTAAATTAGAAGGGGGGAAAGCTTTTCTAGATGTAATAGTATTGTTTTTATAAAATCAATGGGTCAGTTCTGGAAGTAAGTCAAAGCGAAAACTGCTAATGCAATACCACCAAATCAAAGCACTGAGTGTCAACAAATTATCAGAATTGTCAGTTCTTCTTATAATTGCTTTGCAATACATGTACTTGGCTAATATTGTGCCTGTTTACAGCTTCTGAATAGTTAATTATAATGTGGTTCTTTCTATACAATTTTTCAATTTCCTTCTTGCTGAAACTATTGAACCTTTTCTGACAGTCCTCTAGTTTCTGAATTTCGCATGTGTTTCTGGGATCTGAATATTTTATAATGTACATGGAAATGGACAAATACCTATATTCTTAACTGCCTGCTGAACATTTATTTTTCACTCAAGCTGTTTCCCAGTTCCTTCACTCTTGTACTTCACAGAAAATGCTAGTAATTGTTATGCATATTGTCTATTATAAGAAAAATTTGAAGGTCTCAATAACAAATCTAAAAATATAGCACAGCTCTGTAAAATTATTACAGATTTATAGCACCATTACTGACTGCTTGATCTATTTTTTGGTAAGATGAGTAAATATACTCATTGGGTTTTCTGTATAAAATTACTTCTAAGCCAATAATGGAGGTACATTTTAATTAAGCCAAAGTAAAATATATCTGAGAGAGTTCCACATTTTGACATCAGTTACACATGAGCAATCCTATCAAAGGATATTGAATTCCACTGATGCTACAGAGCAAAGGTTCTTCCCCTGTAATTACACTTTAGAAATTTTATTTGTTGAAAAATCTAAACTGAGAGCTGGCACAACACCTGAAGCTCAGCTCCAGTAGAAGATTTGAATGTTCTATAGTGTTTAAGGTAGTAACTCAGGACTTGAGGTTTCCAGCTTCAGGTCTTTATTTCCTCATGGGTTTCCGCTCTGTGATCTTCAATGAATCATTTAATGCCAGTCTCTTTGAGGTGTTGCAGAATTTAACACCTGCTGTTTTCATAGGAAGTTAAGACCTGAAAGACCTCAGACATGGTCTCTCCACGCCTCTGTTGCCCTGCTGTGAAATAGAAGAGTTGCAGGGATAAGAGTCTTATCTGCTTAGGTATTACAGCCATGAAAGCTGATACATTGCATGAACATTGCATTTAAGTTCTGCTCTCATTTTACTGAAGTACATATAAGCATGAGGCATTTAACACTTGGTAGAGCTTCTTAGGACTTTGATAATTTCTGAAATATTATTTCTTTAATGTTTTCTATTCTACCTTTCAATTAAGCATTAACTAGAGCAGCAAAATACCTTACTTTTTGACCAAATGGATTAATTTCTCTCTTCAGTTGTGAAGATTGAAATGGTTGAGATGGACTGATACTTGTAGCCCTTTACTTGAAAACATTTCCTAACAGTATTAGGTGGTAATGGTCACTCTTCTTCATGACTTTAAGTATTGTTTTTTCAAAATCCTTCTCTCTTCATTCACTTACCATCCTTTTATGTTTTATGAGTTTTATGTCTGTAACATTGTCTCTTTTTTTCCATCTTTGCCTCCTCTCTTTCCACCACCCAACTATCTTTGAGTGTTAGACATGAACACAATGAATTAGGACTAGAATAGATGGTGTAATTGCTGCAAACAAATGAAGCTGGCTAAGACTTTTGCTGGTAGCCTGAAGAAAATCCCACATACAGAATTTTCAGTATTTTTTAACACAGAATAAAAATGTGCAGGAGCAGTCTCTTTTGCATAATCAGATCAGCCTCCTCTCTTTCATAACTGCTCTTGCTGTGCTGTCATCCCCACCCTCACCCCCATTCCATGCCCTCACCTCCTTGCTGATCTTCTCTTTCTTTCCACTGCAAATCCTCTCCTTTATGTGAGCATCTCTGTCTCTCATGGCCTTTCTCAGGCAACATTATGCACAGTGGACTCCTCCTGTCATCCCTTCCTACTCAGTAAAATCACACCACTCTCCTCTTGACAGCTTTCACTGTCAGGTTTAGTTGCCTTGCCAATAAAGCAAGGCATCTCCAAATTGAATCCTTCCTGGCAGCACTCCCTTTAAGGATAATAATTAGGAGCCTGCATTTCAGAGGCAAAATCAGTGAATTAAAGGAGCAAAGCTTTGGCTACCTGCTGTACAAGTGAATGCTGCTGTACTTCCATTTCATGGAAAACAACTTGGAATAGCTCCCCTTTTCACAGTAGCCACATCTTAAATTAATAATAATAACAACCACAACTAAATAATAACGATATAGTTATAGTAATAAAGCAACTATGAATATAGATAGAATCAACAACATAAAGCCATTGTTGTAACTACAGACCGGGTGTGATTCTCTGGCCCACAATGACAATGACAGAAGGCAGGAAAAGAATGGAGTTGTGACTACTTCTCAATTCATTACTTCTTTTTCACTCCTTCCACGTCCTCTCAGGACACATGAGAAAGTCCCTTGGACACTCTTTACACCCTTTTTTTTTCTTTTTTTTGAGAAAATTCCCTAAATATGTCTTTCAGATGCTACTATAACAAGCATGCCACAGCACAGGACCAGCACTGTTAGTGGACCCTGCTAGAAAATTTGTTTAGTTTCATTTGTAAGAGATAAGGCACTTACTACATTGGAAGTCAACTTTCTCACACAAAAAACAGACTAGCTTGAGTAACATATCATTTATATTATATGGAGAGTCACCTTTTAATGGGAATTTGAGCATTTAAAAAGAAGCAAGCTAAGAATGGTAGTCCTTCAAAACTGGTGCAGCACAAAATGGAAGACCATTTGATCCCTCTCTTCTAGAAAGCCCATGTACCCAAGGGGACTTATTACAGCTAAGCATTAATTGGTGAAAGTCTGGGAGAAATGTTTGCAATTGCAGAAGCTGTTTGCTGAGAAGATGGCTGATTTGCATAGGTACATTGCTTAAGCACTTTGTAAATGACATTAATTAGTTATTTTACTATTTAAATTACCTTTAATTATTCTTGTATGCAACAACTTTGCACAGGGTGCATCATCCTATTTGTTTGTACCAGAAAGCATCCATCAATTGAACAGGAACAAAGCTAAAAAAAGAAAAGCAGGACATTTCTCTTCCACTTTCATCTTGTCTTTTCTAGTCTGATAGCTTAAAAAACCCCTTTTCCTCATTTTCTTTCAGAACTCCTAATGTTACTTGTCTCAATGTTACCAAGTTGATTATGATTATTATTCTTTGTGAGATAGAAATTGTCTCAGCTTGGGTGATCTTTCTGATGTCTTTAAATATACCCTCTAATTTTCACAGTTTTACTGTTTTACAGATATCTCTTTAGTTGTCAAATTTCAGCTGTGTGACACCACACCCACAAATCGCAAGGCACTACAGGAACATATAAGTAAAACTGGGAAAAGGGAAAGATGGAATGAAAGTTCTTCTCCAGTTTAGAGGTGAAAAAATAGAAGACAACTTCCAACAATTTCACTGCAACACTTACCATAAAGATAATGCCAGGTCTCTGAAATGCCAAGACTAAATGATTATCTCATGCCTATCATAGTGAGGCTGGGCTCACTTAGGATTTCTAGATGCTACTGTGTTTCAGTAACAATAGATTTCCAAACATGAAAGGCAGTAATATTTTTATGGTGCTGTGGTAGCAAGGATTTAAAAGTATCCAGAAACTAGAGGCAAAATAGTAACTCTCCAGCTATGTTACTGCTGTATTAAGGGCAGTGTAAGCCCTTTATATTTAATTAATTTTTTACTATCATTATTCTTTATTTAAAACTCATCTTTGACATTGTGTCATATTGAAACTCACAGTCATGTACACAACTTAATCAGCCATATTCCTGTCCTTCTCTTGATTGCCTAAGTCTAGTTTTAAAAGCTCTTTGTCTTCTGATTCCTCCTTCCTTAGGAGGAGATTATGATCTTCTTACTGTCTTTCTGTAAATACTGTGCTTCATTGTCTTCTTGCCCACCATATTTTGGGATGATCATATCTTCTAAAACAAATTAAACTACCATTCTGTCCCACATTAATCAGACATATTAGAACAACCTAGATTTCATTCAGACAGTGTTAGTTGTAGGTCTTTATCCAATGTCTCCATCTACATGTGACCTGAATGCCAAATACCTAGAGAATGATAAACTACCACACATAACAGCTAAAAAATAAAGATTGTGTGTACTCCCTCAGATCCCAGGAGGCTGCCAGTATCCCCTTCTTGCATGAAGAACTTGTGCCTGTCCTCATGGATCTTTGACCTGTGAGAATCAAGGCTGGATATCCAGAAAAGGCGACAACTTTACCTGACATAGCTGCTTTCTTCTTCCCTCTCCTCTGTCACAGAAAGCTGCCTCTCTCTATGTTCAACTATGTCTCTCCTTCCATCCCAAAATGTAATTTCCAGCTTCCAATCAGCCCCTAATGCTCAGGCTCAGTAGCTGCTTGTTCAATGCTGACACCAGCATTTTCATGCTTCCTCTCAGGCAGTGTCTCAAGCTTTGAAGCAGTTCTCTGAAAATATCCCCAGATTCACATATTGGTTCTCCTTCAGTTCTTGCCTTTTGCACAAAACACAAGGAAGTTTTGCAAAAAAAAAAAAAAAGCAGGGTTTTTTTGCAAAATACAGGTCCCTATAGTCCTCGGTCATCATTCCTTGCTGCTATACTGTTATCTATCACACACAATAATTAAACTTTATAAAAAGTCTTTCAACTAACTAAGAGGTGTGGGGCCTGACTCCATTTCCATGAAAGTCACTGGTAGAGATTTGCCTCACTGTCTAGATTAGTAACTATAATTCTTCATGGAATTTTCAAAGAGAAAATTCCTCGTCTTATAACTCTCAGGAATACATGAGAATACAGGCTACTACAAATTATTATTATATAAATTATATAAGCACCCTCACAGACGCAAGAACTCCGTTGTACTCTGGGGAATGTATTGCCACACAATAAAATACAGTTTCAGTCCTCAAGACTGAAGAGACACTTCCGACCTTACTGTTCTATCCCACAGTGCTACTGCCTGAAGGTCTTCACCAGCTCCAGCTGTGATCCTGCACTCCACACATCCCTCTGAACTCTCACTGGGGCTACCTGAAGGAGCATAGTCTGTTAGCATCCAAGTTCAACTGCCTCAGGCCTGTAACTTGCTGGGTTTTCCTCAATGCTGGATGGAAACAGTGAAGCATAAGAAACACCAGGGGGGTTAAAACTAATTGAAGGCTCTTAATTGAAATGAGCAAAGACAACTTATTCATTCATCCATCCATATTTTACCAGAAAAATTAACCGCACATGGAATTAATTTATGGCACTTTGTTTACATTTAAGTATAAATGAATATGAAAAGTAAGTGACATGTTGGAGAAACATGCAGAAAAAAATCTGTATGGGAAAATAGAAGTGCCTGCCAAGAATCTATTAGTGCAATTTCAGCATCAGATAATAATCTGATTATTTTCAGAATACAGGAAGAGTTCTGAACACATTTCCTTCTGTGTCATTAACTAAATCATAAATAATGGCTATGGTTGGGTCAAATTCCACCACCTCCACATGGTTGGAGGGTGGAAGTGTTGAGAGCTTTTAACAAAGTAAAACATGCTGAAGGACTGACTACAAACTGGTAAGAAAAGCAATGGTTATTTCTTTAAATTCCCATTTTACAGCTGCAGAAGGAAGAAACAGAAAGAGACTGAAAGCTTCAGGATCAGAGGGGAAGTTGGTGGAAAAGATAATCCTCCTCTGTCCAGACTCTCTAAATCCCAATCCATTGCCTCATAATTCTTGAGGTTTTTACTATAAGGTTAAAGTGAACTGCTTTCATGTTGGAAATGCCTCTGGGCACCATCACAAACTGTACCAATTCCTACCCCCACTCTGCCCTGACCAGTGTTTTGCTTTTGGTAACTATTGGAAATATTTTGCCTGTTGCTCAAAGAACAGCTCATGTGTTTCCTCATTTTGACTAATTCCACTTTTTTTCAAGGTAGATTTCCTTAATATTCTGGTGGGCATTAGCTGGAATTAGTCATAGCAATGATTGGGGTGAGGGAAAAGGAAAAGAATGAGACAAAGAAATCATGCACGAACACAGCACATCCACAACTGAATAGATTTCAGGGTAAAATCCCCTGATGCCATAATCTCTTGCTAAGTCACTTTATAATATAGCATCTCTTCCTCTTACAGAAGACTGAATTTGGTAGCATTGATTCTAAAAAATAAGTTGGAGTCCTGTTCTTCATCACCATCCCTCAAATTATTCACACTTTGAGGGCGTTGATGGGATGTTCTTGCCAGAGTCAGCTACCTGCCCGTGTTATTAGCCAATTTTAACAGAGAATACTGAACACTGAACAACAAGCTAGATCCTTTGACTATGAAAAATAGATGAGCAAATTAAAAATTCTGCTGAAGAAATTGGGTTAAATTCAATCAACACTTAAGGAGGTGGTTCAGTTAGTTGATCGGTTTGCTTTGGTCAAGGAAAACAGTTTAAAGCTGAGTTGAACTTTACCAGCTTTGTAAAAATAAAATCTATGGTACTTGAATATATTTCTTACCATCTAATTTATGGTGGATTATTCTAAGAGTCACATGTCTGGATTGTGGTGCTTTCAGAACTATGAAGTCTAAAGATTGGAGCAGAGGATTATGAACTTATTCTGAAAACGGGAAAATGGATGGAAGTTTGAATGCTATTCTTCACAAATATATTTAAGTTTGGAAAGCCAAAGGTGTCAAAAAGCAAAACAATGTGAAACATATCACTAAAATCTTGATATACCAAAAGGGAAAGGTTTATGGCACTTGATGTGTTTGGCAGCAGCCACAAATGCTCGAGATATCCATCTGCATGAGAAGACATCCTGTACATTCCCAGAGCTGCCTACTCTGAGAGCAGTGAAGATTCAGCTGTTTCCTCATCACCCTGCATCTCTCCCGATCAAGAAGAGGGACTGGCTTTCTGCCAGAGATGTGCTCATTGGTGTTGAACTGATAGATGTCTTCTTTCCAGCTTTTCTAGAAGTTGGCTGCTGATTTTAAAACAGTTGATGCTTTGTCTCCTGCCTCAGTTTCTCTGATTCTGATAAGAAGTTAATGAAGTGAATTTCCCTAATTGCTAATTTCATGCTTATTTGCCTTGAAATCTTTGGGCAGTAAGAACTGTTAGAGTTCAGTGCTATTATTTCTGCACTGAATACATGAAGGCAGCCCTTTGCCATGCAATGTTATTCACTGTTTCACCATCCATGAAAAGGTGTACAGCCAACCAACATAACTTTTATGTTTCCGATATACAGAACCAAGAATTGACCCAGAGTATTTCTTGCTAGATGTTGTTAGCAAATCACTTCAGGATAAGTGAAAAATTATGTTTTCTTGAAATTAATTTCAAACATATTTGAAACATTTACTGCTTGAATAGAATTTAATTTCATTTTTATTTTGGTCTGTTTTGTTTAACTTCTGAAAGACAAGCAGTGTCTAATCTGAATTATATGTTTAAGCACTTTGCGCAACAAATGGCTAAGCATGTATTTAAATGCTTTCCTGAATGCAGCTCAAATTTTCCCTCAAGATCTACATGTAACCTCTTTATTTCTGCAAGACTGAGATTTTTTTTTAACTTCATGTATCTAAAATTCCATTTTCAACTGCATCCCTCTTAATAGTTAATTCAAGTACTTTTTTCTCTTTCTTGCAAAGTGAGTTTTTGCAGCCTCTGCCATAAAGCAAATTACAAGCTTGACTCTAAGCTACAGACCAGCTAATTCCATTCAATGCTAATAATTACTCAGAGGTGTCTTGGACAGTATGACCAAATAAAAGCTGTGCTCAAAGAAATCCCAATCCTTCTAATTTCAGGACTTTGACAGAGTCTTTGCTCTCAAAGGCTAAAATAAATAAATAAACAGGGCCAAGGAATTCATTTGAAATATTAATTAAAATGCAAATTAAATCCAGATTGCATGGGCTTTAAAAACTGCTCTCTGAAGTTTCCATGAATATAAAGCATGTGACAAGCTACTGTTTTAAAAGATCTGCATAAACATACATTGTTGAAAAACTGCTTGACTTGAAAATAACCTTACCAACACCACGAACTGCGAATGATGAGAGAAAACCTTCAGCGGCAGCAGCTTTCATTACTGACAACGCTGTTTGTCAGGCTTTGCAGCATGGCAGGGGGGAAGGCGATGTGACGTGCCCTGGCCCACCACCGCTCCTGCCCATCTGTGCGGTGGCCGGCTGCCGGCTCTCCAGGAAGCACGCCAGCTCCTGTGGGATGCGGTGTGCCAAGGTGGGAGCCGGCGGTGAGCAACCACTGCCAGCCCACCCCCCTGGCACCACTGCCCTGGCATGTGCAGCCAGGCCAGTCGCGCTCAGGTGTCACAGATTCCTTCCTATTTGGAGTAACTGAAAGCAGAAAATACCTAATTCTTCCCTCCATCAGCGCAAAGATGTTCCGTATGAGGTACTCTCGTCCCGAGTTAGCCAGCCTTGCTCACTACTCATCCTGGCACTAGCAAGTGCCTTTTTCTGTGAAGTCTGTCTTTAATTGAATGCTGCAGATGAATTGCTATAAGAGAAAGACAAATGAAATAAGGGCAGCACCTTAAGCAGAGACTAACCCAGGCATCTGGAAATCCTCTCTCCTCACATTGTCCTAATGCAAAATGATGTTGTCAGCAGATTCCAATCTCTGTTTAATTTGCTTTCAAGTTCTCCCCACTCCCAAAAGCAAGCCTTGTGTCTACTGGGAAAAGGTTTGTTTTACTTTTGACCAACAGATTTTTTTATAGTTTGCCTGGACAACTACTCCTGGCCAAGCAATATAACCCTGTTAACCAGCCCTGGGAGCAGGCTGTGTGATGGCCAAGGCTCTGCTGAAATGGGCTATGGCCAAGTCACGCCACTGAGCAACACAATCTCAAGGCACTTTATGAGGAAGATAAATGACATTCAGGATACAATATAAATGAAGAATCTAAGTACCTTCCCACAGTCTTGGGAACTCCAGACAATCTGGAAGAAGCTTGTACAGCATGAACATCATCAAAGTGTCCATAAGGAAAAGGAAAATTTCACCTTAAGAGCTCCAGTGAAGCCACAGTAAATAATGCATAGGGCCACATGCTGAATGACAAAGCTAATAAGAAACATAAAACATCTGCATGTCCTCTGAGCCTCATCCATCCTGCTTGCCAAACAGGCAGGTGTTCAGAGAAGAGCCTACCAAAATGCAAAAGCACTAAGAGCTGAGTTCAGGCTACAAGGCTGCCCCCCTCTGATATTTCCTAATCTCTAAATGTAGGACTTTGTAATGAAAAAAATTTAATCTAATTTTGAGGTATAGCAATTAATAGATGAAGTTTTCACTGCCCCACTAGGGAGAGCTTCTAAGAACTGAAGTTTAATACAGTGTTAGTTTCTGTACTTGAAAGAGTTGATCTCCCAGCATTTTGTCAGCAACTGAAATCATTGGTGTCCTTGGCCATTTCTTCGTAGCTGTAAAGTGTACCAAGACTAATTAATGCTGTTGAAAGATCTGGCTCAGTGGGAAACACCATCCTGATGTGATGATCTTGCCTTTAATTTCCGAGCAGACTTGCTTAAAACAAATTCAGGTATCTTGGCACAGAATACCCTTTGTTTTCAGAGCTATCAGACTTTAAAGTATTTTTTCACTTAATTGAAAATAAAATTTCCCCAGAGTACTGGAGTCTGCTCCTAATGAATATGCACAGCTCTAATTAACGTTAATTATTTGCGTTCACCGAGGGGAGAAGTGTATTACTTCAGGTGCCTACTTGGAAGATGTTACTTTAGCCCTTCATGTGACTCCAAGTGGTACACTCAAATGGAAAGATGCAGCTGCCTCGAAAACCAAGTGTCTAGTGCCTGAAAATAATCCAGATTGAGTGTAGGACAGAATGTACTACACCACAAATAGCACAGCCAGGCTTCCTGCACCACACAGACTGATTCACAGAGCTTGCACACACAACGGCACAGACATCACTGCTAGGTCATTTTCCCTCTGCACATTTGGGCAGGGGATCCATTCCATCAGATGTTTACACGATGCACAGCCAAATGGGCCACAAGCCTGAGCACCACACTGCCTCAGCACAAACAACAAACAAGCACTGGTCAGGCAGGGACCACACAAGAGGTCAGTGCTAGACCCAGAAACAAAACCCAAATCTCTGGAAATCTACGCTCAAGTTTTATCTACTCAGCTACACTTCATTTTGTGGCAGAGCTGAAGTCTCCAAGGGATGTTTCTTCCACAGCACCACTGAAATAATAAGGCAGGACAGATTTACTCCAGTTGAGGAACCTGGGCCACACACTTTCATTGTAAATAAACTGCAAAACCTGGACATCTCCCATGCTCTTCCCCACACATGCAATTTTATCCAAATTCATCAACCTTGCCAGCATCTTTCTAGATGGTTACCCTTTAACTAGGGCTTTATTGGATAACTGTAACCCAATTTGCTGCAGCTGTGTGACCCTGATTCACTTTTGGAATGGAGCAAACTGTGGGAGGCAGTGCCAAGTGGGAGCCCACCTGCCAGGAAGCCAGTGTAGTTAGAAAGGACCAGTCTGAATGTGCAAAATCTGGCAGGTGGCAAAGATGTGCTGTTTATTTTTCCTAATGACAAAATTAGCACATTGATAATAATCAAACAGAGCTGTGTGCAATGGGGGTTTATTTAATTAACAAATGTCCTTTTTCAGGTATGAGCAGGACACAGGCACTGTGCTCATCCTTGCAAGCTGTCACTCACGTCCCTGGAAAGCTCATATGCAAACTGCCTTCAGCATCTTTTGTCTGAGTTTGCTCTGGAGAGGAGGTGGTTCCTACTAACCTTTTTTAATCACATATTCTCTTTCTGCAGAATGTTATATTCTTTCTCACATCCAAGAACACAGATCACATCTAATACAATAGATTGCTTTGAAAAACGCAGTGGAAAAGGCTTTCTTCCAATATGTGCCCACAAAATAGTGTTGGGAATGCTGCCTCCTGCTACCTCTAACTATAGTAAATCTTCATATCTCACAACTGCCTGATTGAAATTGGCTTTTTCTTATTATCTGTAGCTTTAATATTTAATAGATAGAAACATCTTACTCCTTGACTTCCTTTATGTAATAAAGCAGCTTCACAAGCATGATCACACTTTTTGCTAGCATCCAGCTCTAGGGACCCATCTAGCAGCAGAAGTCAATAGTGGTGATACAACTGTTCTGTGATTTTATCTTATGCATCGAAGGAGTTGGTGCAGCTGCTCAGTTGCATCAGCCTGCCCGTGCCATATATGTAAAAGGGAGGCTGGTCAGCAGACATACAAGAGAGAAGATTTTTCTGTTGTGTACTGTCCTTCAGAAAGAAGGCGGGTAAGAAAGATCAGCAGTAGACACTTTATACAAAAGTCAATTCAAACACTAGCAGATGTTTTCAACTTACCCCTGCTCAAGAGACATAATAACACTGAACTTTATTGCAATAGCATCATAAATTTCTAACTTCAACAGCTTCCATTTAAAAAAAAGAGTAGGAGAACTAGTTCAAGATATAAAACTCAGGATTACCTTTTACTCATTAGCGATTTTCTCTAAAGAGCAAATAATACCAAACCTGCCAAATTTGTCACCAACTTGTAAAACAGCCAAGGGTATTCAAGTGTTAAGTTTTTACTCATTCTTTTATGGAGATAAGGTCCAAATGTGAATTAAAAACTCTTATTTCTTCAAACATTATGGCTAGTTTGAAATAAAGTTCTAGATTTCCTTTGCTTCAACTTTGAATTTTACTTATTCTGTTTTGTTCTGCTTTTTTATTATTTTTATCAGCACTAAACTCTATTCTAGGCAAGTTCAGGTATCCCTAATCAGCACTCAAGAGTCAGTACCATGTAACCAGTGACAACATTCAAACAGTCCTTCAGTAAGGGGTGTTGTGTAACCTAGGCTTGACTTTCAATAGTCAGTCTGGCTAAGTTGAAGTTGGTAAAAGGTAGAAGCAGATTTAAGAGAAGAAATTAAATGAATGCTAGCCATATATCAGCTCAGGAAAGGAATCTTTTTCTCAGGGGCTCTAGGGGTGTTTAAAGAGACTTGTGAGATTGTAGGAAGCCTCGCACAGCAGTCATGGTTGAGCTGGGAGCACCTCATCAGATAAATACGGTCACAAAGACGTGAATCAGTGGTGCAGAGTCACTAAACACCTTCATGATGCTGAGACAGAGTCAATGAAATGAGATGAGTCAGTAGGAATGTGACAGGAAGGCAGAGGAGGATGTGAATAGATTTACCTTTCAACTAAAATTGTATATTCATCATTGTAACTATTGATTAAAGGGATCAAAGAACTGCAAGTAAAAGGCCAGAAAAGAAGGGATTGTAGTTATCCAGGTGAATGTGACAAGACTGCACTGAAAACTGTGGAGTGGGATTTTGAGAAGTGTAGATAGGTGTTAAAAAGGTAGGAGCAAAGCTCTACATTCTCATGTAGAGCCAGAGAAACTTGGAAGCCAGAGTTTTTGATCACAAAAAATAGCAAAGCGTTGAAGACCAAAAATAAATTTAATTTGGCCAGGAGAAGACAAAAACACAGATCAGAAGTGGGACTGAATGGAGACCAGGGGTCAAGAATGGGTTGTGTGGCTGAAGACAATAGAAACAGGAGGCGAATTCTCAAAATTAGTAGAGCACTGCCCCATTAAAAGGGGCTAAATACAAAGAAGAGGGATGTTAAGACTGGAATCAGTAATAGAGAACAGAAAAAGACCATTGAGGCAAAAACTTCTAAAAATGATAATGTGATTAGTGAAGTTGGCATAGTAAGTACCAAATTAATAAAAACCATTCTTTGTGACATTTGGATGTAAAGGAAATGTTGCTGAGGTTGGAGAGAGTTATTTTTTATTTCATATGTGATTTTTAAAAATGCATGCAACGGTAACATGTCTATTATCAGCAATCAAGCTTGGGGCAAAGGAATAGGGAAGGAGAAGGAAAGAAGAGAGATCCAAAACTGCGTATTAGCCAGTTGGTTGTTCCATTTGTTGTGGAAGAAACTTTGTAATAAAAATCTGAAATTACACATGCACAAATACGTGTATATAACTTTTAATTCAAAGCGCTGAAAATAGTAAATCCTCCTAGAGATGGATATCATCAGCTTTGTTTAAGGCATAATCTCTATTCCTTTTGAGTTTATGGAGCAAGAAGAGCTGTTGAAATTGAGTGAAAGCTGCAGACGGAGTCTTTAATCAATCTCCAAAGCTGTTTATTGCAAGTATACTATAAAGCAATAGAGATTAATGTCAGTTTCTATAAATCATTGCAAAAAGCATCTTCTCTTCCACTGCCAGAGGTGTAAATATCATCCTTTTTTTCTCAGATTTTGCTGTAACATGCTGGCTGCAGAGGTCCTTCAGGGAAACAGAACACACACAGTGTCATGTGCTTCTAAAACAGGTAAATTTAAAAACAAGTCCTGTATTTATTTGCAGAACTGGAAACTGCTGGAAGTTTTAGGCACCTAATTCCTACTGAGCAGCTTTGAAAATCCCAACCCATCTACAGTAGAGAACTGCCAATTAACTGTAGCTACCAGTTGGGCAGGAACCAGGCACACAGTGAGCAGCAAATTGTCTTTCCAGTGCACATCCTGTAAGTTCCAGATAATGAATCCAATGAACACATCACCATTTCCCTCTTTCCTTGTAGNGTTTTTTTGGAGAAGAGGAAAAAATAAAGTATGTCAGTGACAAAAGAAATTATAAAAAATTCCAGGGGCATATTCAAAAAATATCTCTATTCATGTGGCTTCAAGTCTGTTTCATGTTCAATTATTCCCTTATACTGTAAGAAATGGATTTAGAGCAGAGAAAACAGAAAGCCATGGGACAGGTTGTATTACAAAACTAAGATGCAAAATTGAAAGTTATTGCCATATAAGAATGTCAACATAACAGCCATGCTTTCCTACCACTCCCATCAGTCCTGCTCTCCCATTGTTAGCCTTAGTTGAACACCTCTACCAATATCTCACAAGAAAACTTCTGTAACTGCCCTTTTATTCCTGTCCTGATCCTTATGAGTTGCAAAGCTTCTTATGCAGCTCCACAAACTACCTGCGTAGAGAGAGATCCTACCTTTGTAATGAGGTGGCCAAGCCTTCTCATACCAACTGTGAAGAGAGATGCTCCCTCCTCCAGGAGGAAAGGCACAGTGTTTAAGCGAGGCTGCTGCTCTGAAGGAATGTTTCTATATTCAATGATTGTATAGGGGGCTGATAGAAATTATCCTCTTGGGCATAGGCACTTAAATTTTCCAGGGCACTTCAAGGTGAAAGTTGTGACTGCACAACGGTGAGCACACAGTTTGATCTTAAGGAAGATCAAATTAGAAGCTCATTCATCTAAAACGTAGGGACCAGTGTCAGTCAAAATACTGCATTGTCAGAGACAGAAGTGAGCCTTGGGAGAAACAGTGGCTCACCTGAGGTGTCCTCATACCAGCTGGAACTTTGTGAAAGGCCATGACAGGTTGAAGCAAGACACAAATGCCAAGACCTTAGCAAAATGTTCAGAAAAAGCATCATCATACTGAAATATCTCACAAGATGCTTTCAGAAAAAATCACAAACTCCCGTTTGCTGAACATTAAGTTGTGCATAGGCTGAGACTAAGAAAAATGTGTTTGTGTGTTCATCTCATTTCCTGAGCTCAAAGTCAGAATAGTGAAGTAAGATTTAGTCATTACGGACTAAATGGAGGAGGTTCCTACAAATCTCCCACTGATATGTCTGAATAATTTTTTTTGTTATCATTCTTGTTAAATAGTTAAGATGTTTGAATGGAATTTTCATTGGGGTTCAACACCAAGGAAAATATCACATGGATTAAAATCCAGTTTCAGAACAACCTAAAACTATGCCACAATGTTTTACTGAGTCCCACACCAAAGTGCAAAGCAATGATAAAGTATCCAGACTGAACTCAGAGATTTTTGCTTACTGACTTTTGATGAAAACTTTCAAGGAAAGAATATTTTCATTCCAAAAGCATTTAATAAATGCTAAGATACCAGCTCCGTCTTAGTTAATTAAACTTAAGGAACATGGAAGTGGATAAAAGTTCATTAAATAGGTACAGGCTGATGGTGAATTGGAATACTAATTGAGCTTTTATGTGCAACAAAAGAGATACAAATGGAAATGCACTGTTATTCTAGTGAATGCCTCACATAAAAGGCCCCAATGGAGCAGAGAATGCATGAAGAAAATTGGATTGTAAAATCTCTGAGATAAAGATCAGTTCTATGAAACACGATGCCCCATTGCTTGCTTTTCTATTTCGAGAAGATTCTTTTAATAATGCCAACAAATGATGCAGTGACTGCTGTAGGTGTGTTTGAAAGGTTCACAGTCAGATTCAGAAATGAGGCAGTTAGATTCAAGGCTTACAAAATAGAAGGGAATGTGATGGGACCTTCATTTATTTAATGGCATGTTTGAGTATCACTGGCTTAAAGAGCATGAAAACCTTAGATTAGAAGGAGTCACATATTCCAACGCTGTACTTAAACTTTTGGAATGTAGTGGTTATTTAGTTTGAAAACCCTTTTTCCAGTTCAATCTGTAGCATAGTCATGAAATGCGTGTGAACTATTCAAGCTTAGAGGAGAAGAAATGGGGCTGGATTGAAATGAATATTCAAGAAATGGTTTCTGAAGGCTAGAGGACACAACTGAACCATGTGTTTCTCCCTGGTTTTCCTCATCCAGTAACAATAACTGGCCATGCGTTGGAGGAGATGCCTTGCAACTCCAAGCCAGCTTCTGAGATGCTCCTTGAGACTGCACCTGACTTTTCACTGGTAATAGCAGTGGTACTAACACACCTCCTTAAAACACTAAAAAGAAAGTATGGGTACAACATTTCCCACACCTTTTGGAACCCAGTTTATCTAGGAATATTGACAGCCAGTGAAGAAAATTATGGAATGGCATAGCAAATGCTAAGAATCTAAACCAAGAAGGGCTGAATTTTGGGGCATTTTTCTCTGTCTGAAGTAAATGTTCATTGTAGGGCAAATAATCACTTTAAAAAGTACTTTGTGTTAATTATGCATTGAGCCAGAGCTCTTCATATATTAACCTCCATATAGAATTCTCCAAATACTGTTATGTGGTCACATCAGATGTAATTTGAACTGCTCCCAGAGTTCACAACAAGATATTGAATCTGGACTTATGTTCTCTGTGTCCAGACAGTACAGTCTCTATGCATGTAAATTACCATTAAAAAGTCCATCGATCTATTTGAGTTTTTCAGCTATTTTGAAAGATAATTTTGACTATACAGAGACATACCCAGACAGACTAATTTCATCTACATCCCTGTGTCTTCAGCGGTGTCTAGCCAGGAGGAATCATTAGGCACAGGGACTCTGGGGGGATTTCAGATGTTAGGGAAGTGTTTGTAAATGTAAGGAGTGCCCTGCTCTGGAGTGACTCCCCAGGAAAGGGCAGGGAGTGCTCATTACTGAACATTTTAAGAGGCAACACACCATAAGTATACAGAATCACAGAGTCAATGAGGTGAGAAATNCCTCCAGGGATGGTGACTCCACCACCTCCCGGGCAGTCCACTCCAATGCCCAATGAATTTCTCTGTAAAGAACTTCCTCCTGTCTAATGTATCATAACTTTGGGAGAGGGAGGAACTACACAACCTTTGATCTGCCTTCCAGCTATATGAGATTATCATTATACAATCACAGTGGTTTCTGTCAACATAGCTTCAGGGTACCTCATAATATAGAAAACATTAAATTCAGATGTAAACGTGAATCTTGTCAAGTCCAATTTAAAATATAGAAATTACACTCCTGTTATAAAAATATAATAGATCTAAAATTGTTATGCCTGATTATTTAGGGGGTTTTATGTTGGCTGAGGTCGTTAAGTTCTATTAACAAATGAATAGACTTGGCCTGATGGGTCTGAGATAGCTGTGATCAAGCTTGGAGCCATGGCCTTTACAATGGTAACAAGGTGACCCTGGTGTGGGCCAACTAAGCCCAACCAACCAAAGGTTACTACTTTGTTGCTTGGATACGGTTTTCCATGTATGGAAGTGTTCTTAGAAAGATCTAGACAGAGAACTAAAAAGACAGACAGACATAACTATGAGACAACCAAGAGAGAAAAATGAAAGAAGCTGAAGCAGGAGAGAGAAGGAGAACCATGAGAAAGCTATGAAAGAAAGCCATGCAAAAGAACTCTGGACCTTAACTATGTATGTATGTGTTTGTGGCATGCAAGATATAGAGATGTAAAAATTAATATGAATAAAAGTCTTTAGTTAAGTCTCCGAGACTAATAATAACTAAAGATATAAAAAACTGTAATGCCACAGTTTTATAAATTATTCTTAGACATCCATGTCATATGGGAAGAGCCATAAAAAATTCAATGTTGTTGAGCCAAGTATTCAAAAATGAAAAACGCTTCTTTTGGGGACGATTTTTCAACCCTTCACCATCATGACGTAAATGTAGGGAGAGTGCCACAGTCCTAGGTAGGGCAAGACAGATGAGATCATACCTGCATGTGAACTGAAAACCTGATCAGTGTGCACTGAACCACGAGATTCTCACTGAAACCAAGATCGCCACCAGCCTTCAGCCTGTGCTAGTCATGGATGATGGGCTCAAGAGCAATCCAAACAAAATGCGGGCATTTTCAAGTATCAGTAATTAGTTTATCTATAAAAATGAACTCGTGTTTGGTTTTAGGCTGGTACTCTCCAGTAATTCCAGTTTAGGACAGTGCCTTGATCTTTCCATCTCCCCTGGCTAGTGATACTCACCTGAGTGACAATAATTTACCTGTAATAGCAATCCACACAAAGGAGAATGGGGACAAGGAAATTATATATCTGTATGCTCTGGCACTGTTAATTTCCACTACTTTGTAAAAGCCAAATACTACAGACACAGCTTCAATTGAGCTGTGAAGGTTATTTGATTTCTTCATGTTCTGCTGATGGTTTACCATCTGTTGTCCTGATAACAAAGCTAAAGGGAGTATTCACACTACTAAAATGCACCCTGGTAGCACATCTCTCCCCATGTGTTTCTCCAGCATTGCTCTTCCTCTCCACATCCATTCCCTCTCACCACCTCTAAATTAACGTTCTTCATTCTTCCATTTCCTTTGATAATCCCAATGTCTTTTTAATCGTATTTATTTTCACCTCACCGGCATTCATATAACCTCTGGCTGTGATCTTATCAGCTCCCTGGGGAAAGTATTCCTGTAACTGCCTATTGAGGAGTTCTCCCCTCTATTCTGCAAAGAAGCCAGACACCATTAGAGACAGAACACAGGATTAGGTGGACCACTGCTTTGATCCAGCAGGCAAATCCCTCTAGAAGCAATTGAAGTTGGCTTTGGGCAGTGATTAAATGAGACACCACTAGAGCAAATCCAAAGTGTTGCAGAAAGCCTTATTTGGTACAGAATGCTTTTCTTTCTGAATCAGCAATGCCCAAGCAAATTCATGTTACTTTGCTGCTTCAAAAGCTATGCAACTATAAGAGGAACAGAAAGACTCTGATATCCCTGCCAATACAGACATGCTACTTCACTGTACTGCTGTGTCCAAGATAAGATTTTCAGCATGTTTGTGGCTTTATGCCCCAAATGTGGTGTGATACTGCATAGCGTGATGCTGTCTCTGCTACTATCACCCTTTCTCCCCAGGTTATTTGCTGTTTTCTCCTGCTGCTTTTTAATGGAAAGTTTTCATCATCACCTCAGATCATTTGTGGACTGAAAAAGACACACCTATGGCTCTGGAGGAGAAAGTGTCTCTCTATTTCCAAGCCTCTCACATAGCACAGATTGCAGAGTCATTATTTCTTTGCATTTGCAAAGAGAAGTTTGTCCAGCTCCATCCTGTCCCTTGCCTTCTCCAGTCACTCAGGCATAGCTCAACTTTGTGCACATCTTTCTGCTCAGTTAGTCCGAAGCAGTTTGGGTGAGATCCCTGAAAGTGTGACTGTTCCTTGTAACAAGGCCATGGAAAAACAGCAATTCCCAAGAAAACGACAGAATAAATTATTAACAGCCACAGCTATCAATCCAAGAGTTCTCACTTACAAATAAAGTCCTTTACTGTCTCCAGTGGGGGTAGGATCAAGCTCTTAAAATGCATAAATGTATACACACTCAAAGCAAGTAAAATAATCCTTTATTTTTGTTGAGGTAGAAATAAGGCAAAATGATGGGAAAAAAGACAAGGTTTCAGCAGCAACTTCTTATAGAAACTGATTGTAGACAATGAGAGGGTTGATATGAGTAATTAACTCGCATTTCAACTAGATCAGCAAAACAATGGACAGTTTCTCTTCATTTACACATCCTTTGCCCTGAGTTTCCGGGGAAGCTTTGCAACCATCCTCCTGTTTTTCCATCCTGAGACAGGCTCTGCACAGGGAGCTGCCCACATCACAGTTTTTAGCTGGTGTAGGGGTTTCCTGAACTACTGCAGACAGCAATGCAGCAGAGTTCAGTTTTAAAAGGCCTGAGAGGTTTGCAGTTAATTACTGGGTTTCAGGATTTTCAGAGAAATGCATCTGCTAAAGTGATCCAGGCCAATCTCTCCCCTCACCCTTTTGCCCTTCTTTTGACTGTGTGGTGACAGTGTCTCTGCGAGGATTTTGGAAAGAAGTCAAGTAACTAATAAATGCACCAGGCTGCTACTTTAAAGGACTTTGCATCTGGTCTGGGAGTTATAGTTATTAACTCCTCTGGCAGCCCATCATTTAATTTACCTGCTACTCACCCTTTTTGTGCATCCAGAGGATAATCCAGTCCACAAGAGCCCTGCTATAGCTGGTGTGGAGGAGATCATTGTCCTATTTCCAATTTATCTAATGTAATCACTTCATTGCCTTCCTATAAGAGCTCTGTCCCATCAAGAAGCTTTGGAATAATGTAGAGACATTAAAGATTAGAATTTATCGATCCTGAAGTTCATAAATTTAATGAAAATCATGAGTCTCTAAAGGAACTTAATCTTCATTTGTTCTGTCAGTGGAGGTGTCAAGAATTAGTTTATGATTCATTAACCCATTTACTACTGCTACTTTTTCCATATTCAGCTTTTCAGGAAAAGGAAAGATACCTTGTGTGCACTTACATACAGTGCTTTCTTTTGGCTGCTTTTGTACTGGAGACACCAAATGACAGACCCTGGAGAATGGAACATGCCTTCTCTTACTGACTTCAGTGGGATATGGCCCAGGATCTTTCACGAGAACCTCAGTGCTGGTCACATAGACACACTTCTATTCAAAAATGGTATTAAAGGAAAATACATGTCTGAAGATTATTTATTCAGTGTTACTCCTTGGTAATATCTTTTACATACACATATATATATTTAAGCAATCACGAGACACCAAGAAATAATTTCTCCATCTCCACACAATCACTGTCTATTGTTTTATTTTCACTACAGAGTGGCCTAAAGGCTTTTTGTCCTGTGACTGGGGAGATCTGAGTTACAATCTCAGACCTACTGTGTCAGACCAGTGACTAGACTCAGACCTGTAATATAATCACTCCCCACAGTGGCTTCCCTGTTGATATATCAAATTTGGTTTTAAAACACTTAAAAATTTCATTATAGAATCATAGAATCATTTAAGATCAATCATCAAGTCCAACACTTAAACCACCACTGACAAGTCCATCACTAAACCAGATCCCTGGTTTAGTGCTGCATTTACACTTTTTTAAAATATCTCCAGGGATGGTGACTCCACCACTTTCTTGGGCAGCCTGTTCCAATGTTTAACAACCCTTTCTGTAAAGAAATTTTTCTTAATATCCAACCTAAACCTCCCCGGCACAACTTGGGGCCACTGCCTCTAGTCCTAGAGCTTGTTATCTGAGAGAAGAGACTGACTCCCATTTGGCTATAACCTTCTTTCAGGTAGTTGTACAGAGTAATAAGGTGTTCCCTCAGCCTCCTTTTCTCCAGGCTGAACAACCCCAGCTCCCTGAGCTGCTCTTCATATGACTCACTCTCTAGACCCTTCCATTACCCTTCTCTGGACTTGCTCCAGAATGTCAATGTCTTTTTTGTAGGGAGGGGCCCTTATTAAAAGTTCTGTCTAGCAGAGAGGGATTGGTTTTATTGTTGCTGGTTTCTGCTACCCCTGTGGAGAAAGAGAATTTGACTTAGTCTGTTGCCAAAAGATCAGCACCTCTTGCTGCTGTTCTCATCCTTGTTCCCATGCTGTTCCCTGACACAAACCCTTCCAGTTAAGAAGAGAGGATTTTCAGTTAAGCAGCACTGGCACCAGATACTGCAGAGTTAAACTATAGAGAACTTACAGGAAAATGAAGATACCCATGCTCAAGTCGTCTTCACTCTAATATAGGTTCCCAAAATAACTCTGTGTATTTCTGTCCCACCACAAACTGCATTTCACAAACCTTTCCCGTTTTGGATGCCTCTTATTTTTTCCACCTGATAAAACCTTGTGATGAAATCCATAGTCTTTTGGACACATTGAAAAAAAAATACATAATCTAGAGGAGAAAATTAGAAAAAAAAAAAATACAGGAAGTGTGAAAAATTGTAAAATCTCTGACATTTCTTCCAGAAGTGCTATTTTTAAAAGAAAAAGAGAATCTATATAGGCAAAGTGTCTATGTGATGATGTTCAGATCTGCTCTGGAGCTCACAGAAGTCAATGTAATTCTTCTCATTGATTTCAAGAAACTTTAATGCCCACCTTTGATCTCCACTTACCCCTTTCTCAGCTCACAAGGCTTTTTCCCAGCACTGGTGTAAATAATGCAATGCAAAGCTTGTCTTTGACCTTCTTTCGTCCTGCACTTACTATGCTACCCAAGAATGCTCCTTCATCTTGTGTCATGAAAAGCAACCACATTTAGATTCTACTATCGGGACAACCCACAGTTTTGGAAAGGAAACAGAATATCTGGGGGAATATCACTGCCAGAGTCAATCTAGGTTATAATAACTCACCCCCCAGACCCACTGCCAGCTGTGATAGTGCTGCTGCCAGCCCCTGCACACAAGGAACTTGCAGTTTGATGCACTGCTCAGTTTTGGGCATGACTTCAGGCAGCAGTGAGGGGTTGTTCTGCTTCTTGACAATGTAAAACTGTTGTTTTCCTCATGAGCAGAGCTGGAACATCATGGAAGAAGGGCAGCCTGCCTCCTCCCTAGGCAAGCATGCCAAGGGAAGCAACAACCACGCAACAAGAGATGTGACAAATGGCCTCTTTCATTATCTCACTACTATTCTCAATTAAACATCCTCTCACAGGACTGATCTTTCCGATTAAAACCACAAGCAGAAAATAAGAAAACATAAAGATGAAAGTGCCTGAAAGTCTTGGGCAAAAAAAAAAGAAAGAAATATCTTGAGTTACAGTCAATAGAGATACTCCTTTCTGTGTATATTTTGACAAAATTAGCAAAGATAAATGCTTCTGGGAGGGCCACTTACTGTACTGGGTCACTTAAGAGTCACAAGAGTACTTCTAGAATTTAGCTTTTGTTTCAGAAACTGACCTCAAAAATTCTTCTGTAGAGGAAGGGTACACGGTGGGCAGCTCTTTTCTTACTTTCTTGCTTTCTCTCTCCCTATATACCTATATGACCAATAGCCCTTAGCAATTTTTCTCTAAAATTCTGCCTATAGCAAAGTTAAGATGCAGCCACAAAGCCCCGGGCTCTTTATACACTTCAGTATTTCAGCTTCAGTATCCTTTTTCTAAATTGCTGTCCTAGAAGCAAGAAGTGAAAACAGCCAACATTTCAGTTACTTCCTATGCAGACTAACCACATGCTTCTGCCTGTACCTTTTTTAGAAAATATAAACTCTGTTCAGTAGGTGCTTAAACTGAACAACCCATACCAACAGTGTGCCCTCAGTACTTCAATACTGGGTTAACTAACAGTAATGACCATGCACTTATTTTTCAGGTCCAGGCAGAGACACAAGCAGAAATGGCTGGTAAGGCCATGTTTCCAGTGAGACAAACAGCAGCAGACAGTGGCATAGATGGCCAAGGGACTTCTTGATTCATTTGGGACTGTGAGGGTCCAAAGAGCATCCCAAAGACTTGGGTGCTTTCTGAACCTGTTTGATTCAGCCCTGGCCAATGCTGCTGCAAGTGCTTGAGAAGGAATATTACATCTAAGGATGATATAGCCATGAATAAACATCCAACAAAAGACTGACCACTGGCCATAATCTGGAGAACCCTATGCAGCACACCAGAAGTGTCAGAGGTGTCCGGTTAATGTTGCATCATGCTGTATAACTGGGTGTGTGTTAATGGATAAAGTTACAGCAAATATGCTCAAGAAGTCGTTGCATTTCACAGCTCTTTTCTTACTTTCTTGGAGTATTTGTTTCTCACCACGAGGGGCTTCTTGTGACAGCTTGCCACACCAATTTTTAGTATACTTTGGGTCTGATTGCTTTTACTATAAAGGGCTTTACAGGGCTCTGTCTCTGCAAAGCCACTTGAGGATTTTCTGGCTATGGAGTAGAATATTGTCTTGCTGCAAAGATAGGTTAGCCTTTGCCTACAGTCTGAAGGCAGGCTTGCAGAGCTATGTGTTGCTCTATGCAATTTTAACATGTTCTTTAACATGTTAATATTAAATAAATAAATACCTTTTAATATGTTGTTAAAGAAACATAGTTTCTTTAGCAATGCTGAGACCATCAAAAACATCCAGCGTCTGAACAACAGCTGCATGAATTTCTGTGACCACAGCTTTGTGCAATAAATGTAGACCCAATAAGCAAGAAGAGAAGGGCTTTTTGACTGCAGATCCTGAACAAGGCTCAAGTGATGAACTCAGCATGATCTCAAAACTGTAGTTCATTTTATCTGTCTGAGAGTAGTTATTTGAGATTGGGAATGTACATGGCAGTCTATGTGCAAGTTTTAAAGCATTTCTTACAACCAAACACAGCAATTTGATTATTTCCATAACATAATTATTCTTCCCTGAGGATATTTTGAAACACCAAAGAACCTCTGGAGAAAATCTCAACTGTCTAAGTTGACTAACTGGACAACTTAGTCCAAGTCTTGCCAAAAGACCAAATCCTGGGAAACTGCATTAACAGCACTGGAAAATTGTGTTATCAGCACCTCAGTTCCCATCTCCTGAGAATGTCCTCCAAAAGCTGACAGAGATCCTGAACTGAATCTTGTGGTTCTCACCTGCCAAAAGTCATGAGGGCTGATCAGCAAGATAGGATGAGTCAAAAGGGGAAAACAAAAATATAACAGAGTTGATCTTAAACTGGAGGTGTGCAATGGAGCAGAGATAACTTATGTTGGGAGAAAAAACAAGCCTTAAAAATTGCTCAGCATGCCTAGGACCACTATTTCCCACACCAGCAAGAACTGAGAGACTTGGCAGCAACTTTGTGGGTTCATCTTTTCCAGTAGACATGCAACCAAATGATGCTCATCTGTGAGAAACAATTTAGGGATAATGTAATTATCCAGCCATTGTGACTTACTACAGATCCCACTGACCAAAAGGTCACTGTAATTCCTCAAGCACAGATAACCTGGTATTATTCCATGGCCAGAAAATCATTTTCATACATAAATACATATATATATGTATTTTTTTATATATATGCCCTTTACTTACTGTAACAATAAACTACAGTGATCTGATCAGGCATCACTGCCTCAGCATAGGCAGCTTGACTTAATAAAAGCACATTAAATCACTGCTGCTAGGATTATGAATAACAGCTTATGGGAGTCCTCAAGTAAGTCCTGTGACCATTTAAAATGAGTCAAGAACTGTGTATATTCTATTCTCCTTCCTGCAAGAAAAACTTTTAATTTATAAAAGTGGTTCATTGCTCAATATCCATTGTGTTTTCTTCATTAACTCCAAGGTTTGCCTCATTTCATTTTTCCACCAAAGGGGAAAAATATATTGAGCTGTCAGTGATGTTATCTGTGAAGAGAGGCTGTGGATTTCATATATTGAATCTAAGCTTTACAAATAGTCAAGTAATGGGAAAGGCTTTTGTAATAAAACACAGGTAAAAATAAGCTTGCAAAAATCAAAGTGAAAAGAAAAATCTAAATTGTTTATATTAACCAGTTATAGTCCCCTGAGTTGTTGATCTGTCTCTTTCTTTTGAAATTTTCTCTTATATTTTCCAGAGTTGGTAAATCAGTATTTGAAAACAACTGCATAAAAATAGTATCTCAATTGCTTCACAGATATTATTGTCTAGTTCTCGCCCACGTGAGAGGAAGCTCAAGTGTGCACACACATGCACATACTCTTTGATCTGATTTAGTCATGGGACAACTGAAGTAGGAACTGGGCAACAAAATTGCTTGGTTAAGATGATAGAGAGTGAAAAGAGGTTTCCATGAAAGACTGGGACTTGGTCATTTCATTTGATCCTGATCCATTTGACAGGGGACAACCTACAGTTCAAAAGAAAGAAGGTATGTTTACAGATAGACTAGGAGTGAGAAGAGATTGGAATCATTTCCAAGGAAAAAATGGCAACTAAAAAAGTTTGAGTCAGTGGGAGAACTCTGACACTGGGAGGAGGAGGATCAGCCTAAGATGTTGGAGAAATCTCAAAAGACTTGGAAATATATCATTATGGAGCCACTAGCAAAAACAATTGAGAAGATAAAGAGGATTAAGATGACCAGAAGGCCTTAAAAGTGGTCAAAAAGACATTTGAGACTTTGGGAATAACCATTTCAGCACAATCAAAAAGGAAAGATTGAATTTACAGAAATAAACCACTTACATGGAAATAAATGAGGCAGAAATCAGGCAGTGACAGGAGCTGGAGGCAGCATGGGGGGTGAGATTGACAAGGGGCTTTGTGGAGAATGGTCACTGAGTAAAGTATTTCCTATAGTGAGATGACAGCCATAAAAAAGATTGAGGAACATGAGTGCAGGTGTTGAACACAGTGGGAATGGGAGGAATAATAGACTAATTCAATGACCAATCCACGGTGACTTTGGAACCTGTGGCACTTCAATAACTTCAGGTTATATAATAAATTACCTTGATATATTAAATTTTAACACAAGACACAATCAATGCAAGATGTCTTCCTGTGTTGGGCAGGTGCTTTCCAAATTCCCTCCCAACTGTCTTCAACTCTTGGGATAAATGTTGACATATGCCACAGAAAGAGTGCAAACTGAGATAGTTATATTACATGTCTGCCTGCCAAACTGTACTGAGAATCAATACAAAAAATAGAAAAAACTGCATTTATTTATATGCGCTATGTATTTGTTTCACCCTCTCAGCAGTCTTGTCTTCTAATTCATTCTTTCCTTTCTCTTAAATGTAATTTTCTTTGCAGCAGTTCAGCTCTAGATGCTACAGATTTTTGTTTGTTTGCTTGCTTGTTTATTTAGCAAATAATCATCCAAAACCTCTAGAGCATTTCCTGTTCTAATCTAATGTGAAATGTTAAAAGCTGCTTACCAGCAAATTAGCTCTTGCCAAATTATGTGCACACCAGATCCTACAAGTCAAATAAAATTAAACTGAAGTTTGGTTTCCACTATGGTAAAGATAACTTAGAAATTGGCCCTGGGGCACACAGTCAACTAACTGTCTGTCTGGCTTAATAGCACACAGCACATGCAGTAATTATGCCCATCATTTCCTCTTAACCACTTTTTGGTGCAAAATGCACACTTCAGATATGCTTACCTGCTTTTTCAAGGGTAAAGTACACCAGGAAATTCTACTGGCCTTTACAAAACTGAAAGTCACAGCTTACAGCACACTGCTTTTCAGAAATATACTTGAAGTTTGGCAGCTAAACATCGTCACAGCTGATCAAGTTTCAACATACATGACAATAACCCCAGAACTCTCTTGCCTCCCCAGGTTTCGTTTTTCAACCCTTTCTAAACTTCATTTGAAGTATCTTGTTTATTTGCACATCAATGTGTTAAAAGAAGACCCTGTAAAGAATGTGAGGGTTCAGACATCGCCTCGTAAAGGAGGTTTATTTGCTGTCTTCATCACAAACTGACTTTTTATTCCAAAGTCTCAGGTTTCCCTGTCTCACAAACACAGCCTTTGTGATGGGAATCACATCAGGAGAAAGAATTGTTCCAGCATTAAAGGGTAAACCCCCACCTCTGCTGAGACCAAGGGCCATTTCCCATTGACCGCTTGCACTCTGTACAAATTAAATGCAGGGAGAAATGTAATGGAACTGGTTAGAAAAGGGAGTTTCCTCATGTCGAGAAGCAGTGTGGCTGTTTATCACCATTCACTCCAAACCAGAAACATTCCACAGGGACACAAGAAATTAACTCAGACAAGATAATATGTGAGAGAAAGATCAAGAGCAGGACATTGCAGCATTTTGTTATTAGTGGTGCCAAGCAGGTCATAAACTCACCTTTCTTGATACCACTACACAAGTTCAAGCAATTGGCCTGATCTGAATCTCACAGAGCTTGGTGGAACCTTTCAGTTACCACTAGCATGTGTAGTAGTAACACAAGCATTTCTTTAATTTATGCAGGTTTTGTAGAACAAGTGAGTGCCACTAATCAGTCAAGGTGGTTTTGCAAGGATAGAGCAAATCCATATGATGTGCCTTTTCAAATAATCAGTATGTTATCTATAGGAAATTCTGAAATTATTTCTAATAGCTTGAGTTACTTCAAACTAGATTGTCAAAATATGGTTAAAATGTACCTGTGAGGCTGAAGCTACTCATAAATCATAATAAATCTTTTAAACTGGAAAAAAAATTAAAATTTGTAATTAAAAGAGGGAGGAGGGATTCTGGAATTTTTAGATAAAGCATTTTGATTTGTAAAATTACAGAGGAGAGTTTCAGAATAGAAGCAGCTCCATTTAAGGTACACCTGGAGAGATTTTTTTAAAAAATATTAATTTATGAAAGAAAAAAATCAGTTCAGATTAACTAAATTTTTATGTGGGTTTTTTTCTGTTTGTTTTGCTTTGTTTTGTTTTTAGTTTGTCCTGGGGTCCATGAGTTTTACTGCTTGGATCCTGGGAGACATGCCATTTTTATAAACAATGTGTAACCAGAGTATGTGCCTAATAAAACCATGTGGCTTCATGATATACTTTTAAGACTCCTAGCCTTGTCAGTGATTAATTCAGCCTCTCTGAAGTGGAATGCAAAGCAGAATATCAAGGAAGATAGATAGTAATCAATCAATATTGTAAATCACCACTAAAATCCACAGACAACATAAATGTGGAGTAACAGAAACACCTTTATATGGAATTCATGTAGAAGCAGTACTGCTCCAGCACCCTGGGGTTCAATTATATCTATGGTCGCTCTATATAGGATTACTCTCTCATCTCTGGGAGGGTGGAGAGAAGGGGAGAAAAGAAGAATGTCATACAGAATTGCAAAACCCTGGATGAAAAATGTTGGTGTGAGCAGTCTTTCTGGAACTTTAAAGTGAGTTTAATTCAAATGAAATAATCCAATAAATAATACCTTGCAGCTGACTTTGAAATGTTCGCACCAGTGCTACTGAATTCTACAGCTGCAAACTTTCATTCTCATCATAAATGACACACTATAATTATATTTTTTACAGGGTTCTCTCTATATATGTTGATTTATTTTTTTTAATTTCTCTTTCATTAGTAGCCTTTTTTCTTCCTTGGGAAGAGAAGGTGAGCTGGAAAATGCCTACTGGCTTTTTCAGTGACCCTGGTTTTCTTGGTATCACAATGCCAATAATAAAAATTAATTTCCTCCTCTGATTTCCTCATATGTACAAAGCAAAGATTGCTTTCGCCTATGCTTGAAAGCTATTGGGAATACAAAAGCCATCAAATAACTGGTCTAAAACACGTGCACATTTTTTCATCTTCTCTTTAAGAGCTCACTTTTTAATCCATTAACAATCACAAACAGCAAACCAAGTCACAGGTGGTTTAGGTTTCCCTGTCATGGTATATCACTGCTATAATTGATTGCCAGTTAACTTGTGTTAGCCAGCCAGTTCAGTAAGCCACAAACATTCATCTCTGGGAATAAATGTTTGCAGACTGTCTATACTAGCATTTACAAATGCATTATCTAACCCGAGTTAATTCCAGCCATCCTTTAACAAAATTAAATCTAGTATAGAGAAGAGCTCTGTTATTACTTCTCCTTGTACATCTGCTTCTTGGATTGTTTAGATGGGTTATTTGTTACTGACAGTATTGCATTACAAACTCTCACGTTGGGGCTTCCCTGGAGCTGGCTTTATCTGTCTCTCCTCCTTGCTTATTTTTTGGGTGCCATGACTCCTTTTTTCTCCGTCATACCTCTTGAAGAGCCCTTCCTGAGCCCAAATATGAGTCATCTGTCTAGCACAAGTCTTTGTTTTGCCAATAGGGTGATCTGCTCCTCTTCATGGTATCCACACATTGATGCACATCAGCAGCAGACAGAGGACCGTGGAAATATGTGATATCCTGTTTTTATATCCCTAAATATACCTCTCCAAACTGAGGGTTAAGGAAAGGCATGCAGGCACAAGAAATGGTTCTTTCCCCAGACAAATTATGAAATGTCCAGCTAACATGGCAGGAAGGTCAGGGAGAAAAGACAGAAGACATATTCTGTGCTCTTCATTTTTTGCTGTCGAAGGAAGATAGGAAAATGGGAGAGATAAGGGAAGTAGTAGGGGAACGGCAGGAAACTATCAGGAAAAAAGTGAAGAAAGGTCAGATAAGTCAGGATGGTGACCAAGTGTATTTTCCAGTAGATCTGAGAAATGGTACTCATGTTTTTGGTGCCATCTTCCAAGGCTGTAGAGCATTGAGGGAGGTAGTAATACATAGTAGAAATATGTGGTAGTAAAAAGGTAGTAATACATAGTCTTATGTGTCCTAAAAAGAAGTTTCAATCCCAAACTTGTGGTGGTATGTTTTTTATGTTTGTTTTACTGCAATGGTTTGTTCTGTTACCCCCTACCCTATTTGGTTCATTCTGGTGTATTTATGCTCCCCTATTATGTAATCCCTCCAACTCCTCCCCTTCTCTTGTACCCTTCCCTAAACCCCTCCTATCCCTACACCATATATGTACCCCAACTCCGCCCCTTGTTCTAGAACCTTCCCTATCAATCATCCCTACTCGGTATCCCATAGGCTTGAGTAGTAGGTCTTTGGTCTCTACTCCTGTCTGTCAACCCTCAACCCCACCTCTCCCTCAACCCCATTGGCCCTTACCCTCTCTCCGCCCCTCAATCTTACCCACTATAAAACCCTGTGCCCTGAGCCAGTTGGGCCTCACTTCCTGTTGGTTGCCTTGGAGTTTGGACGCCCAATAAACTATTCCTCTGGTTTTGCCCCAACGAGAGTGAGTCGCTTTCTACCCTTTTACCCTCCAATTGCTGCAGCGCCCATACCATCAAACCAAGGACTCCTAGGCAAGGTCAGGCCAACTAGTCCACACGCATAGTCCCTGCGCAGGATGTGTGGGTAGGGGGTACTGCTTGTCTAGGGAGGCCTTAGTCGCCTGGTGGCTGGTATTCCTTGGGAAGGACCCTTGTGCCATCAGGTGACCCACACCTGCCCGGTGCCCTTGGTGTGGCAGCACAAGCCAGGGCTGAAGAAAGTGTCGGGATCGCTGCCACCCAGGCCGGCGCTGCGGCACAAACTCACTGTGGGTATGAAAAAGAAGCCCTGGAGATCTGTGTTTTAAAGCTAAAACAAGTTTACCACTGAGCCTCCATGGGAGAGGAGAGGTTATGAAGAGCAACACTGTACAAGAAAACATCTTTAGGAATGAGCAAAGATGACCCAGTGATTCAAGGAAAGGTGGTAAGTCAGACTGGTACCTGTGTAAACACATTGTTTGAATGTGTTTACAACCCCTTAAAGCAGAATTTGGCTTCCCTTCACTAAAATGCCTCCAGACAGCCCCAGGGCTGCTTAGGTAGGGGCATAAATGGTTTGTGATGCTGAGGGTGCTACTGACAAATTGCCAGGAGGCTGAGTCATACTTAATTTGCATATAAATTGCAACCATTTTTATCAAATATAAATGCACACAATCGTAATAGAGCATTTGCTTATTCTTCCTTCTCCTTTGAGAGATGAATATAAATTGTTTGCCTTTAAGTTTAATATTAAATAGCTGCATCACCTCGGTATTGCAGAAAATGCAGGAGGGGGAGAAGTTGGCAGTAGAACCTAATTTAGGATCTTGGCAAACCAGGTCTGGCCAAGAAAAGGTTTAGTGGATACCCACATGAAGCATTTGATACCTTCAGACAAACCAAAGGTGAACAAATTCAAGTCAAGGGACTTGACTAGTTCCACAACTGCCAAGAAGTTTAGTTTAGGTAATGGGTTAAACATGTCACTTAAGACACTAAATTACATGGTCCTAGATTCCAAAAAAGGCCACTTGCCCTGACCTTCTCCTGTCCTTCCTGCTCTTGCTGACTGGATTTTGCTCAGTGTGAGGGCATTAACTCTTAATATTTTTGCCACTGTTCAGAACTGATTTCATTCACAATGTAGACACTGTGTCTACTACTGATAATATAGACACTATGTCTACTACTGATAATATAGATACTACAGATAATATAGTATTTGGAGTTTAGTGTTCTTTAAGTTTTACAGTGACACAGGTTAAGAATATTGCTTCTAATCATGCATAGTGATAATAATCTCTTCTTTTAAAGTGCAGAGGACTGCGAAGAACCCAAAAAAAAACAGCTGACATGAGGCCAGGAGTAAGAATTCACCATTATAAGGCCTGAGGGAAGGATGCTAATGGGTAGCACTTGGAGACCTGCAAGGGAGCAGGGAAGAAGGCACTACAGCTGCAAGGTAAGAAGAATGCTATATTCATGAGCCTAGGACAGAGGAAGTTTTCATTTGTGCATAGAAAACCTGGAATTAGCTGAATGCACATTGACAACAACAAAAGATTTTCTCTGTGCGGTGGATGAACTTGTAAGACCTCATCTTTGCCTCCTCTGACTGTCACAGGGCAGCCA
Source organism: Calyptomena viridis (assembly GCA_013390005.1). NCBI lineage: Eukaryota > Metazoa > Chordata > Aves > Passeriformes > Eurylaimidae > Calyptomena > Calyptomena viridis. The sequence continues at coordinate 203,169 of WEIV01005668.1, read as the reverse complement.
GCAGACAAGTTTTCCTTTCTGCTACTCTGTTTTCTTTCACTGTTTGGAAGAAACTCTTTGTCTTTTTCCCTTTAGCTTACAGATAGCATTTCCTTCTCCCCTGTTATCTTTACATGTAGTTTCTTATTCTTTACAGCCAGTGCTGTGAAGATACCAAGGACTAAATTTGGCTCTGAGCAGTGTGTCCTAGCAAACTCCAGAATTGCACTAATCGCCTCCCCTGGTTTGTGGAAAGCCTGTCAGCTCTTTTTCCACTTGCAACAATGTCAGAAACTGCAGCCAGCCAAATTGCTACCAGTACAGTATGCAGAGCTCTGGAGAGACCATCATCTACTGGAGTGCCTTTCCCCACTCTCCTCCCCCAAAATGATCAAAAGGAGAAGAAGAAATTAAAGTTCCATGATCTAAGCGTGATTTCCCTCATTGTCACCTCCAACCCTGGCAACGTGGTAAAATCAAATGTTCACACATACAGCTTGAGGTATAGATAATGCCAAAGTAGAGCCCCACATGCAAATTTCTTTGCCAACTTCTAAGTACCTAAGGATATTAATAGCATAGAAACTGCCTGCCTTCTTTCCCAGATTACTATATGAGTTGTCACAGCTGGGGATTTGGTAAAAGGGACATGTGTTTTCTGGATAACATAAAATTTAAAATGTCTCTTGGAGGACTTTCTTTGAACCTGCTTTGTAGACTTTAGTTCATTTATTGCTCATTGCACAGCAATTTACATCAAAACTAGTAGTCAAAGGTTGGTCTTGCTGTGATTTACATGCTTCTGGCAGTGCAACAGAGCTTCAAAATATAAATGAGAATAAAGTCAGGTATTTCAAGCACCTGCCTGAGAATCAGTATTGAAAGAGTTTCTAGCTGTGGCTTAGTCTCACTAGGGAGAAATAAATGCCATAGGAAAAAGAAGGTAAGACAAAAACACCAGGAAGGGAGAAGTTTGCTCCTCTTCTCTCTCCAAAGTCGTGGGATTTATATCCTCTGAACACCACACAGTGTTGCCTGTTACACATGTACACATTGAATAGTCTTGGTCTTTGGTATCACTGTAAATAGCATGATTAAATGGTACTCTACACCTCAAGGAATAATGATCAATACACACAGCAATGGCCAAGTCTGATTTTTCATCATTCCAGAGTTGCTCCTTAAAAACTTTAGACATTTATAATTGCAACTTGTTGCTACATGAACAGTAAATTAGTGCTAAGGGTAGGAAAGAAAACTTTATTTACTGCAGAAAGGTCATTCCTTCAAAAGAGGTCTTCTGTCATACATCTGTCCTAGGACAATTTGTTGCATGCAATTTGTACATAGCTAAATTATGTCAACAGTTGCAGAGCTTATTAAAAATAATTTAAACCCAGCAGCAAAAACATTAATTATACAAAATGTCTAAATGGAGAATTGAACTGGGAGTCTTATCAAGAGAAAAAAAAAAATGAAACTTAAACTATAAATAAGTTAAACTATGTATGTCAAGAAGTGGAATATACCCAACAGGCAAAAGAAAATCCTTGAGGAGGATTCTTTTTGGCCTGGCTTTATCTCCTTGCCTGGTCTCTGTGACGAGTCTGACCTGTCCATCCTGAATTGCTTGCTAACACATGTGAGGAAAAGGCAGAGAATCTTGTATTGACCCCAAACATCACCAGCTACAGTGATATTTGCATGTTCAGGCAATTCTGATGAGGTTGATTATGTATTTTACCCACAGCTGTAAAGCCTCCAGGCAAGGACAAGCCTTAAGCCCCATCAGCTGTGTGGTTTGACAGGTGCCAGCAGCGAGAGACCTCTGGCAAACCTGTGCTCTCTACCTGGGGTGATCCCACTGATGTGCCTTCTCACCAGACCTTTGGGGAGCTCTTGTCTCAAGGTATTGTCACAGGGAGGTCAGAAGGGTCCTCTGCTGTGACCGACACCTCTCTTGGGTAGCTTTTCTCAGTGAAGGAAGCCCTTTCATCTTCAGGATCCAGGATAGATAGGTGGGCAGAGCTGAACTCCCCCTTTTGAAGCTGATAAAACCTCCAGGGTCCTTCCATTTCACCTTTCCACCCTTTGGTACATCTGTATGAAATGAGGCCTCACTGAGTTTCTTACCCCAGGGTTAAGATGCTGAGTCCAGTGGAATCAATAGAGCACAGCTGGCTGTGGGCAGCACACACACACAGAGGCTTGTTTCCTTTGTGGGGAATGAGAAATGCTACTTTATCTTGTTGTTCAAACTAAACAATATCCCAGGCACTAATCCCACTTCTTAATGACACCAATATAATCTCATATTTATCATTGGGAGATTTGGCACTGTAACATTTTTATATTATTCTTAGGCTTAATTTTTTCTAGACTGAGCTTTCTTAATGTCCATTTGTGAAAAATTTCTTAATCCTAAAAGAATATGAGAATTTCTTTTTCTCTGTAGTCTATAACACATAAATATTTCAACTAAGTAGACTGGAAGATATCTGTAAAACTTCAGTAAAAAAAGGTCACTCAAATCACAAATATTTTTTAATAGCATATTGGGAATTAACAATTTATAAACAAGTTTTATTTTTTCAAATAATTTTAGAGCTGTTAACAAAACAAAAAAAAGTGATGAATGTTAAATCAATAAGAAATCAGTGTATTCTTGCTTTTTTCTGATTGCTGTTACTGCTATTCTAAAGTTTTCAGAATCTGATTTTTTTAAGCAAATATTCTCCATGTGATATAGTATTTCAGATGGAGCTTTTAGGCAGTGCTGGTTTTTGGCTATTAAAATACATCCCTAGTAAATAATTAAAGATGAAAGATTGAACTTAGTAAATGCTCTAGTGAGAAGATGGCACATTTTCCCTCACAGGCATGTAATAAGAAATGCTGTTTGACCAGCTAAGCAAGCGGCATTCAGAAATAAAATCGTCACAGTCTAATCCAAAACTTGCTGCAGTCAATAGAAACAGACCTATTAACATCAGTGGTGTTTAGATCATTTCTTTACTGAATAAGTGCCTGTATTATTGGAATGGTTGGGAACAAAGAGAATTGGTTGTTGCTGATAGGATAGCAATTCAGTCATCTCCTTTGTTATTCTTGCAGGACACATTGCCTTTGGGTGCATGGATTTTGAGAGGCACAAAGGCTTCTCAAAAACTCAGGAGAGGCAGTGTTTGGCTTCTTCTCTTTCCCATGAAAATGAATGAGGATACTCTTATGATATAAAAAAGGTCATGAATTTTCTCACCCACTATTTAGAAAAAGCCTCAAATGACAGTTTTAACTCTAGAAATTAACTTCCTTTGGAGGAAAGAAAAGAGAAGACATGTTTCTCTGCCATGCACACACTGTATTAGAGAGCAGGCCACCATCTAACCATCATCATCACACCATCTAACTTTCATGTGCAAGGGACAGATCATGGGTCCCTCAGTTGCTCATGGAGAAAGCTAACTTGGGCATGCAGAGTTGTACAATGCCAGGCTCCACTAGTGACATAGCAAATATGCCTGCAGTCAGATATTCATTGTGAATATCCATTTATATGTACATCCATCCACATCACTGTAAGATTGCTTCAGCACATCACAAAAAGGTTCTCAAAAGCCCTGCACAATACAAAAGCACTACCTTTTGAGAATAAAATTCAAACACCTTTTAGAGTTGGTGCAGTTTGTTTAGATACAATTCCCTCAACTATCTTTTTTGGTTACTCTACTTTTTGTTGCTTCCCAATCTAAGATGTTTGACCACGACTGTCCTTACCAGTTCACACGTCTGTGCTCTTCAGCCACGAGTACCTGGAGCAGTAGTTTTGTCTTTGCTCAGTTTCTGTTAGCACCAAAATCGAGAACTTTTCTTTGACTTATTGTAGTAAGATTCTATTGACTTCCTAAGAAAGATACTCTCCACCTTGTGCTCAACTCAGTGCATTAAGCTGTAAAACAGGAAAAAAGTGAACTGTGTTTCCTTTGAAAAAAGAAATTGAAAGACCTTTTTCAAAATAGCAGAGGAAAGGTCCCTTAATGGACTTAGACTGCATTAAAACTGCTATAAAATACCATACAGCTTATTATATTACTCCTGCCATTTTTATTGACTAAGCAAAAAAAAAATCCCAAACAAAAAGCCTTTAAAACTTCTTAAAATCTATTTTAATATTACCTCAGTTAACATTTAAGCAGTTTTTGGTGTTTCCATCTGTTTTCATTCATTTCTTTTTAATTTATTTTTGTATTACTATTTTTTATGTCAGGAGCAACAGTTTCCATACAAGGTGATGGCCAGATAGGTTAGAGATTTTTCAGCCAATTATGCCATGACACATCAAAGAAGCAAAATATTACAAATCAGTTCAGCACCATTGATATTAGTAGCAGCAGAGACTTTAAACTGCATGAGTCAGCACTACAGTAGCTGAAAGATCATACCTTGGATCTATCAGGTACCACAGGCAGTAACAAAAGCTGTTAAGTACTCAGGTGACAGGCTTTGTGGTCTTTTTAACAATGACCTGGCCGGAGCTGGTGACCAGCTGAAAGTTTATATCTGGGAGATGTCACTGTCATTGTGAGGCCAACACACATACACTCATGTGCAGCACAAAATAAAGCTCCTTTTTGCTCGAAGCCGAGCTGATTCAGTAAATAGATTTGGGAGGATGATTGCTTGGATTGTCTCTCAATGCTCCATTCAACTTTTAATAGCAGGTATAAAAATTTTATCTGATTTTCTACTTTACTCTTTTGAAATATTAACCATTGATAAATTATTAAGCTAAATATAAAGTGGTACAAATGTACATAGGTTTCATGAAGATGTCTGCTCAGGCAGGGTACATAAAGGGACTGCTTCTGCCACCCAAACAGGCCAGAAAACAGCTCCTCTTCTCTTTTTTTTTATTTTTTTCACGTGGCCCAGGTATTTCCAAGGTAGTTACATGTTAATAAGAAGGTTAATAGCAAGGGACCCCAAGAAGACTATTTGTCCACTCTAAAGCAGTTGCTGTACATTTTTGCTTTGAGTCAGCCTATATTCAACCAAGCTGTTCTTAAGAGACCCCAGCAGTAAAGACTATGAGACCTCCCCTACTCGTCACTACTTCATAATTTGTTGCCCTTGAGGTCTAACTGAAATACATCCCCGATGGCCCTGGCAGCCTGATACTTTTTGCTTTGTGTGCATGTAGAAAAAAGATTGAAATTAAATACAGTGGCTCAGCTTGTGCCTTCATCTTCCCTCTCTCTTCCTTCTGAGTACCCACATCAGGTTATGTCCCTATGGCTCATACATTTAAAAACTCTGGTCATTCCCTGTCTGCTTTCCTGGGCTCCCCTTAATGGTCCATGTTTTTGTGGAGGTAGATGAAACTATCTTACCATAAGGTAGCTGCTAGGGTGAATGGCCTCCCACAGTGGGTCCAGTATTCCTGGAAAATGGGAGCCTTGTCACACGACACAAGGAGGAACATGATGGGTGTGAACTCCTGAACACTGTCCTGGCAAAGCAAAATATTGACCTTTCATCATTTGAGAGATGTTGCTTCATTGTTCCCTGAAATGCCAAGAATTCTGCCATGAAGAGGAGGATTTTTCTGGATTTTATAGTCACCTCAATTGTAAAAAATCAGGAAAAGACAGAAAGAGTGAATATTGTGCCAGCTCTTAGAGAAAGCTGTGTGCACCAGGGAGCAAACCTTGCAGCTCACTCAGATACTGTTGTATTATGGACTTCAAAGAGACACTCTGTAAGTCATTTGAGGAAAAGTCTAAATGCCACTGTGGGTATTGTTTGTCCTTACATAATTCCAGTACCTTTAGCACTATAAAGAAATATGCAAAATCTGGCCCTAAGTATTTGGAACATGGTGAATTACCCTGGATATTAGCTGTATTAAGTTACCATGAAAGTATAAGCTTTAACAAAAGTAATTAGCACTCATACCTTGTTTTACATTGGCAATGCACTTCGTGGATAAGAGAATAACAGTGGTGTTAAAGTCATGCACATTGTGCTTTATTAAACTAGTGGATTATAGCCCTTCAGGTTAAAGGGTTCAGAATAATGAAAGAAAATCCAGGTGCAATTTGCTACTGCTGTTTTACTGTAATATCAAATCCTTGCAGAGTTAACTCTTTCCTCTACTTGCTAGATTCCCTATATGTTTGCAGTTTCAGGTTGCCATGAGATCATTTGCAGCATCCATGCATTTGTTTGCTTGGTTGCAAGAATTATGATAAGTATCAAAAATGTAGGAATGCAGATCAAGAAACTGGCAGCAGGAATCTATCTAGATTTCTTTTCCCATTCTTAAAAAGGCATTTCTTGCTTTGACCCCATAGGCTGAAGGATCACCACATGTTAATAGGGACATGCTTGCACCTCTATCTTTTGCATAGATTTTTTTTTCTACCCCTCCTTACTAAGAAAAGTAAGATGCAAAGCTGCTGCCCTTCCCCACAGCTTGCCATAAATAATCCCCTTTTGTGTGGCAGGGCGCCTAGTTTGAAAACTTGGTTATAGTGATCAAAATGCTCCTACATAACTGATTGCTGGTCTAATTAAACCAAGATACAACTGGGCTGTAAACTGGCTGATGAGAATTCAAAGCCAAATCTGAGTACAACCTTTGGAAATATTACTTACTCTTTCTGCAAATTTACTTCTTGAGTCAGTACTCATCTTTACTGCTTCAGCTCAGCTGAACTCCCTAAGAGGAAAACAAAAATACAAACTTGCTCAGAGCTCAAGACTTTCCCTGAGGAGGATATCAAATAATAACAGCATCAGCCAAAATAATCTAGGACCTCTTACCACCAAAAAAATTATTTCATTGATCACCATATGTGTTATTTTCTGACACATGTAAAATTAAATGAAAGCAACTTATCTTCAATGTTCTGTCAACGTAAAAATAAACATTTAATGAGTGGTCTCTATATACACAATATATATATTCGTGTTTTCTTTCTCTGGAAGCAAGACAATTTCATTAACTGTTTACACAAAGGAAGGAATTTTCTTATTGGGGCATAGGTATCTTGGGAAGTGTCTTCTCAGAAGTCAATGTCACTGTATTGGGGAAAGAATGGGCATTCATTTGGTAAGAAAATCAACAGTCTCCAGAAAATCCTTTGAGAAGGATTTTATAAAACACAAAATTCTGGAAAGGGATATAAACATACAAACCCACATGCCTCAGGCTTTAACACAGCCTCTAACTACCAGAGGTTAAAGCAGTTTTTGTGGGCAACCTTCTCCATAATTAAATACTGTGGGGTTTCCTGCACTGTGTTTGCAGGTTGTAACAGCCATTGCCAGAGACAGAATTTATGAACAATCTGGGATTACAGTCTGCTCTGGTAATGCTAATTTTACAGTAGAAATTGACATCCTTGATAAAAGTAGAGGTATATTTAATTGGAATGTCAAAATTAATTCTAATATGCTTAAAATAATCATGATGGTTTGATAACTCTTTTAGTATTTTGCACTAAGTTTGCTTGCAGAGGTGCAATACTTGAGGTAATCCAGCTGACTTCTGTAACGGGACAGAAGTTAGACCCAGTTCTGTCTTAGTATTAGCATTCAAAATATGGCAGTTCTCATATTTATATGAGTGTGAAGAGTGCACCATAGTGGGGTGCACGTTAGGCAGAAAGTCACGTGTTTGGGGGGTTTTCTTTCACTGCATTACATCCCTGGCCTGACATCCCTGGATATGCACCTTTCCATCACCATGACATGCTATGTTAAAGTAATGCATTGTAAGTGAAGCAAGTGTTACCATAAGGAAATCTTTCATAAAATCATGTCAATGGGAAGTAACACATTCCATTCAGACCAATCTCCCTGATGGAAAAGGGTGCATTGAAGTAGCAGAGATTGTCTAGCTCCATGGATAATTTATCAGTGCCACCAGCTGATCTCTAGAAAAGGCTTAAAAATAACAAAAGACAACTAATCCATTTAAAAAAAAAAAAAAAAAAGATTGAAGATGTGTTTCAAAAGCTCATTGGTGCTTTTCTCATTAAAAAGCTTACCCTGGTGCATTCCATCGATGGCTTTAGACTATTCTTCACATCATTTGCATGAAGAAGCTTACAGCTCTCCCCAGACAGAGAGAGGATTACAAATGTTCGTAAGTCAATATCCTTCACATTTTAAAGTATTTGCTTATTAAAGGCTACTTTAAAAAGTTCAGAATCAAAACCTTGCTATTCCTGTTTGACAAGAAAACCTTGGCAGTTCCCTAATTCTCAGTATAAAAATGATGCTTTACATTTCTTCAGCAGTTTCCCTCCTAGGATCTGCAGGTGCTTTGGATAGTTAACATAACTCTAATACGTATCCCTAGAAACATCCCTCTGCAATACAGAACTCTTTACACCATGTTCTTGCAAGAAGAGGTCACAAAACTGGCATGCACAGGCAATCAATTCAGTGCTTGGATTCCTACTCATATGAAGGGTTTTTTGATAGATTACTGATGGATTTGATAGATTGTTTGGTATTGTTAGGGCTGAAGGACCTTCCATGGGCACACTGACTGACCTTCACAACAGTGAAGGATTGTGCCCAGTGAATCTCTAAGCTCATAATCCCACGGATATAGCCCCAAGATACAGCCTTTTTGCATGCATTTACAGGCAGATGTTGTTTTGTCTTTGCTCAGATCTCAAAAGAGGAAAAAGCAATGTGATCATACTCTCTATACAGTCCCTAGTGTGTCCTTCCAACTAGGAACTCTAAATCTATGAAGAATTCTAAGCAATTTTGACATAACAGAAGAGACCTCACAGATGGTCCAATGAATTCTATGGAAAAAAATATTGTAGGTCTCAATCTACTACTGTGGTAGAGGTCTAGGGATATAAGACACATCCACAACAGACTCTCTTCATTAGCCAGGATGCTTATGAATCAGGCTATTAGACTGGAACAGACAAAGCAATTCAAATTCCAACACAGACAGGGAGAAATGTGTAAGATGAATAGTACAGTAACATCGAAATGATTGTACCTTTATCTTAATTCTCACTATGGGTTGTAGCACAATGATTACTTTTTATTAAGAAAAATAAAAGTATTTAACAAATATTAAAAAAATCAAGGTGCAAATATACTGTCGCAGAATCAGAGACACTTATTTTCATTGGATTGCAAGCTGTAGCTGTAACCAGAAGTTCACCCTCTCATCTAATGGGGACCAACAGGCTGTTTTGGAAAACAGAAAAAAAATATTTAACAAAACTATTGGGCTCAATCCGAATATCAAATATTAGATAAAAATCAGACAGCCTAGTGGGGCAGGGGAGAAGTTGCATCTGTTTTATAGGCAATGACTTTTCCTTTATTGAGTCTGGCCTAACTAAATCATGCTGGGTTTGTGGGATTACTAAAGTGAATAATAACAGGAAGAGAAAATAATGACACTCTGGTAAGAAGCCTCAGTGCGTAAGACTTACAGTCGTCTTTGGATCATATAGATGGCTTAAAAGAACATATAGCATTAGCTTTAACAATCCTTATTGTTTCCCAAATGAACTCACTGGTGGGTTGATTTTTCTGCAAATTCCTTCCGAAATTTTAACATCTAGAGAAAAAAAAATAGAAATGAAAGTGAAAAATTATCCCTTTCTTGTATCTATGGAAGAGCTAAATGTGGTTTCAGGCTCTCCTACAGACCATTACCCAGAATATTTTTACCAGTTCATTGTTTCACTAGCAGGGGACATGCTTTTCTACTGCAAGAGTAAATCAATACCATTTTATAAATTGTATCAGTGTAAAAGTTCTTCGTAGCTGGGTAGTATATTGCCTTTCTGGACAGACATAAGATCTATTACTACAGGTACCCTAATACAGATATACATGACTCTACCCTTATGGTGCTGTACCATTTTTATTTTACTAGAATTTTGAGAGCAACTTCATTTTTTGTGCTATAAAAAGGTCTTCTAATATTATTTAATACTTGTGCTTCAGACCTTTCCCTCTTCTCTCACACTTAGAGGGAAAAAGAGTCTAATTTTCTTCTACCCACTCAATGGCTTACTTGTCTAAATATGCAATTTTTTTAGATCAGAATCTTTTACTTAAAGTGAGCATATGTGTATATACATATCCTCTGTGCTGGGCATCCTGGGTACAGTGAACTGCTAAGGAAAAGCTGATGAAGGGACATACTGGCATCCACCCCACTGAATATCTTCAAAGCAATTTGAAAGTAAACTAAAAAGATGCACCCTGTATTCATCAGTGGTCATGGGCTCAAAATAAAATTTACTGAGAGAAACATGACTGTCTGAGAAACACCCAAAGAAATAGTAGATAACTGTAATGGAAACTAGTGTATTATTTGGATCTTATTTAATTAGGGCTGCTTACCAATATTATAATAGAAAAATTAATACTAGGAAAAACCTTAAGCATAGTGTAGTTGTATATATTCAGATATAGGAGCAAAGAGATATGGACATAAATACTGATATAAATACAGATTAAACATAGATGATAAATATATAGATAGAATGGGGGGAACATCTCAAAGTATTGGGAGCCCAAATGCTGGGATAAAGTTCTGAGTCTCAGTCTCCATCTGTGGCACAGGGAGCCATCACACTGAAGTCCAGGAGGGCAGTGTCCAGATGTCAATCAAGCCAATTCAAGTTGCTTCACAAAAAATCAGCTAAAACTCATAGGCTGCTGTTCTGCCTTAACTTCCTAACACTGGCTAAGTGACTTGCAGCACTTGCACAGCTGAGGATATGAAAAGAGGAATGAGACTCTTGACTGGCTCAGTGACAGAGTTTGTCTGCTTTGGAGGATTGCTAATTATTATCCTCTTAACTGAGTCACCCTCGTGTTCAGCTTATCAGCCCAGGTAAGTAGACAGGCTGTTGAGAGAAGAAACTGTCTTTACTTCTCACTTCGACCTTCATTTAGCAATTTCTTCTTTAAAAACTTAGCCCTAATGTTTATGGTATTTATCCTATTCAGTAGTTGATTGCACAACACCTAATCTCTTGGTGCTGGCCTAATCCATCCATGCCATGGATTTTTTTTTACTGTTGCCAATACTGGACTGTCTTTATTTATCACAGTCATCCTCACTACATCTTCTGAGAAAGCCACATCAATCAAGTAACCATTCTGATTTGCTGCATCCTAGGATAACAAGAAATGCTTTGTTCTGACTGTATATTTTGAAGCTATTTTGAGCTCTCACACAAATTAAAGTCAGAGAAGCACTAACTGTGATATTTTACTGCCTTACAGGGGAGCAGCACAAGCTGTTCACAGCATTAGGATGGGCTTTCAGTGGTGACAGGCAACTTCTACCTACCCTGAACATTTCTCTCAGGACTTTTCACACCCGTCCAGGCTCTGTTCCCCACAGGGATGAGGAGCAAGTTGGCCAGACACACTCAATGCAGGATTTACCCTGATGTCCCAATGGGCCTGAAGAAACCATCATCTCAGAGGCAAGTCCCCCACAGGGACTATCCACCAGAGTGGGGGCCTGTATTGTCCCCTGTGATTCTCAGCCAGTTCCCAACTGGTCCTCAGTTCAATTTTGTGTTTCTCAATTTCTCCTAAAATTTTCCTTGCAACTCAGAAAGGCACCAAGAAACATACTGGTGAATCACTGGAGTCCCTGTACCAATTTACCCACCCTGGTCTTGCTATCCAAACTCCAGGTCAGTGTTGAGGGGCTGGGAAGGGCAGGACAGATGGGAAGAGGGCAGACAAGGGAATGCTGAGGTAAAGTTTTCTTATCTTGGGCAGGAATTCTTTTGTCCCTGACAGGGGCATCAAGTTTGAGATTTAGGCCTGATCCAGGAGCTCTTCTACAAAGTCTCACTTTATGAATAAAGCAAACAAATGTGTAAACTCTGCTAGAAAAATTACACTCATCAAAACATTCATAAACCACGTATAATTGCTCACAAATCTGAAGACTTATAAAATTACAGCCTAAACCATTTTCCAAAGAAGTTCTCCTTAATTGGCACAAGGTGTTGAATTATGCAGAACAGATCTCAACAGAGATATTTTTTTTAATATAAAGTTAATTACTTTATCTTGGTTCGCATGAGAAAGCACAGTACTTTTTGCACTGGCTCTTTATATCAGAGACAGCTAGTATCCATGCTACTCTGTTCATGTAATAAAAATCAAATTGCATCAATTCCTTAACAAAGCACAGCAGAGGCTTCTCTTAATAGAATCCTTATTAGAGAATCAGATACAGCTATCTCCAAAGAAAGGATTTTTAAAAGGTACAGGGATTTCTCTGTAGTTTATTAGATAAAGCAACACTGGACTTAGCTGCTGGGAGATGTCAATTTGGAATAAGTGCTGGGTAGAAGCAGAGGCAATTAGGATACCCTCTGCTGTTGATATGATTCAATGAAATTTTTTATTTTATGAGCCAAACTGGAGAGGTGAGAGGGGCAGAAGTGCTGCCAGTCGATGTTTTGACTCTTCCACTGTTACCTGCAGAGACCTCCTCTCTCACGTCCATTTCACCCTCAGACAAGGCCAGGGTTGCAAACCAAAACCCGTTCTCCCCTGCAGCCATTCCCAAAGCCCCAGCATGAAAAAACATAGGGAAACTGGGGCCTCTGGGGATTCTGACTTAACCTCCTTCCTGTGCCCCAAAACCACAAATCGTAATAGGCCAAATCTGGCCTTGAGAATTTGTAAGGAAGCAAATGAATTTTGCATGCCTTTGTTTTTGTGGAGAACAGTTTGCAAAGGCTTATTCCTAGCCTGAAATGCTATTCAGTTTGAGCCCTGAAGCATGAGAATTGATAGCCCTTGTCATTTGCTCCCAGCCAGTATAAATGCCGTTATCTTAGCAAAGCACACCCCATTGCCATCGAATTCCTCTGGAGAACAATTAGCAGCTGAAATAACGACAGCAGGGCACTGGCAGCAGGGCTGCAGTCAGGCTGTGGAGGAATGGACCTTGTGTACATCTCAGAGCTGTTCTCCGTGGCTCCCCCAGCCATGGCTGGGGACTGATGGCAGCAGGAGGTTGGCAGGGTGTTTAGAGGCAGCTGTCAAGGCTGGCCAACCAACAACCACTGCAAATCCTTCCTGGCAACTTCAGTACTTCAGAGATTAAGGTTTTGGAAATTCCAGTTTGTGGCATTTTAAATTACTAGTCCAGACCTCTCACTCATCATTGCTTATGGTATTCTTGGCCACTGCCTTTAATTTGTCAGTCCACAGTAGCCATACAGAGTTCACTTGTACACTTGTACACTTCAAGCTTGTGTCCAAACTGATGCTGATGGTAAAATGCCTCTTTCCTGCACCATGCTCTTGCTCCAGCACTCCTGAAATAGAGAAAGTAAAATCACTTCTAAAACATATCCTGCCTCTTCAGATTTCTGATGGTAAAATTGGCATGGTGCTATATGAAAGGTTTTACAGGCTAGGATTTCAAAATTAAATTAGTTTTCCCCTTTTCTCTCATGCTGTGGTGCTTTAGAAGTGCATAGACAACACCTGCAACACAGAGGAGGTTAAAGATTCAACAAAACAGCTGTGTGATGGTTCCAAGATTTGGAGAAGGAAGGGACAGCCAAAGGAAAGGAGTAGGAGCAAAGGCACTGCTTGCCAAAGTTGAGGGTGTTTTAACACTGCTGTGGAGCTGGATTGGAATGTACCAGGCAGAAATGGCAGAAAGTTATGCATTCCCATCTCTCCCTTCTTGTCTTCATTCTCCAGATAGGAAAAAACTGCTCCTCTACTTGGGAATCTACCAAAGCCAAGGCAGGAGCAGCTACTGGTACCTGTCTGTGGCAGCATCAGAGATGTGCTGAGGTTGATGCTGAACTTGCAACTGCATCAACTGCCAGGCTCCAAAAAAAGCAGGCAGGATGCAGTTCAACAGCACTTTCTGTATTCATTCCCTCTGACATGAGGTGTCTAACTGAGCTGTCATCCTCACGCCCTGCTACCATCAGCAAGCACAGATGGGACCTTCCACAGAGCAGTGGTGTCTCGTGTGGGCTGAGTCACACTCCAAAGGATCCTAATTTCTGAAACTGTTCTGGATGCAACTGTCTGTGAGTGTAGCAGAAACCTGCAGTGACTCTGTCTCTATCTCAGACTCTGAACAAAAAATCTGTAGCAGTGGGTGCAAAGATACAGCTCGAACCACCCATCTTAACTATAAATCAGCTGCTTTAAATTAAACATGTGCCCTGATGAGCTGCATGTGCTGCTTTTTAAGTAAAAAGCTACCTGTAATAATTTTAACAAGCATTAGCTGTTTAAGATTATTATTAAGCACATTTTAAAATGGCCTAGAAGATAGCAGCAACATAAATTTTGTTCCAGTTCCAATCCCTTCTTAGTTTGCACTGGGGACAGGGCATCTGGCCCTGCCCTCTGAATTTTTGTTTCCCACCTACCTCAGGCAAGAGCCAGGGAAAAGTGTAAAGTGCTTGTCTCCAGCTTGCACAGGCATTTGAAGACGAGGCAAATTTAAGTGGAGTTTGGCATCCCGTGGGGTGAACTTTTCCTGGCAGCCAAAGCAATGATATTGAGCACTATCATTCTCTGCTGTACACATCTTTGCCTGACCTTATCCTGCATGCATCCCCTTTGACTTACTTCTTTAAAGAGCCTAATAGATTTTCTTTAGCTTGAGGCACAGCAAACCTCTGCTGGATTGAAATAATGTAGAAGTATTAGAAAAGATTGGTGCTGGGAATTTTTTTCCCCTCTTTCCCTTGCTGCATGATAGGAAGGAAATATATGACCTAAATCTGCCAAGCACCTTCAAAGGGAAGGAAGAAACACATGTGGAAAAGCATTAGAAGGCCAACCAGCTCCCTTTAATTATAATGAGAATGCCAACATTGCTAAATGAATAGAAAATAAACGGAATAAGTATTAAATGATTATGGTTTCCCTCACATATTTCTTTTCATCTATTCACCAGCAGATAGTTTTACAACATAAATAAATCTCTTCAGATGTAAACAAGTCTCCAGCACACAGCGCTGCAGTTGGCAATGGAGCTGCTGGGTGTGTGGGAAACTGCGATCTCCAGCACCCCCTGCAGCACCTTGGCCAAAGGACAGGCTGGAGCACAAACCCAGGAAGAGGGCAACAAATCCAGATCTGGTGCGGAATCTTTCTGAGATTTAAAACAGCAAAATGCACTCGGCTGCAGCGTTCAATACTGCCAGTTTCTGACTGTTTCTTGGTTTCATCCCTGCGTGGGAGGAAAACTTGTTTCGAGATCACAAAAATTTGCGGAGTGGGAAATGCACTTTCTGTGGGAGCCCACGTTCCATAGTGGGGCCGTTCTGCTTTTGGCAGCCACAGTGTGAGTGGCTTGTGGAAGGGGCCATAACTCTGTGTGGAGAGGGAAGGTTTGCAAATCCCTAATATTTGGAAAGGAAAAAATATCTAGAGTTTTTAAGAAACCTGAAGCTCTTTCCCCACAGTTGGATATCACACTGTTTTCCACTGATCTGCCCCCTCCCTGCACTGGAGACACCATTACAGCCCCCAGCCCTGACTGGCTCTATAGGGTGGACCAAAAAAATAGAGTTACACTCTTAAGCTCTTGAATTTCCCAATTTAATCCTTGACATGTTGAAAAACTTACTTTCCATTTCATCTCCACCGATCCAGCACCCACCTGCTTACCCATTAAAATGCAGTAAGAATGTAAGACAGGAATCATAACACTTTGAAGTTTGCTAAAATTAGCTCAGTTAGAGCATGGTGTTAATAATGCCAAGGTCGTGGGTTTGATCTCTGTGTTGGCCATTCACTTAAGAGTTGGACTCGATGATCCTTGTGGGTCCCTTCCAACTCATAATACTCTGTTAAAATAAGTTACCAGCCAAGGTTCCACAGTCAGCCACACAACACCAGGTACCTTGTGCAGAGAAACATCAGTGTGGTGACTGTCCGGGATGCAAAAGTCTGTAACCCACTAAGTGTGCAGAGCTGCACTGCTTTTTACCACCCAGGCTCTGTTTCACCCTGATGCCCAGCAGAGATGCTCCCCAGTTTGGTTTGTCCCTCTCTAGCAGCAGACCCTCCACCTTGTTGCAGAGCTGTCAGCTGCCAGTGAGCCCCTTTATTTTGTTGAAGTGCAAACATGAATTTTGACATAGTTGCCTCAGAATCAGGATGGTCTGAGTTTGCTTTTCCCAAGCATAAGAGAAAATAAAATTCACAAATTGTTCCTTTCATTGCCAGACTGCTTCAAAAACTCACAGATTTTGAGCAGAGCTGATGTAACTCACCCCCACAGGCCTCCCAGGTGACAATCACAAAACCAGACCCCTCCCACATGGGGCATTTCACACCGTTCAGACATGCATACAAGAAGAGATCCGTTTATATTGTATTTATATCCTTTTCTGCATCCCTGTGCTTCTGAGTGCCTCATGCTCCCCTTCAGCCGTCTGCAGCCTCCAGCCCTTCTCTCCTGCCCCTTCTGTCAAGCACCTAGTGTGACTTTTCCTCTGCCCTGTGATCTTGTCAAGTCACCCCCCTGCAGAGCAGCTGCTGTTAGAGCAGATGTAAAATGGTTCAGTAACACTCGCTAATATTAGCATTGACAACAGCACAGAGAGGAAATAAATTCTTTTCTGGGGGAGAAGCACAAATTGCTTAATGCAGCAGATCAGAGCAGCATCTGTGACAATGCTCGAAGAGAGCTGGTTTAATGCCTCCTTAAATACAGCACACACTCAAAGCAGAGTAACTTGCCCACCAGCAGCCAGGGTACAGCCTGTCGCAGTGTGCCATATACAACGCAGCCTTGCAGGACTCTGGTCATTAATCTAGAATCTGCTTGTCAGTCCATATCAAGCTGCCTCCAAAGGCCTTTTCCATCACAATTACAGCAGGCACTAGCACCAGTGGAGAGATGGCTGAGGCATACTGGGGGGGGACTGCTTGCTGGTGCTTAGGCAGGCACAGGTCACAGGTCATAAAGTGGGGTGGCAAGCAGCACACAAGCACAATCAATCCCCTCCATCTATTCTTTGGAATAAACCGTGCAACAGTCTGGCTGGTCAGTGGGGGGAGGAGCAGAGGGGCTTGCAGTGTATAGGGAAGCTGGATGAAGTATTGTGAGCATACTTGGAAAAGGTCTCAGCCTCCTCCTGGGTCAAAGTAGAGCTTCTCAAGGCTATGTGCCTTGCTCAGCAGCCAAATCCCACCTGTGCTCTGTACCACGAGGCCTTCAGCTCCAAAACCTGCTATGCCAATAGTTCTGGCCTGGTCAAAAAAAGGGATGCAGCAATGGAGCTGTTATGCAGAGTTCAGGGAGTCTGAAACACTTCTGCCTACAGGAGTGTCCTGTCCTCTGCTGCTCCAGCACACCTCCTCCCCAGAGAAATGGATTTACTCTGCCCTGAATGACTTCTCCAAGGCAGTAATTTGGACAATGATTTATGGTGGCCTTGAGCTGCATGGGAATCACATCTCATTCCCATGTTATATGCAGTGAGCCAGGTTTTCTGTGTGTACCAGCCCTAGTAGGAGATTTTCACCTGACTCTCAGGTACAACAGGGATTCCACATAGATGAGATGACCTAGTATGCAAATTATTATGTCCCTGACCTGGAAACTCCTCTTGTTTCTCCTTTGTTCTGCATTTGGGATGAAAGCAATGAAAACATTTCAGCAAAGTCAGTACCAGCTGCCCTGGTGGGAAATACCTTCAAAGGGTCCCTTTTGCTGGTGCTGCAAAGCTGAAGAAAGCTCAGGAAATAAAGAAATTTGGCCGAGTTCAGGAACTGCACCCACTGAAACCACCAGTAACTGGCACATTGTCCCTTTGAGTAGTTCTAATGGAAATATTGGCCAGTACTGGGAGTGTTGATTTATCAGAGCACACACCAGCCTTGATTGTTAGACAACTCTGTGGACAATTTCTGCTCAGGTTATGGATTGACACTGCACATGCAACGTAGAGTAGATTCAGGTAGAAAGAAAATAATGAATTCAACACAAAGAAGCAAGAAACTAAACTGTTTAGATAACCTTAGGCTTTTTCTGCTAAGGAAATCAATGTAGTTAGAAACTTGGAAACTACCCACATTGCCAGCAGAGTGAGGCTGCAGAGGCACAGAAAAACCAATGTGAATGACCAAAACAGTTTAGTTTCCATTTTCCTGCTTGCATTAACTTTTATTTTTTAATAATTCTAAGCGTTTCAGTTTAATTTGCACATGTCTCTTAAGGTACCTTAGCCTATAAAGCTGAATCTTATTTTCATTCAGAATGTTGACTCACTGGCCCCTGCATCTAAAATGCTACAGCCCTGTGAGTTGCCATCTCTTTTGACGATATCTGTAATTAGAACACAGAAAACCTGGCATGGAAAAGACTGTGTCAACTTGCAGTTTCCCAGAGTGGGTAGTTTATTCTCTGTATTCCATTCACAGGTTTCATGTCCTTACCCCAACAGCCAACATGGGTGCTAATTAGGAGCTACACTCCTCCTGGCAGGTTGTGTGGGCACCCTTCAAGTAGCACTTGACGTGAATTTAATTCACATCACAGATTAACTGCTTTGTTATTTGCATTGCAAAAACACCATCAGGTCCCAGGTAGGGACCCCAGCACACAGAAGAGGGAGAAGCACTCCCTGCACTGTGGAAAGTGTAATTAAGTGTAAGGTCATTAACAGGTCTCAATGACCCTGACCAACCTCATCTGGGGGCCCAGATCCACACCCTTCTCCTGGGTCTGAGGCTCCCTTTAAGCACATGCCAGGGGCTTCAGCCCTTCCCCAAGCAATGCTGTGAATGGATCTGTTCCAAGCCCTGCTGCAAAGTCTGTTTTCAGACTTGTCCCAGTGCTGTAGATAGCTTGTTTCCAGCCCTGTCCCACGGATGGTGCTTGGACCCATGCTGCAGAAACCCTTTTGCTCTTGTCTATATTTCTTGCATGGCCTCTGGTTTTACATATTGCCTTTCTTTACCTGGGACTGTTGATAGACTCTTGTGTTGTTAGGGCCAATGCTGTGGTCTTCCTCAGCTCCCAGCTTGCATTCTGTTGCCTTCTGCTCTTGCTGCTCCCTGATAGCAAGACAGAAGTAGGGAGGAAGGACTGACTCCAGCAGCACAGGCACCATCAGAGGAGCTGCCACTAAGGAGTGAGGGAGCAAGGAAGAAAACTTACCCTTGTGTGCTTGCATCAAGAAGATATGTATTTGGCAGTCTTCATCCCACAGGGTGGACTGGAAGAATCTTGTGGCTTTGTTATTCCTCAGGTAACTATCCAAGGAGAATAAAGGGTGTTCACACCTACCTCTTACTCCAGCAGTTAGGGAAGATAGCCAAGTTCAGCAGTGGGTTGTGCTGTGGATCCATCTTTGATTCTTGTATAATGATGCAGAGGAGTCCCAGGCAGGAGCTCAGAAACACCTGACCTGGGGAGCCATCTCTGGATGTATCCAGAGCCATATGCAGTGGAAGTGCTAACTGCTTAGGTGAATTAATCTCTCATTCTGCCCAGACTGAGAGGCTAGGAACATGGTCCTGGTTTCTTTAAAGCCATTCCTACCTGGCATAAGGCTGCACCATGTTTTCTTTAGCAGTATAGATATGCCCTTAAGGTTGTGATGGCATTCAGAAATAATTCTGATTAATGGAGAAGGAAAAACACCAGAGCAAAAAGCTTTTTTTAAGTGAATAACAAAGTATTCTAATCTTTGGAGGCAATTCTCTGTATGTTTTAAAGCTTATGCTGCAGAGAGGAGATGCCACTTGCTGCAGATTTTGTTTCTTTTACTTTTTTATCTTGGGACAGGACTAAAGACAGAAGTACTCAGTAAAATAAGTGTCTACAGACACTGAAGAGTCAGGAAACAGTGATATCACCTCCCTTTGCATACTTTGTATGCCAAATGACTACCAGTGCTTGTCAGCCTTGCAGAGTATCAGAGACTGTAGCAGACTGTATGCTTCAGACATAAGGAGAACCAGCTGGGCTGCCCCATAAGGCAGTGCCTTTCTTCAGTGCTGCCGAGCTTTCTACATCCCCCACCACGAATAGCAGGTTTGTGAGAGCCAAGCTGGAGTCCCCCTCACAAAGCCGGGAGGAGGGAGCTCAAGTCCCTTGTGAGGGTTTCTCAAGCTCATCTTGCTGTGCTGCCAGCCCGGAGCCACATCAGCCCGGGTGGAATACTGTGTGAAACAGCTCTGCATGCTGTGGCAGGTAAAACTTTAGGAGAGTTTTACTGATCAACAGACCTTAGATTTCCCCATAGGGCCCAGGGATTTCCATTCTGAGGTGCTGGATGATGATATAATCTATAAAACTCTCATGCAAAGAGGTGTTTCTCTGTAAAGAATGAGGCGATTCTAAACAGTGGGAGATTAATCACTCCTCCTCCCCTTTCCTCCCACTTACCTCGTGGTTCATTAGGTCTCAGGAAGGTTTTAATTTTGTGTGTACATGGAAAAATTGACAAGAGTTTCACCTGACTGGTGACTAGGTCATGTTAAGATCTGTATCACAATCAACACTCATTAGTCCAAAACAGCAAAGAAACAATGCATCCTTCTGGGAAAGGAGGATATTTATCAAGTCAGGAGTCTTTTATGGGAGATTATCTTACACATGTACATACACCTCTTTCTTGCTTCCACAAGACCTTCCACTTGTATAAGCAGGAGACAGGGAAAACCAGTGTCCTTGGCATCCCTCTCACTTGAATGATCACAGCTTTATGTCCCAGATTGCTTCCCTTCTAGGAGGATTTCCATCACAGGAGCTTTGGGGTGAGAATTTCAAAATGGGTTAATCAAAACTGAGGTGATTAGTGCTGAAATAATGCCTCACTCCAATGCAAAGCCCCTAAAACTGGCCTGGGTTGGGTTTACTCCAATCTGAGCCCACTTTGTGGCTGGATTTATTTACCGTGAAACTGTTTGGGACTGGATTTTCCCATGGAGAGCAACAGGCTGTGATTCACCCACAGTCATCTATTGATCAGATTTTGATCCTCTTTCATGGCAAATGCTCCTGGGAATCTATTTCTGTTGAGAAGAGATTGAGTAGTGTCAGCTGTTATTGGGTTAACGGTTAAATTCTTGTATTCATCTTCTGGTGCTTCAAGTGATGCTCATCTGTGCAGAGAACAGGAACAATAATATGGGATTTAAGGGATCAAATCAACTGAAGTAAAAATCAAAATTGGGGAGGAAACAGATTTGACTTAAAAGTTTGAACTAAAATAAAACTTAAAGGCTAGAAACTTGGAACTAGGAAAGAAGGGAAAATAGTTAAGTACAATCTTTATTTCTTACCCCATGTGTTTTAAAAATAAAAATAGAATTTTTTTAAAAAATTGAAGTTTCTGGGGTTTATAATACTGATAACTAAAGTTAGAACTAGCTTAGGTCTTAAAAATCTTTAAAAGTAGTTTATAATGACTGTGATAATCTTTTGCAAAAAAAAACCAAACTTCTTTCCTCACAGTTTACCTAATAGGGTGTCAAAACTCAGCCTTTCCTCTGCAGATTAAACTAACTAGAAGCAGTATTTCACTCTGCCTATTCCAAAGGTGATTCCACTGGTAACTGCTTCTGTGGGGGGTACAGTGAATTTTAAACACTCCATCCTCTTTCTGTGAAAGATGCTGTTGAAGTGTATTACAAGCTGTTATCAAGTTTACAAAAAAGATTCACTCTGGAGTTATAGTATTTTATGCCAACTTTCAGCTTAGACTAAACTTTTATAGCCAGGATATAAACTCCTGAGTATAGGATCTTTGTAATAGAAAACTTGTCTGACTATAGGGTCAGGAGAAGCAATGGTATAATGCAATTTATAGCCTACTCAGCTTGGATTTACACTTCATCACAGTATGGTATCAGGAGCAGATGTTACAATGACAGTCCTTCCTCTTTTTGTTGCTGTGTAAAAACAACACATAATATAGTCCTAAAACAGAACTGCTGTTTTCTTAATGGGAGAGCAGGGCAGCTCATGCTTCCCAGAAGTATTTTTACAAGCATAGCCTTTGCAACAGCAACACCTCACATACCCCCAAGCCCCTTCAAATACTGTAGCATTGAAAATAAATCCTCCTGTGAAGTTAGAGAATAGAAGCACAGGAAAATCAAAGGCTGAGCTCTCCTGAAACAGAGATCAAGCTATGGGAGCTCCAGAAGGTGTAGGGAAGGGGGAGTCTATTTTAGAGATTAGAGACAGGGCATTTGCCATGGATGGGATCACTCAGGTTAGAAAGGGAGCACTCTGGTCCAATATTCTGCTCAAAGCAGGGCTAGCAGAGAAATAAAGTAATTTTTTATTATTGGACTATACAAATAAATTACACCTCTGTCAAACTGCATGAACGTTGCAGTGCTTGCTCAGTGCTCAAATCAACCAGTTCAATGATAGACATGACACCCTAATACCACCTGACTAGAAAAATTTTCCCTGGATCACAGTACAATGTGAATGTAACAGATAAATTAGAGATGTTTAAGCCTTCTCTTGTCCCCTTGCTATCCTCCACTCACTTTGTTTTTACTTTACTCATAGAACAGAAATGAACAAAAATACTTTGTTTTGAACCCTGAGTGTTGTGTATGGTCTTCTTTGGGGGAAAACAATAAACATTAAAGTTTGGATCCAGTCTGGTAGAGCTTGTCCTGTGAAAGATCACTGGGACCAGATAGATTTTTATTCCTTGTTTGTGCAGACTGTGCTTTGTGGTGGGAGAGTTAAAGTACAGAGCTCCCAGGTATTACTGGAAATCAAATAATGATATCAGGAAAGTCTCCCAGTAATTTTAAAAAAACCAGTTATGTGAGATTACTGACTACAGAAAATAATGCATGTAATTATTTCTGTCTTTATTTTTAGTTGCTGTCTGTCTTAAGTCTGGAAAGTTGAGGGAAGACCAGTCTCCTTGTACCACTTCTTTGTGGCTGTATAGATCCCTTCCAGCCTTCAGAACTATATCTCTTGCCATCTACCATCTTATAGCTCCGAGGAGAAGGCAGTGTTAACAATATTAGCAAAGAAATGTATTCTAGGGTGAGAATGAAGTTTTCTAACAATTGTTGTGGTATCACTAACTATATAGCTGCTGGTGTTCTGTGCCACAAGCAGAGCTAGCAGGAACAAAATGAGATTTAGTGTGTTTTAAATACTTCCTACTCTCCTTAGTTAGCCCCTGGCTACAAGAAATACTGTGAACTACCAGTGAACCCTGGCTGAGAATTAACACCTGTCATTTCATGCTTTTGGGCAGGTTACCTGGTGTTTCCTAATGGTGCTGCTGGCCTTGAAGGTGCTGGATAATCCATGCACGGATGGTGTCTCTTAGAGCAAGTCAGTGAATGGAAGCACTGACGGGAGAAGTTCAGACTGTGGCAGGAGAAAGAGACTGAAAACATGCCATTTTTTATTATGCTTTTATGTACCAGTGTGTACCAGAAGGCACATACTGGGCATGCTTTGGCTGTGAGCAAGAGTCAAAACAGCTATTCAGAGGGGGGTTCAACTGGCCATGTCCTGGCTATATTGTCAGTGAGATTTGACTGTGAAGCTTTCAAACTCTGTACAACTAAACCTCCAAGACACTGATGTCTTCTCATTTGCAAATGGACTCCCAGACTGGACTTTTGTTATTTGATAAGCCGATGTATAATATCTTTCTGTCCTTGATAAGTATCTCACAGGAACAACCTGTCTGATGCCATTTTGGTGTATCTGAATTGCACATGCATAGACATGATTTGAAGACATTTCTTAACATTTTCTAAGTTTTCTGAGCATTAACTACAGGGCAAGCAAGGACCACAAGAAGTTATTATATATATGTGTGTATATATGTATATATATATATATTTCTCATGACTCTGTGTAATAGATTGTAATAGATTGTCATAAACCAAAACACCAGGATGGATCTTTATGACATCTGTGACACTTTTGAGTAAGATGGGTGCTAAAGGACAGCTCTGGTTGCCCCTATCAGTTCCCTTCACTTTGCTGCTTTCCTTCTTCACAACTATTCTTCTTCCAACCTGATTTCTTACCAAATCTGCTATGTATGCAGTTTGTCACTCCATGGTAATCTTGATGGAGGCATCAAGGAGGTACCAGAATGAAAAAAAGAGGTAGGATGAGTGATTAGAAAATTTCTGCAGGATAGAATGACAGGGTGAATCTCATGGGCAGGAATATTTTTCCCCTCCCATAATCCTGGGTAACCCAGGACTTTCAATTAGGGCAGATGTGCTCTCTGTTTTCACACATCAATCTTTCATTGGCCTTGCATCAATCATTCACTGGCTTGTGCAAATAACTTCTCCCAGACAATATTCTCCTGTCAGAAATAGGCACTGTCATCTGCAAACCTCTTTGAATATTTCATTATTACCAGATGATGCTTTTTGTTGAGGTTTTTTGTGTATTTTCTGGATGACATGACAATATAATCCCTGTACTCCTGGACCTAATGAAGCAGGAAGACAGTCCCAGACAATGGCTGGGACTGTATCTTGGAAACCTTTTCTCTTTAGTCTATGCAGGGATGAACAAAGGTAGCTGCAAGCAGGGAGCCCTTTTTCACTGTATGTTTGACTCCAGTATGGTCAGCTTCAACCCAGTTGATGTCAGGAGTGGTCAGAACAACGTCAAGGTCATCCTCAATAGACAGACATTCAGCAGACAGTGCTGGGAGCACTTACAGATGTGGTACATCAGAGTCTTGTTTTCATCTGAAAACCTTTCAAATCCTCCTGCCTGCTCCCTGGGAAGTTTGGGGGCTTCACTAATGAATACATACCACTGATAATTCTTCTTGGCCTTCATTTAAAAAGTATACCCAGACCCCATTAACTTGAAGGCCTCAGCACAAGGTCAATCTACTGATGTGGTGTGGAGAGGGCTTCTGGTTTTGGTAGTGGAGTTCTTAGCTGGCATTGTCAAACTCAACTAGTTGGTTTTATAAAGCCAATTTATACACATACAAAACTTACTTTGGATACCTATTCTTTCAGGAAAATATTCATTCATAGGTTACAGTTCAAGTAGTTATCAGATTACTTGTTTTCTGAAGGTGCTATTGAAACTCTTTGTGCATGGTCACTGAGAGGTCACATTGGCCTGAGTCTAGGTCAGCATGAATGAAAAGGATTTATGTGGGGAGAAGGAAAGTACAGAACTGAGAGAAGACCTGGTGAAAACTGATCTACCCCACAACTTCTGAAAAGGTCTGGCCAGTTGTAAGAAACTGCAGTAAATTGGCTGATCTGAGTACTTGAAAACTAGACCCACACAGAAAGTACATCACTGATGCAATAAGTAGTAAATGCCTGTGAACTGGGATTACTCTTGCCTGGCTTGGACAATATAGTGTTTACTCAGTGAAGAGAACATGGTACTTGTAATGGAAATACATCTCGGATAAGGTCACCAATGAGGTTTTATTCATAATAAAACAGAAATGACCATTACTTTCAGTGATGGTGTAAATATCTTCTGCAGGAACAGTGCTAACTTGACCCATGTCTTTTCAAAAGTGCATGAGTAGATTAAAACTAAAAATTAATACCACGTTCCTACGCTCTTGTGGTCTTAATCTCCCCTTCAATATACAATAGCTCCTGCAAGTGTATGTTGAACTTTTTGTCTTTGTGCTCTCTCACCAGATTTCTTAGTGCTGTGTCCTTACAGTAGAAAAAGCTTCGAAATCAATCGCTGAAATGTAGTTCAGTTTATGGTTCATAAAGGGCTTTGGGAAACCATTTTGTATAGAAAGTGTAATATAAATATAGGCAGCATATTCATTCCCTTTTCTTACTTTTGAAATTATCCTATTAAGCTGGCAAACCTGTCAAATATGTAACTTAATTTACCGAAGCCCTACCTAGCAAGAAGCACTTAAGTGGATGCTTAAAATTAAGCATGTGATTTAATCCTGGCTTATACAGTTCTTAAACACAGGCATAAGTCTCACTGGAGTCAAGACAAGCACATTAAAGCTAAGTGTATGCTAAGCACTTTGTTAAATCAAGGCCTAACTCTGGTTATTTTCATATCCCTTCCTAATTCTGAAAAACAACAAGTATGCTACAAGAGGCAGTCACATCTCGACTTCTGCCCCCATTAAATAAGTTAAAAAATCATGAATCCTAAAGCAATTGCATTGCCATCATACTACATTTCTTTTATGATTAATCCCGAGTTTGATATGTCTTTCTATAGGATTAATATCTTAACAGCAAGGTAATAGGTAGTATGACATTTAATCTCTTTGATTAAATTCCATACTAAAAATGTCCCATAAATAAAAGAAACAATTGAGGCAATCATAAATTATCTTCATTGTTGCAAAGTGATGGATTTAGTGGTTACAGAGGGTAAAATCTCATGAGCTCATTAAAAGCTATAAGGGTTTTTTCCTTCCACAGCCCTAAAAGACATTGTGGCCTACGGCAGGTTTTCTCACATTGCTTTCATTTAATCAGCTGGAACCTTGAGGAAACAGAAGATGCTGTATATATGTGCCCATTTCATTTTCCAGTATGGATGACGAGATCCAAATATGGTTCTCTATCTTAGGTGCCTCCTTTGGTCTCAGTACAATTCATCTAATGAAAGAGAATATCTTTTTTGGTTAATAGCCAGAATCAAATTGTTTCAAGATCTGAATCTGCTTTTCATCTCTGGCATTAATCTCCACTGCAACCTTGGGCAAGTCACAGAAGGCCAAATTTTAAAGAGCTCAGTATTGACCACCAGAGGTGGGTCAAAATGTATCAGCCACGCCCATACTGTCAAATTAATGTTGTTTATATAAAGCCCAGCAAACTCTGCTCTTCTGAGTATTTGTCTAAAAGCATCACAAGGGAGATGCTTATCTGAGTCTCTCAGAAAATCCACATGCAGGTGTAGGTCCCAAACCTTTCAGGACTTCACTGTACTACTGAAATGCACCTGGAGGATTCATTTCTCCCTTTCCAAAGTTAGCAAGAGGTTGTATACAGGGCTTCAATTATCATAAAATGGCATAATTTTCCTATTCAACTAGAAAATCCTTTTTACTACAGATACTGAGACACCTTTCACTTTTCTGTTCAACTATAGCAGGTAGAAAAGTTAAGTGAGAAGGGCAATAAAGTGGGTAAGACGTTTCAAGTTGTGGGAGATTTCGAGAGCCATTGTAAGAACTTTACAAGCTTCTAAAATCTGTGCTTTGCCTTTGACCCTTACAACAAACTGTCATGGCCAGGAAACCCATCCTCCAAAAAGAACCATGCAGATGCACAGGCTGCACTGTGCCTCTACTGAGCTGCATCATCCCCAATGTTAAGGATGGACAAGAGGCTGCTGTGCTGTCTGACAGTAATGAAAAAAAAAAAAAAACCAAAACAAACTAGACCATTCATGAGATTAAAGATTCAAATTAAAGATTCAAATGAAAGGCTTTCTGTAAAGACACATTTTTAATATAAAAGGCTGCCAGCAGAGAAGTCTCCCATGGTGCAGTTTGTAAGATGTTCTAAGAGTTTAGCAAGATTAAGTTAATGTAAATTCCTTGAGAAGTATCTGCACAACCCACAATGAGGTTTTGCTGTACATTTCACCAGATTAAATGCTACATTTAAGTGTTAAACCTTGTTCAAGTACCCATGAAAATAACAGAGCTGACAGTGCTTGGAGCGCTAGATTTCCTGCTGGGAAACTATGGTGGGAAGCCTTATTCCACATGGCATGGGTATTATGCAAGGAGGGACCATGAGTGGTGGGTGGTTTTGCTGTAGGACTTTACCACCAGCAAAGAGCAAAGAACTCCTACTTCAGCCTCATCAAAAAAATAAAAAAAGATAGAAAGAAAAAAGTTGTCCATACTGACAGAGAAATTTCTCTCATTACTATCTCAAGAGCTGCCTCTCTCCCTTAAATTGTGGGAGCCTTGTTTTAGCAAAGATTCATGGAAGACAGAAGCTTGCTGACAGATCCTGATAAATCAATCAGACCTTGGATTGCTGTTTAAAAACTTCAGCCTGTTTTCCTGAAATCTGTTATTAAGCGTGCCCTGTTCTGACCAGTTCCTTTCACAATGACCTCCAACATTGTTTTGCTGGAGAAGCTATAAAAGGAGAATAGGCACAGTGCCAGGGGCCCTTAAAAATGCCTTGTAAGTAAACAGGCTGTAGAGGATAGCAGGGCCTCCAAACAGTGCAAGAGAGATCAGAGTGGTCCAGGACTGTGTCAAAAACACCCGTTAGTGGTGAGCTAATAATACTGTGGGTGGATTAGCAGTCAATGCATCCCAAAGGGACAAAAAGGAGAGGAAAATCACATCTTAGCTTCCCTGTGCTTTGTTTCTTTGTGTACCACCATATTGGAATTGGTTTATCACAAACTGGACTGGTGCAATCCCGGGTTACTGTAGAAACTTCACAGCGAGCCTCTAGAAATGTGGATCCTATAGCCTTGCCAAATGCTTCTCTTCCATCGCCCATGTAGTCACAGGCTGCAGCTGGGGATGGAGATGTGTTTTGCATTTACCCATTCTTACAAATTGAAGCAATGCATGCGATATAGCATGTCTATTTTATCATCTTCACCCTGTTTACTTGCAGCCTGAGTTCAGAAGTCCTACCATCAATGCTCCAAGGTATCCAACACATCCATATGGGCCTGGAAGATGTGACCCAGGATGCAAGGCTGCCCAAGTCCTTCAGAAGCAGCATGTGCAGCCCAGGAGGGTGATAAACTAGGGAACCTCCAGTGACATATTAGATGTGTTTCAGCTCTTGAATCCTATTCCTGCTGACTGTAGGGAGGGCTCAGACACCTAGCACACATCTAGACACTTGCACGTAGACACCAAACGTAGGTGTCTCCATCTGGGAGGCTGAAGCATTTGTCCCCACACAAGCTTCCCATCAGTGCCACCAGTGCTTTAGCAGGTACCTCGCCAGGCTCCTAGCAGACACTGAGTTGCTTGAGACCATTATGACAAGGTAACCCACCTAGTTAATCAAGGAAAGCCAGTTGATGTAATCTTTTGGGATTTCAGTCATCAAAGTTTTTCAATCATTTCAAGTTTTCAATATCATCTCACAACAATATGCTTCTGGACAAAATGCCCAGCACACGGCTGGATAAACACATCACGTGGTGGGTGAGCAGTTGGCTCACGGGTCGAGCGCAGAGAGCAATAGTGAATGGGGTGACATCAGACTAGAGATCTGTCACTACTGGGGTTCCACAAACTCCATCTTAGGCCCAGGGCTCTTCAGCATCTTCATAAATGGCTTGGACGCAGGACTGGAGGGGATACTAAGCAAATTTGCAGATGACACAAGACTCGGAGGAGCTGTTGACTCCATCAAAGGCAGGGAGGCCCAAAGAGATATTAAGCTGTTAGGGAGTGTCCAAAGGAGGGCAGTGAAGATGATGAAGGGCTTTGAGGGGAAGCCGTATGAGAAGCAGCTGAGGTCACTCAGTAAGTTCAGCCTGGAGAAGAGGATTCTGAGGGGAGACCTCATTGCAGTTACAGCTTCCTTGTGAGGGGAGGAGGAGGAGCAGGCATTGATCTCTTCTCTATGGTGACCAGTAACAGGACTTGAGGGAATGGCATGAAGTTGTGTCAGGAAAGGTTCAGGTTGGATATTAAAAAGAGGTTCTTCACCCAGAGGATGGTTGGGTGCTGGAACAGGCTCTCCAGAGAAGTGGTCACAGCACCAAACCTGACAGAGTTCAAGATGTGTTTGGACAATACTCTCAGACACATGGTGTGACTCTTGGGGGTGGTCCTGTGCAGGGCCAGGAGTTGGGCTCGGTGATCCTTGTGGGTCCCTTCCAACTCAGCATATTCTGTGATTCTGCAGTGTTCTTGAGAAACCCATGAAAAATGATCAAGCAGGGGAAAAAGTCTCGTTGAACCCTGGGAAGCAAACTCTTGATTTTGAAATTTGAAACTACATTTTAGTTTACTATTACAGCTACCTCAAAATACAAATTGAGAAGTTGCCCCACAGGATTTTTTTTAGATTTTCACACCAAAAAAAAAGAAGCACTTTTCACTATGACTGAATTTGATTCAAAACTCTATTGTCCTTAGGGAGGGGAAATTCAGATTTTTCCCACCTCTTTTGTTATTTAGACTGATTGTCCTCCAGGCAAGAACTAATAGAATTTAGGGGGAACTGGTTGCTACCAGGAAAATTTCAGAAGTTTGTGACATGACCTGAAGAAATGATTGATTTGCACTATCCCTTGACAAGGAAGATAAGTCTTGTACAAGGAAAGAAGCAGTCCAGCATCTGAGGTCAATTGACCAATGTTCCCACAGTGCAGAGATAGGGTAGGCTTAGCTGTGCAGAGCAAATGAAGTAGTTTCTTTAACAACAGGCAATCAGCCCTGTCTTCTTCAAAGCCAAGGGAATTCTCCCACTGTTTTCAACATGTTCTGATTTATATTATTAGGAAAGTACCCATCTCAGGTAGTTGAGTGAAGTTGCTCAATTCAGACCAAAATAAAACATGTCTGACTGCTTTAATATTTGTGTGGAAGGTAATAGTTTAGAATGGAGTGAGCTGGAACAAGAAAAATTTTGATGCAAGTAAGCCTTGAATTTTTTTTTACTTGTTTCATTTTTTTATTGTTGTTTTCAATTTGCATTTGGTTTAGTTCCTTTTCTCCAAATAGACCACTTCATCATTTTCCAGTAACCATGAATTGCACCTATAAGTGTAGTTCTTGCAGCAAACACAGTATTCCTTTTCCATTACTCACTTTCACTGTTCCTGTATACCCTTTACATCCTCATGCCATATGTGTCCAGTTTTATGCCCAAGTGCACTTTTAACAAGTTAATTTCCAAAGTTTGTGTGGATGAGTATTTACAGCAGCTTCCTTGTTTACCCCCACTCTTTGTACTATCTATTGAACCTGCTGCCCAAGAGACACTGAGAGCATCAGCATTCTCAAACATCGCTGGCAAATAAAAATGCTCAGCTTCAACTTTTTTTCCCAAATTTTTGTTTCTATAACATATTGGATCCAAGAAAACTACCACGGTCATAAGGACTATCTCTAGGGTCATCCTGAAACAGAGGGTTAGTACTTTAACATGTAGATTCTGAGTTTGTATTGGTATTTAGGGTTGATTTAGAGGTTATTGTCTATGGGAGTTTAGGACTTCTTCTTCCCTTAAGTGCTGCAGAAGTGTATCTAAAGTTGGCTTGAAGAGCCATTCAAAGGATCAGCCTGCATATTTATTTGCTTTTTCTTCTGAAAGACCTTTAATTTAGTTGTAGCAGATTTAGAAAATGAGCTGTAAAACAGAAGTCAGAACAGGGAGTTCTGACATTGCTGTCAGTGTCCTGCTTGAGCTGGAGAATGGATGAAAGCTCCAAATCTACTGCCACATACGTTGGGCAACAACTAAGCAGAACAAGAATTCAAAAGAGGGATTGAGCTAGAGAGTAAAGGGATCTCAGTGGACCATGATATAGGATTTGATGGCATCCTAGGATTGAACCCAACAGTGCAGACAGCCTTGAGGACAAACACAGTATTTCTGTTATGTGTTTGCAAATACCCTGGAGCAGTAGGCTCCAGTCACAGCCAGAGGGGTTTTTTAGGGTTGACAATACATATTGATAATACTTGGCATTTATCTGCCAAGTTGAGAATTACTGGTGCTGGACTCTTTGTCTGTTTAGTTAATGAGAGAACAGAAGTAACACAATCTGATTTCCCCAGCCATTCACACCTTCACAATGAAGCCTGAGCTTCTAATGCTCCTGGTCCCACAGCTGTGTAGGCTTTCTTTAAGCTATCAAGTTCATATGATAAATAGGTTTGAGGAAATCTCTTCATTTCAGTGGATCCCATGAGCAAAAGAAGTAGGGATGAATATATGAATTAAAGTATTAATTCTGAATTATTTACTCAGCTCCACGTATTTGCTCTCATTTACTTCCTTTTTACTTAGACAAAATCTTTCACCTTCTCTTCCTTCCTTAAAAGATATTTCAAAAGTTTTTTTAAGCACTTTGCACATATCAAATGCTGTTCCGATATTACCATCATACTGCTGGTTGGGAAGCCTACAAATAATATTGTATGCATTGAAGTAAATAAACCTCATTATCTTTGTTAACTCCATTAATCTCAGTTAATAACATTAATGAAACCTATTTTAGCATCACTGTCAGAGATTTTGGAGTGATTCATCTAATTATTAACTTTTGTGGAATTATAATCCTCTTCAAATTTATGATTCAGTATTATCAAATTTTATGTGAGGTCAGCATTTTCCCATGAGACTTGGAAATATAAATTCAATGAAAAACAGCATTTTGGAAGCATTTTGAAAGGTTTTTAGTTTGATGGCAAAAGGGCTCAAGAATTAGAAAGTGAGGACAACTGGAAATTGAAAGGGAAACTACACGGAATTAAACTTCTGGATTTTGCTTCAGTTGTTACAGTCCTCCCTCCATGTGATAGAAGTGTCACCTGAGTAGCCCAAACCACAAACAGGGCTTAATCACCCAGGAGTCAAGTCTCATATAAAGATATTGATTTAGAGGTTTAAAGAGCATTCCAACATGTAGATCTAATGGCATCCAACGCACATGGACTTTACCCTTACACATTGTCTTGAATACATTTATGGTAGGATCTCCACATCTGGGGCTTTGTAGGAGGGTGTTATCAGACTAATGTATTAGTCTCTTTATAGACTGCACTTAGACAGTTGTATTTAGCAGACACCTAATGGACCTGACATGATCAGAGTTAATTCTATATGGAGCCACAGAAAAGTTGAGTTTATTTTCATTAAAATGTTTTTCCTTTCTTTGTCCAAGTGTTGACAAAACCATTTTTTTTTCCCTGTGTAACATTTCTAACTGTCCTACTTGCACAGATAATACATTTCCAAGCATTTTAAAATTTTAGACAACACCTTTAATGGTATGCTAATACTTTTTTCTACTTTTGATGCTATTTTTAATTTTCCATATATGTGCCATTCTGTTTTCTGGAATGGGTTAGGATTGGCAGTATCTAAAATACCTTGAAAAATATGTTTCCCGATAAATCTTGTAGTTAAAAGAAGGAATAACCACTGATATAAAAGAGCCAGTTTTGCAGTTAGACTTGATAAGTATCTATTCACATTAATACATACCAGCTTTCTGTATGAGTTACCCAAATTTTTCTCAAGCACAACAGCCTTTCCTTAGAGTTTTTCCAATTCCCACAGCATAAAAACAGATCAGTTGCTCATTTCAAAAGAGCTAATCCTAGATAAATATAGTTTCTGTATTTCAGTCTCCACTTACAAAATCATAAATGTCTATGTGCTTAAGGTCAATCAGTTTGAATGTTTTAAGACCCAAAGCCTGAAGCATCTTCAGTGTGGCATTCCCTCAGTCAGGCAGCCTTAAATCACTTCCCCACTCCTCATGGTTCACAAAATAAGACACTTCTGTTCTTATATGATTAGCTGGCAGAAAGAATCAGGAAAAGAGAGGGAGGAAAAGACACTACTGAGTAGTGAATTGCCTGAGCCTTTACATCAGTTCCCTTTAACTGCTCTGTAGGTTAACTTCCCAGCTTTCTTCTAGTGACTAATGCAGGATATTAGTTTAATGGGTCACAGTTACTGGCTGGATCATAAATACAGAAATCCCACCACTGAAGCTTAAAAAACCCCTCAGAGCTATTCAAGAGGAGGATAAAACCCAGCACAGCAACACAACATAGTATGTAACTGTTGGTTTTCCATTACTGACAGAGCCTTTTCTGACCTTGCTGCATTTCCCCGTGCTGAAAAGGGTGGTTATTCCCTCAAGAAATCCAAATGTTATAATATCTTAAAACAAATTCTATTTCCCTTTTTTTTTTTTTTTAAGGAAGGGGAAGCAGGGCTGAGTGCAGGTCACTGGAATGACCTAGAAGTGTTATAGAATCATGAAGAACTCATCAGTTTTGCCAGATGTCACTGACATTTCTGTTCTGTGGCAGTCTGGTACATTGGCCTGAATTTCTAAGGGAATAGGCTACATGAGAGCAACTTCATTATTGCAGTGCTTTATTGAAGTCTTTGAGGGGTAACTTAAGAAGCTATTTACATTGACCTTTACAGCACTGGCCTGAGGCTCACAACGACATGGTAATATTCATTGCCAGTAAAGCTCTGCAGAGATATTTTACACTGTAGGAGGTGGGAAAGAGGCAGACTGTTATAGCAATGGCCTGAAACAGGTACAACAACTCAGAAATTCAATGTGCACCAGTGTCCGGGGGCTGTTTTCAGTCCTACTTTTAACACCTTGCTCCTGCTCTGAGTAGGTGCCCGATTGCCATGTGCTGCAATGGAGACATCTGCTTATTTACACCTTTAAGAATGGTATTCCAGATCTTTGCCATATCTCTCAATATCTCCAGGACTAGGATGGACAATTTTATGGTAAAGAAAGGAAGCATAGAGACTGAAGGCACCTGAGCCCAGCTTGCAGGAAGAAAGCAGACACCAAACTTTCAAAGAGAGCAGAAGATCAGACCTAGGGATGTGTCAGAATAAAGCATGACCAGCTGCAGGCAAGTACATACCATGAATCAGGTCCTGAAACTCATGAGATTTTAAAATAAGCCTGTAGTGTCAAACAAAAAAGAAGGTCCTTTCAAACTCATGAACAAGGTCATCTTCTACAGGAAGAGCACCTCTTTTTCCTCATGAGATCACCAAATGATTATCCTTTCCTGGGTTCTCTCTGAGAGGTGAGTGTTTTTTGTTCCTCCTTTGCTCTTTCTATGTCACCAAACTTTCTAGAATGGTCAGTATGGTCTGAGGAGACAAGACGAAAGAACTTCCCCTGTCTGTGGGATTTTATTTGGTAGTCAGAGCATCATACTAATTTTTGTTTTATCCCAGGGAGTCTATTCTGGGAGAGACATAGGAGGAGAGAAGAAACCTTTGCCCACGTGGGTGGGAAGGAAATGCACTGAGATGGACCTGTGTGGTCCTTGGAGTCCTGCTGCTGTAGATGTAGAATTGAAAAACCCCTTGTTCCTTCATGTGGTGGGGCCAAAAAAAATTCATGGGTGGCCTCTGCAGATGTAGAAAGATATGGAAAGATATGGTTAGATTGCCTCCTTGCTTGCCAAGACATTCGCTTTCCACCAGAGCTTCTCCTTTCCAAGCAGAGCCCTCCTGTGCCTGTCCCTGAGGGATCTCCACTCCAAGATGCAACTATTTGAACACATAGTGCCTTGGCTGGCATTTCCATATTTGAAATTGAAGTCGTTTTGCCAATTCCAGCCATACAAAAAACACACAAGTAGCTTCTGAAAGCAAATCCCTTCTGGCTTCCTTCCATTTGCATTTCAGTTTGACTTGTAACTTTTATTGTATTTGATCACATTCTTACAGCTTCTCTTTACAGCTGTAAAAATGAACTTTAAAAACAAGTGAAAATCAAAGCTCATTTGACTCAAGAGTGGGGACTTTAAAGTATTTCAAGACTCAAAATCCAGAATGCAAGCTGAGCTGGATCTCTAATGCTCTTTCTCTCAAATTATGGATATGCTCAGGAACATTCATTGTATCATCCACTTGCATTTGAATTTTACCTTTAAGAAAATGTGAACCTTTTAATGAAACATAATTTCCAGTGACAGGTCCCCAGCTATATTTACCATCCTCATGGCTTTCTGGGGAGGAAAATAATCCTTGCCTTTCCTATCGGAAGTAGTTTTGGCTATGTGTGTAGACAGACATTAGAGGGATGCAGTGTAAAAGAAGCATGTATCCATTTACTGTAGCTTTATTTAAAGCTTTCTTATCAATACAAAATTTAGGATGTTGTCCTATTTCAGACTCTGAGCCAACCACATTAGCTTTCAGACAGGTTCAGATAAGTTTTCATCCCTTTTAATAGAATGAAAACCTGAGTATGATGTGAGGGGCACATGAGCTTAAAATTAGTTCATCGTATTTTGGATGAAGCAAATTTCAGATTCAGGATGAAGATACAATTCGAATACAGCTTGACAGTGATTTTTCATCTGAATAGAAATGCGAGAGTAAAAGGAACTTTCTGGATGACAAAGTTTAGTCCCCTGCTAATACCTGCATAATCCCTAAAAAAAATTACTTTAAAGTGTCTTTTATTAAAAAAAATAGATTGGTGCTTCGTAGAAAGGAAAACACTGAAAGCTTTTCAGTCCTGGCATAGATAGGCAGACAAGCCTTAAAACAGGAAACAACAGCCTTAGTGATCTTGTGTATGAAATCAATATCACTGAAAAATTTAGGGAGAGCAAGGTGAGTGGATCAGTTGCATGCCCAGCAGAAGCAGATAGGAGCTTCTGCTCTCTTTTATACTAACTGGAGAGGAATACAGGAGGTAGCATAGGAAAAGACTGTCTGCAGTGATAAAGCATCCTGTAAACCTTGTAATTCTGTGCCTCCTGTGAAGTATGCCAGAACTACAGCAGAAGCAGCACAAACCACGATTGACGCTTTGCCAAAGAAAGGCACAAGCACAGGAATGAAAGGGTTGCCATCCTCACTTCACAGCTCAAATGTCACACAGAGATAAAGGTTACCATGAGTAACAAGTCTCATTTCCCAGGGAGAGAGCATGCAACACCACAGCTTTTCACACATGGAAAGTGGTAGTGGAGCAGTGGGTACACATTCAGGCTTCAAGATTAGCAGCAACAACAGAGTTGAGTTCCCTGCTGTCACAGTGCCAGTTGCAGAAAGTTGCATGCTGTTCCTAACTGATCTCAATAAATCTTCAGGAACATGGAAAGAAGACTACACTCTTTAAAAATTTTGCACCCTACGAACATGAGCCCTTGCTGTGTCACTTCATGATAATCATGCATCAGGATCAAAAATAGTATTGGCTTTGCTTCAGGGTTAGGAGAGTTTCTCAAGTCATAAGATGTGGTCGTCAGAGCTCCAGTTTTCCTCAAAATTTGCCTCAACTCTATGTACCTGCTTA
This sequence comes from Calyptomena viridis, assembly GCA_013390005.1. Lineage (NCBI taxonomy): Eukaryota > Metazoa > Chordata > Aves > Passeriformes > Eurylaimidae > Calyptomena > Calyptomena viridis. The sequence goes on along the minus strand of WEIV01005668.1, from coordinate 166,163 downwards.
ATAAGATTGAAATTATCAAGAAACCATTGATTCTGACTTGCAATTTAACCAATTTAACTCCCTGCTGCAAGATGAGTTCTTCACCAAATTAAAGGATGAAGAAGGAGAAGAGACATTTTATTAAATATTTAGAAGCTCCAAGAATGGAATGTTACACTAGACTGAATGAACAATCCTGCATTTTACTTAGTCTTAAATATTTCACCTTGATCATCTTATAGTAATTGTTAACTTGCTAACAATTATCCAGCAAGGCCACTTTTATGTGCAGATCTTATCTCTAAGGAGTCAAGAACATTGAACATGATTTGATCATTCTAGGATTAGTGGAGAGGTAGGTGAAATTCCTCTTCTCGTGTTGTTGCCTGATGCCCAGGTGTAAATCTAGGTGACGACAGATGCCCTCTGTCTTTGCTCTCCACAAGGTAAAAAAAAATCCATGAGTACAAGCAAGAGCATCTCAAGACTTCCTGGTTGAACGTTCACATCTGTTGCTAGTTATTTTCCAATCACTAGTTAGAAGAGCTTTTAGCTTTCCATAAGAATGTGGTCGGTTTGGCTGGGATAGATTAAATTTTCTTCATAGTAACTACTATGGGCCTATGTTGGAAACAATGTTCATAGTCCAGGGATATTTTAGTTCTTGCTGAGCAGTGCTCGCAGAGTCAAGGCCTTTTCTGCTCCTCACAGCACCCCACCAGCAAAAAGGCTGGGGGTGTGCAAGAGGTTGGGAGAGGACACAGCCTGGACAGCTGAGCCCAACTGACCACAGGGATATTCCATCCCATATGGTGACATGCTCAGCATGTAAAACTGGGAGGTGAGAGAAGAGGGGGAGGAATGTTCAGCAATAATGGCATTTATCTTCTCAAGTCACCATTATGTGTGATGGAGCCTGGCTTTCCTGTGGATGGCTGAACACCTGTCTGCCCATGGGAAGTGGCAAATTAATTTCTTGTTTTGCTGTGCTTGTGTGTGTGTTTGCTTTAGCTATTATGCTGTCTTTATCTCAACCCAGGAGTTTTCTCACTTTTACTCTTCCCATTCTGTTCCTCATCCCACTGTGGTGCTTAATTACCGACAGGGGTTAAACCATGACAAATACCCACTCTTCACTCCCTTCTTCCTTCTGCCTTTTTGTCTGTCTACCTATTAATAGACTGATAGGATTAGTGTAATGCTTGACTGACTGCTGGTTGTCAATCAAACCACCCTCCTTTAACCACCAAACAGCCATTTGGGTAGCAAATTCTCTCATAAGTAGGAGTTGTAATGGAGGGAGAGCTCAATTCAGCCTCCTAAGATTTGTCCTTACGAAAGAGGGGACAGAATTGCTACTTCTGATTTCAGTCCTACTTTTAAATCCAGAATATCCCTGTTGGCCACTTGTGATGTGCAGTACATAGCAGCTGATGCTCCCCACCTCTCCAACAGGCTTAGTGTTATTCTTCCTTTCCCAGTTAGGAAGATTGAATTTCTTTCTGGTTTTTATTAGCTTTATCCCCTCCGTAGCCTAATAAACTCTGCAGCTGAAGCAGCGGAGGGGAGCAGGCGGTTTCCCCCGCCTTTGCTGCTCTGCCGGAGGCTGCAGTCGCATTCGTGTGTGTGTTGTGCCATCGCGCGGTGCTGCTGCCGCACTGCCAGTCCCTCCGCATCCCTGGGACCCGCGCTGAGCCCAGCCAGGCAGAACGGCTAATCACTCACCAGTGCTGCCCTCGAGCCTGCCTTCATCCCTGTGAGAGCCTGCAGCCGCCGTGGACCACTGCATTAAAAGCCCTTACAGAGAAATGAGCAAGGGGCCAAGGAGTAAGGTGATGGGATCTGCTTAAAGGAGGACTTGTGCCTGTCCTGACTCCCAGAGGCAGCAAAGACCCTAAATGGGGATTCATTTTTGTCATTTCATTTTCATTTGGATTTGGGAAAGATACAAGGAAACAGTATTGGGTTTTAAGCATTCGTTACCACTCTCAGTGGTCAGCCTTTGTCAGGTCCATTGACAACTTCGGGGGTGTAAGGCAATATTCTGCACGGTTGTCTCATGTGCTCTGGCTCCTCTGGCTCATATTAAATTCTGGAAAACTTTATCTATTGATTCTTACTCAGCAAGTAATGGCAACATTAGTGAGGTTAAAGGCTGTAGAAAATATGTGTCTAATGGTATTCTAGCATATTTTCTAAACTGCATTATGTTTTCCAATAGACTCCACCAGGGAATAATCTGTCTCATACACTTGAACTTTAACAGTTTATCCTAGTTTTCTGTAGAAGCAAAGTTTACAGAACTGCAAATATCTCTACCATTATTTCCTTCAGTTTGAATTTGTTTGACACAGTAGATGTTTTAAAGACCTGAAATTCCCATACATTTTGCAAAAATAAGAAAATATCAGAGACACTCTAGTAGAGCTTTTATCCAGAAGAAAAAGTGAAGTATAAACTGACCCTTGATTAGACATCAAAATATTCACTTGGGAGAGCAGCTGGAAGACATAAGTCCACAGAATCACCATCTTTTGATGTGCTACTTACAAAATGACATGTTATTCTTCCCAATGCATGCAGAGACAAAGCAACATAAAGTGAACAGCACAGGTGGTTCTCATACTGGTGCAATTTTCTAATGAGTCATTTTATAAGGTCATGGCAATACTCTGAAATTGTTAAAATGGCATCTGGGCTGCCTTTTTGATCTAGAGGATTCTATTATCATTCCTTTCACAGTTTATTGTAGCAAAAAAGCACAGACCCTGAAAATCTATAATCCAATATTTGTTTCTCAGGAATATTTATATTCTTATAAACATAAAAAGAAAGAACCCAGACAATTAATTTGTACTATAAAATTATTCTGTGTAAGGCCAAATACAGATATCTATGTTCCTAATGAGGAACAGTCTTCTGAGTGAGTTGTCACAGTCAAGCCAGTAAAACAATTTTAGAACAAAATTACCTATTACCTATAGGTAGTAGGGGAATCTCTAAATCAATTCAGAAAAGAAGTGTCCAAAAAAAGAGCATGAACGAAACCACATATCAGAAAGTGGTGACACATTACCAGAGGATGGATAAGGATTCAACTGTATCAAATCATTCCACATTGCTTTGACGATTCTTTATTTATATTCAACTCTTTTGAACCGTAGGTTTATGAGCCAACATATAACAGTAAGAACATGCCCACACTGTATGCAAGCCAAAATAAGTTACAACTATGAAGCCATACCTGTTCCTCTTGCTTTCTTTCAACTTTTCCTTCCTGCATCAACCATCTTCATGAAGTTTTTCTTAGTTTCTGTTCTCTCTTTACTTTTTCCAAGTGACAAGGGGCTAAGGTATTCATGCCAGATAGCAACTCAATCAAATCCATCTTAACTACTTTTCACTTTTGGTTTTAATTCACCTTCCCAATTTCATTTGCTTTGGATTCCTGAAATAATTGAACTTAGCTTGAAGATTTTTTCTTATTGTTAATACAGTGGCTCATTAGATTAATCTCTTCTTAAAACTCATGTCCTTCTCTCTCACCTCTGAGAGACAACCACTGAAAAGAGGCCTATTTACTGGCTGCTGAAGGTCACTTTCTGAAAAAAACCATTTCCTTCCCCAAAAGTCTAAAGATTCAGGATGGATGGATGATAATCCATATCCTGTCCTCCTCCTTTTATAGCTTGTTGTTTTAAGTTTGAGGGTTTGGAGTTTTTTTAATCGAAGGAGATTTAGAAATGCTTGCAGGAATTCAGTGTTTGTTATTCAAACTGTGTGTGCCACTGTGTCTTGACAAAGCAGCTGTGCTCTGAAAATGATGACATTTCTACCCCCCTGGGCTAGAAAAGGAAACTTTTGTCCAGGCTCCAAAGATCTCTAGTGACATTAAAAGAGATTTTCATGAAGAGAAAGGCAAACGCCATTAAAAGCTGTAATTTTTGCTCTTAAGAAATTATGCATATTTAACCGGATGTCTTTGAACTCATGCCACCTACATAAAAAACAAACAGCTTTTTTGAGAATTTGAGGATTATTTTACGTGAGAATTTAATTTGTTTAAAAGGAAATGAATATGGATGAGGATATTTGAATAAGTTCCGTGTGTTTGTCAGTCACAATTGCCAAGCTGGGACTAATCTCGGTGATTAGTAAGGGTAGTGATAAAAAATATGCTTGTACCCAATATGCCTCCTGATTGGCAGTTTATTGCTCTTAGAGGACCAGATGTCAAAAGCCATATGTTAATATTCAGCACAGAATCATCCTCTGGTTTATTCTTTAAAATGCACCATCATCATATGCTAATACTCAGCACAGAACAATCCTCTGGTCTATGCTGGAAAATGCACCATCGTTGTCACTGCTGAGCAGTGAGAGAAGAGCAGCCCTGAAAAGACAAGAGCCCTTTCAGTCAAAAGGAGAATTTGCTGCAGCACTTGGCAGAGGGGGAGCAGCGGCTGCTGGGGCTGCTCCAGGCTCTGCTGCCGACTCCTGGCATTTTACGGCAACGATCAGGGAAGGGGACATGAAATATTTTACCTAAACTGCACTTCATACTTATTTAAACCAGGAATAATTTTCTCTTTATACAGCATCTGGCATAATGTGGCTCTGCCTCGTTACTGGAGGTGCAGCAATGGAGTTACTAAATCAGAATTAAAAAGTTGTTACATGAGAAGTGCATTTAAAATAAAAAACAAAAACAAAACAACTTGTGGATATCAATTACTTAAAACATCTTGTGTTTATATAGGTTTTGAGTTCATGATCTTCCTGAGCTGGGGAAGTCAACATTTTTTGGAATTACAAAAGTTTTGAATACAGAATTAACAATGAAAAAATAATCTCTATTACCTGTTTTTTTTAAAAGGTGTAGTACAAGGGGAAAAAAAGCATGGAGGGGAAAATACACTCAAACTATTTTACTTAGGTAAAAACAAAGACAACTTCTGCCTGCAGTTAAACTTTCCTGCCCCAAAAATCAAAGCGATACAAGATTTGACTGAAGGCAATAGTAGGATCAGTTTATTCTGGTACCATTGTCCATGTGCCAAATATATTAATCATAATAACTACAGGTAATGTTAGCCATGATGCCAAGGAAATAATTGCCAAAGCCATCAGCATTTGCTTTCTATCTGGTTAGACCAAAGGGGCAGCAACAGGCAGATTTCTTTCTACAAACCAGGCTGCAGCAGTGCAGAGAACCAACAAGGTTTCCAATCTCCAGCCACTGCCAGCAATAAGCAAACCCACTAAGCTGTTATTAAAGGCAATGGTGTTCTGCAACACACTGCTGCAATTTCCTGAGGATTATTCTAAAGTTTCAAGTCCTTGTGATTTGATAGTTTCTGAAGAAAAAACTTCTACTTCAAAGATCAGTTGAGTTGAACTGCATTCACAGTAGCTGTTCTTAAAGCTGTTATCCTAATTTTACATCCCATTCTCTTGTACAGAGACCAAAATGAGCACAATTTTGTACGTGCATAATTTCATCTCCAAATACATCTTCAGCAATAGTATAAATGGAAAGTGTCTCCTTGATTCATCTCCATTCCAGGCTCTATTTTGATGCAAGATGAGAATAAAAGCCTTACACAAAAGATCAAAGGAGTTCTTTTCTTTAAGGAAAATACTTGGTTTTCAGGGTGTTGGAACCTGAATTTCAAACTTTTGGAAAGTTGGTCTGGAGTACATTTAAATAGAAGCAGAAGATACACAGTGATAGTCCTGCTCTTGTACAAATGTTGTATATCTGGCATGACCTTCCCCTTCACTCTAGGGCTTTGCAGTACTCTGTCTTATTCTGGAGAACTGGAAATATGCTCTGGGTGAAGGAGATATTAATCAAGTTCTTATGCTATTCCACTCTTTTTTTTTTTCTCAAAACAGCAATATAGTGAGGTTATATCCTTCTCCATAATGTTCCTCTCATTTGCACCATCTAATGAAATTCTTTTCATGAGTTGTGTAATCCCACACTAATTAAAAAGGGTTTAATAGACCATTACATCTCCATTAGCATCACCTTGTGTTCCTCTTGAAGGATGTCATACATAGGGAGCACTTAACAGGAAGGAGCTCCATGGGGGCATACAAGCTTCAGGAGGCAAATGGTCCTGTGTATCTGTAGGAGACAGAGTGTTTGAGGACAGAGGTGTGTGTGTCATATGCTCACAATCTTGGGTACATAGATTATGCTTGTCTCATTATTGTTTTTCCCTTTTTGTTTTTAGCTCCACTGAGAGATGATGCTGGCAGAACATATTGGAAGGCCCTGGGCTATAGAGGATGCCGTTGGAACAAGAGGCAATGCTATTGGGATTGTGATGGTTGAGATAAAAAAGGAGACTTATAATGGCACCTGCAAGGATTGTATGTACTCCTGCACAAAGATGGGTGCCCTCTTTTATAGTAAGATAAATTTGCAGACTGTGCTATCAAGGAATGATGTACAGATGGAGGTATTTTACAGGACTTTGAACCAGAGCTGGTTTGGAGCCTGCCAGCTGGAAAATGCAGGCAGAGTTGGTATGCAAACCCAATCCCAGACTATTGATGGGGCCTGTAACACCTCAGCTTTAACATACTTCTTGAGAGCTTGTTTAATATTTCACTAAAAGCTTTGACAAGGTGAAACTTCAGTAAGATTCAGAAAGTCTTGCCTGCTGTCCTAGGCTCATGAGGAGAACGTGCACTGGGATGCTCTGGTGATTAGTGAAAACTAGTTTTGTGCTGCTTGAATTTTCCCAGTGTTTTTCAGTGTGGTAGTTTTATTAACTGCTTTTCTAGTGCTGTATTATAAATCCATGAATTGATTTAGTTCTGGATGTAATGTTGACTTGATGAGTGGTGTTTTATAGTTCTGTTTTTTAAGAATAGTAATTAAAGAGTTGATTGAAAAGACTAACAAAACTACAGTGATTTGTTTATTTGCAACCAAACTTTTGTAAAGGATGTAGGCTAAACAAGTCTTTTTTTTTCAATAAGTAGATCTACTTGTAGTTTGCTCTTTTGTTTTACGAGAAGGGGAGAAAAATCAGCCAAGATGAAACTTCATAATGCTTTCTCTGTCACATAACAAACACTGAAGCCTTCTCCTATGTACTACTAGTCCCTTAAGAAGATTATTTGTGGTTAAGACAAGCTCTACATGGACATAGACATTTTTCTCATGTACTTTAGTAAGGTGATCAAAATCAATGACTTAAAAAGTCCAGAGCATTGCATCTCAGAAGAGCCTTGTCCTTGAAAGCGGTTTACAAAGTCACTTACAATCTTTCTGTGAATCATAACTGATTAGCTTCTTTAAACACCAAAATATTTATAAGAATCTAGCTGAAAATCATGAGCTGTCAAGATATGAAGGGCTGAGGGACCTCTGAATTGTCCTACTATTAGATTGTATCAAACTTTTTTAAGAGATGGGAATATAGGAAACCATAACTGCACACAGATAATTATCTCTAGAGATGTTAATTAATTTCTGCCTGCTAAAAATCATTTGACTTTGGACTTAAAAAGGTGAAACTTTCATTTGTTACAACACTCTATATTCTGCAGCGTTAGCACTAATATAATAGACATGCTTTGTGTTTTCAGCACATGCTTTAGGAGGTCATCTAATTTTAAAGTTTCTGATTACCCCAAATGCAGTGATTCTGGGGAGAAAACTCTCTCAAGTCTGGGTAAGTAAATCTTACCAAGTATTATAGATGCTACAAGTCACAGTCTTCTAAGCCCTTAATTTACAATTCTTTTGAAGCACACATTTTATGTCTGAGTCACCTTGCTGGCAAGTGTGCTTGCTGGAGGGAGGACGGTGCTCTCAGGGGTGTTATTCAGGCTGTTTGTTAAGCGGACTTAGAATGACCCTGGTATGTCTGAGACTTCCTATATTGATTTGAAACCCCATTCTTCATCCTGGCTCAACCCCCAGCTAAACCCAGAACCTACTTCTTGATCATATCAAGGCTGACTTGTGTCACTTTGGGGAGCCCAAAGGAGATTAGTTTTTCAGTGGGAGCTTGGAAATCCCTCTTGCTGGAGGAGGCTTTGGGTAGGACACCTTCTTCAGATACTCCAGGGATGCACTTGGCTGTGCCAAGCTGCCCAGGCTCCTGTGTGAAACAGCAGTGAGCAAAGACAAATGACTCTGGGCAGGGCATTTGCTGAGGTTTGTGTGCTTTCATAATGTGGCTTTTGCAACTGAAAACAGCATTTTGATGTCCTGAGGGATGCCTGCCCAGGGTAAAACTGAGAGCATGCCCAGGTATTGCTAAGCTTGCCTTCTGAATTATTTGTTCTGAAAAATCAACCCAGGCTGGACAGCATACAGTCTCACCATTTTCTTCACACTCTGGTGGATTTTCACCTTAAGGACTTATTTCCTCATCCTGACATCATTCCTCACGGGGTCTTTTGAAAAGCAGATGTAGTCTCGGTCTATTTTGTGTCCTCTCTCCATCACAGGGGAGAAGCAGATGGAAGCTTGGGGCTTCTTCGATTTTTAGGTATAATATGTGAAGAACATAGTGGCTTCTGCAGCCAGCAGTGGCTCCTAGCCAGGCCAGAGGATAAAACATTTGTTTGCACCATATGTGACCCAAGTGCTAAGCTTTAAGAAATGTCCAACAGCTCAAAGTATGGGTATATGAAGAGTTTGTCTGTACTGTGTGAGAAAGATGTGATGAGCTGCAGGTAGGTGCTGCATGTAAGAGGAGATGGTGGAGACCTGGCTGCTGTGGGTGGCTCTTCGGTGCCTGCTTCTCTCCAGGTACTCCATAGGGACCCCTGGCAAATCTGGGCAGCACTTCAGTCCCTCCTTCCTGTTTATTTAGATCCAAATGTGTCATAAACCAAAACCCTTTCTATTATCCTTTTTTGCTGAATTTATCAGTTAGCCTCATAGTCTGTGTACCCTAATTGTAACAGCAATTTTTTAAAATTAGAGGAAGGAGGACACAGTTTATCAGCTCATTCATTTTGGTTTCTCGAGTATTACTGTAGACAATATTTTCCCAATCATTGCTCTTTGGAGGCTAAAAAAAGTTAGAAGCATAGAAATATCACTAGAACTCAACTGAATTACTTGTGCTCCTGCAGGGCATTGCGAATCATTACACTTGCAGCTTTAATTTAGAAGCGCAAGTACTTTTTTTCATCTCTCAAGCCCTGCAAAGCTGTTTCTAAGGCAATTCCTGCAGCTTTTGGACAGTCCGAATTGATCCCACACTCAGAGCAGTCTTGAAATCCTTTACAGGTCCCATGACATCTGCCACTCCTGAAATGGCTGGAGTGGCCATCTGTCATTTTTTAAACCACAAATGTCAAATAGACAGGATAAAAACAGCTGGGAGAAGGCTGCTAACTCTTCCCAGCTGTATCTGTCCTCTGGGTAAAAAATGACCTTTCCTTGTTCACCTTATCTGTGGACCGGCACCATTGGAGTGCTTGGAATCCCTGTTCTCCTGGCTCTTCTGCCTCTCAACTGTCCCAGGTGTGCCCACAGCAGAGCTGCCTGCACCTCTTCCCCTAGTAAGGTAAGAATAAGGAGGCAAGGGATTAAATTTTAATGCTTTCTGAGGTTTTCTCTAGCTCCAGTTAGGCTGTTCCATCCTGCCTGTGCTGAGAAGTGCTTGAATGTGAAGCACTCACACATTAGGTGGTGCTAAACTCTAATAAATGTGGGCAAAGTGATTTCTGGAGCTGTTACCCGTCTCGCTGCCACTTGGCAAGACTCCACTCTCATCTTCATGCTGTGTGTGCTGCGCTGCACAGCACCGATAGTTCAGATTGTTCAGAGACAGTTCAGAGGCTTGCCAGTTTGCAGCTAAACTTGACATCAAAAAATTCTAGATAAAACCTTTCCTTTAAAAAAAACCCCTACACCAAATATTACCAAACTTAGGAACCATAATTTAATGTTTAGGGACTTTTCTGCTCCTCGCTACATCTTTGTTGCATTTGAGGGGGAACATAATAGTGAATCTGCAGTTGGGTATCCAGTAGAGTTTGAGACCATTCTGCAGAGTGTGAGCACAGGAAGATGTCCATGGTCATCCCTGTACACTGCTGACCACAATTTTTTCATGCTCTGCAACACAGCTCCAGGCTGCATGAAAGGTTGTGGGAAGCAGTGAGAGCTGGCACGGGGTACACTGTAGTTGCAGACACCTATCAGAGTTTGCTGTTAAAACGTTTAAGAAACACAGAAGGGTTCCTTTGAGTTCTATTGCATGGGGGAAGCTTTGAGTTGGAAGATCAACCAACTAAGGACCTTACAGGATAATCATGGACAATATTAGAAATGAAGGCATGTAAAATAGCTGAAGAGGTGCTTTGAAACAAGCTGCCAAGTAATTAATTATCACAGAGAATTTAAAGGAGACTCATAGTACAGCCTTTTGTTTCTTAAGGCAAGCTACCTCTCTTGGACTTCTTTTCCTCTCTGAGAACAAAAGGCAGAATCAATAAGCCAGTCAATGAGACTACTGGAAACCACTTTGAAGTTTGTGATGAAAGAGAATTTTCCTTCCTGTTTGAATTGCAGATTCCTTAACACAAAACATGGCTAGATCACTTCCACCTCAACAAATCCAACTGGGAGTTTAAGCTCTCATCTCACCCTACCACCCAACCCTCCTGAGCACCACTCCACCCAATGAGTTCAGTCAGCTACAGTCTGTACTGCAGACAGTGCTTTTCAAAGTAGGAGCTGAATCTATTGTTTCACCATCACAGCTCTTAGGAAGTTTTTCTGTGGATATTTTAAATATGTTATATATTACTGGGGGCGGATGTTTTTCAAGCAGTCCTAAACTCTTTAGCCTTTTGGTTTTTGCTTCTAGTTTGTGTTATATGTCAAGAGAGCTGCAATAGCACTATAATCATTAAAAAATAATGGAAGTGTTAAGTTGCATGTAAATTAGCACTTGATAATCCCAAACAGTTAATGGTTAGAAACTGTTGAGGGAAAAAAATGCATGATTCCTAAAGGTGAGCAAGTCTGAGTGCTACAAATCATATCAGTCTTACTTTTAAATATGTAAAAGGATGAAATTGGATTTCTTTACTCTCTAGCTCGTACCTGGAGGACAGCACTGCTTTGATTCTGGCTGCCAGGGGATGTTTGCTCACTACTTGGCTCCTACTTTACAGACACACAACTTGTCTTCTGCAATTTCAGAACTGCTCAGTGGCACAGCACCAATGGAAATAAGAAATGTAGAGTTATCCAGCACCTGGCAATTTCCTTTCCGTTGAAGCTCCTTAATATAGTCACTAATTAAAATTTTATCCCATTCAAAGATGAGACCTAAGGCATTAGGATAGCAAGTTCCAGATAGACTAGTAATTGGCAAAGCAGAATTTATGTAAGATTCCTTAACTGTAAAAACTATCTTGCTAACACTGGATGGTCTGTAACCTCTTCTTGCATCTTACTGCACAATCACTAAGCCTTCAGTTGGTGGCTTTCAAACCACCAGGGCCCACTTTCTATCTGCAATGGTTTGTGCTACTCATTTAGTGGGACCCAGGAGACCTGTCCACATCCCTCCTGGCAGCTCCCTGTAGGTCCTGTTGGGACTTTCAATTAAGGAGAGGAAATGAAGAATGACAAACTTTGGTGCCTCCTCTTACTAGAAGTAAGTTGGATCCAGGATGAACAGCATTTCAGAGGCTCAAGACATCTCCACCTTCCCTCAGCCTTTCCCAAACATATTTCAAAAGACCCAGGTATGCCACTGGCTTCAGTTGAAGACATTTAGTGTCCCTGTCATTGCTTCACTGCTCACACAAATCCCTACTATGCCATTCACCTCCGAAGAAAGTTCACCCAACGGAAGTGCTTTCCTACTGAAAATTGCATTAAACACTTGGGTTCCTTCTGAGTTAAGGTAAAGCTGCAGGGAGACATCTTCAGATGAAGGGTGGGGAAGAAAAGGTTAACCAGCTGACTGCAAAACCGTTTCCTTTAACTGAAGGCAGGGAAGCATTTTTTACAGCTTGGGACAGAAAAGTGCACAGTACATGCCATGGATGCAGAGTAAATGCTTCATGAGCCTCCTAACAGACTCCTCCCTGAGAGGAAGGAGTTGGCGTGGCCATAGCAGCCCAAGTGCCCGCAGGAGCAGGCCATGAAGTCCATGGTAGCTGAGGCAGCTTTCTCAGAACCTGAGGATCTTTCCCCTTGTACTTCCATTGTTTTTCTCTAAATAAAATGTGGGCCCCTTCTTAGCAGAAGGTGTCGTGCATCCAGCAGACACATACCCATACACATCAGAGCTGGATGGTACTGGTGATGTGTTTGATGGCATCTCTGAAGGCTGTGAGCCTGCCTGTCCTGTACTTTTGAACACATGAATAACTGAATGCTTGTCAGACCATACTCTTATTTTTAGTAGCATTGTTGCAAATGCCCTATGTGCTACAGAGATCTCTTTCTGGAAAAAAAAATGTCGTTTGCAACCTAATTTCAACATGGTTAGCAGAGTTTGCAAACAAGATAATAGCCTTGGGAAAAACTGTTTCTGTAAGAGAAGAACCTTTGGTTTAGTCTGACTGTTATTATTCTACCTCTTATGCTTATCTCAGCTCTATGGCAGCAGGACAGATTGCAGGGGAGTTTGTTACAGCTTGCAGTGAAAACAGATGGTGCAACAAAGGGAGTCAAAAACAGGGATAAGAAAATAGATGATGTATATCTCTAAGATACTTTGCCCGGTTCTTTAAAAAATGTGAAGCATCAGCTTTCTGGCATCTAATACAGATGTCAGGTGGGATATTTTCAGAGTAACTAAGTAAATTGCTCCATGTTCTTCTACAAAATCCCTTTGCTTCAGTTGCCAATGAACAATAAAACATCTTTTCCCCCAACTGTTTCAAGTCCTAAGGTACTTTTATAGCCCCATCACCAGAAGGTGCTGAAAAAATCTCTTTCCTTGACAATAGCATAGTGATCCTCACCACTCAGAAATCACGACACTCTGCAAGCAAAGCAAACCAAGGAATTCATTCACCACTTCCCATGGGCAAGCAGGTATCAGCCATCCCCAGGAAAGTCAGGCTCCATCATGCACAATGGTGACTAGGGAAAACACATGCCATCACTCTGAACTTTCCCCTCTTCCTTCTCCCCACAGCTTTGTATGTTGAGCATATCGCCATATGGGATATCCCTGTGGTTAACTGGGGGGCAGCTGTTCCAGCAGTGTCCCCTCCCAACTTCTCACTGGTGGCATGGGGAACAGAAAAGGCCTTGACTCTGTAAGCACTGCTCAACAGTAATGAAAGGAGTGTTGAAAGGTGTTTAAGAGGCATCTGGATCTGTCACTGGGAGAGACGGTTTAGAGCTCAGTGATAGTGCTGGGTTAATGGTTGAACTTTATGATCTCAAGGGTCTCTTCCAACTTTGATTATTCTACGATTCTATGAAAACACCCCTGAATTATCAACAGTCCTTGCAGCACAAATCAAAACCATAGTGCCATACCAGCTACTATGAAGAAAATTAACTCTATCCCAGCCAAAACAAGAAGAATCTTCAATGTCACACTGAATAAAATGAAATGTTAAGCTGGCCACAGCACTGAGCTAGCATGAAGAAACAAGCTCGGGAGCATGGAAGAACAAGGGTTGTGATGCACAAGGACCGGTTGTTGTCATTTATTCTGTACAGGACTTGAGAAGTATCTTAGTGTGCGTGTCTGGAGGTCAGTGGTGCCACTGCTGCGCGTGTGAACACTTGTGTGAACATTTTGCTATTTGGCCTGGCCCCAGGCAGCTCCAATGACCACTAAAACCTGGGTATTGTCCTCGCCTGCTGGCACGGGGACGTGCCCTCTGCCGGGAGCTTCCCACCAGCTGCCGCAGGCAGCAGCGTGTGCTGTTACAGCACCCTCCACTTCGTGTCCTCGCTTGCCTGTTTTTTGGATCAGCTAGGAAAAGGGACGGCTCACGTTTCAGGAAGGACAGAGGCTAAAAAGCGAGAAGACCTGAGTACTTTTACGACAGGAATTAATCTGAAAAATTCAGTCCTCTTCACGCTCTGACTGAGCATCTTGAGCATCTTTCCTGATGCCTCTGGGGTTTGCATGGCTTTAGGATGGGACCCACACTGTGTAGACATTGTATTCCACATTCAGGGGCTTGGCTTAGCTCCTCAAAGCCTGTGGAGCATGACAGACTCACCTGTAGGGTCTGATACAGACCTGAAAATCCCCGGAATCCCTGCTGATGCAAAGAGTATGTCTGTCTCATCACAGATAAGCAGGTGAGAACGCTTTCACACCATACCTGCTAATGAGTTGCTGGACATACTGTAGTGGTGTCATTTTGGGTCCTGATTCTGTAAAGCATCTGTGCATGCTTCATGCTGAAGGAATTCTTCCCTTGTATGTTCACTGATAATTAAATTGTCCAATTGGGAAACCTCATGTAGATCTCTGTATTTCAGACTGGAGAAATAACCTGACTTGAGTTTTCACAACTGTCCCTGTTAAGTGAGTATCAGTGTATCTACCCTTAAATTTCAGCTGGCTTATTAATAAAATGTTATTCCTTTGGTGTTTAAAGCTGAGGAGAATAAGATCTGTGTAAGCTAACTTATGTATTGCAATCACCTGCACATCACAGGCCATTTAATGCCATGTGGAATTGCAGGGGAACCTGTTCATACTTCCTCTTTGCCCATTTCCTCAAATCTGAAATGGGTCTCTTCATAATGGAAATTATTTTAATAATTGTAATTAAAGAATTTATTACTAATTTTATAAGTTTATCGTGATAACTATTGATCAGCCTAAAGAAATTTCTTTGCAGCACTTATATTATGCAAACAAGGAGTGCACAGAACAATGTACCTGCTCTAAAAGTTTTCACCAGCTTGGACAGCAGAGGATTGAACCCTGTTGCAGAGCAGCCCTGGGCTTAGCCAAACTAATTGCTTCAGGAATCTTTCTTTTCTGTCTTTGGAGCCCAAGAGCTTTAATTCTGTAGCTGGTAGAAGACAAAAACTTATTTCAAAACTGAAGTCTTTCAGGAAGGAACAATATAATTTCATATAATCCTACTTTTACCAAGTTCTTCTATTTTAACATCAAAACCCATGGGTTTTTTCAGATCTTTTCTCCACACAAAAGCACAAATGGGAGAATATTCAGTGCTTCCACCAGGGATTTGTTCTAATGATAAAAACTATTTTGCCTTATTTTTTTTGTGAAACTTTACTAGCTTAAGTTTGCAGCAAGTCCTTCAAGTACTGCCATTTGCTGTGAGGGTAAACTCCAGAGGGATAAAATTTCCCGTTAATGACAAATATTCATTACATCAATTAATGAGTTGGACTTTCACACAGTAATTCAACCAACAGTTTAGTAGCATAATAAGAGGATTGCTTCCTTCAGTTCCCTTTCATATTTCCCAGACTCTATACTTATCAGTCTGAAGTCTTCTAGTTATTTTCTAGAGCTTCCAGATTTTTCTAATTAAGCATTAACTTGAACAATTGTACCTGACAACATTTTACATCTATTTAAATCCAGCATAATTCAATATTTCTCTTTTGCTGTGTAATTCTTGATTCCTTTTCTTTGTCCAGACAAATACCAGGACACAGGCTTCTAACCTGATCCTCCTTCTTATGACTTGTTAGGATCCAGCTGTTGGCTATTGGGAGGTGGATGGCAGAGCTGATTTTGTGTGCAAGATCAGAACCAGAGCTGATAAAAAAAATAGAAGCATTTATTTATCTAGGGTGTAGACCAAGAGCAACTGGAAGGTTTAGTCTGCCACCAGTGTATTAGTTGTGAAATACCCACTTTTTTTAACTAGGAGAATTTCTTGACAGGAGTGCCTGTTGTTCATGGTACCAAAGAGAGAATGCATCAATGGGCCAATTTTCTGTGTAGCTGTAAATCACACTGTATTTCTTTGCAAACAATGCACTGAGAGAACTGATTCTATTTGGGTGAGTTGTACTGAAAGAATAGTGCTATTTTAAAAATAACAGTTAAGGGGTTTAGTTTGATGTGGAATACAATAAAGACTAGGCCAAATTATGCAGGGTTACTATAATTATTTTGAAAGCTCAGCATGGAAAAATTTGTAACAGCTCATGTGCTCACATCAGGGATCATTTTAATTTTATCCTCACGAACAGTTGTTCATTCGTTGCTGATTGCAACAATCTTTTAATCAAGAAAACAGCGTGGATATTTTACTCCAGCTGGTAACCGGGGTTGAGGGAAATGGTGAGATTGATTTTACAAGCTGAATTTGAGAACCAAATTTCTTCAAAGTACTTGCTAAATAGAAAGAAGTGGCTTTAAAGCTTCTTTAAAAAGAAAGACAATGTCAAATTCAGCCTTTAGGCAGTGTGTTGTGAATGTTCTTGGACCCGAGAAGCAGCAACAGGAAGGTCTGTGCCACAGTCAGACTACAGAGGGAGTTTTTCCCCTTTGCTCTTCTTGCGGCAGCAATGGGCAGCAGCTCTGGTTTGCTTAACGAGCAACAAATTATAAATCACTAAATGAATGAGCCAACACACAACAAAACAGCTGGAAGCGAGGATTTTCCCTTCCATTCTCCTCACTGCTCCAATTAGCTCATGCAGCACTTGCTTGCTCTCCAATGTCCAAACCCAGCATCTCACTGAGTACCTTAAAGGCTAGTGTTATCTGACAACAAAAAGGTGTATAGACATTGCAGTCGGCTTCCCAAAGAATTAGATGTAGGAAGCAGATAAAATAACAAGACTTTTCTCTATTTGCTCAAAGTCCTATATCCTTTGCAGGTTACTCACCATCACAACTGTCTGGAAAGCACCTTTCATTATTTTCCCATTCTTAATGTGGAAGAGATAAGAAAAACAGCCAGGAGGATCTCTGTAGATGTTGTTGTTGTCAACTGTTGTGGTTTTTTTACCTCTGGAAAATGTTGTGGTTAAAAGTGTTAGAGGTATCTAGTGAAAATTCTTGACTAAACCTGCTTTGAGGGTTCCCCTCCCAAAGCGTGCGCGTACACACACACACACACACACACACACACACACACACTTTTTCAACAGAAAATGGTACTTCTGGAGGAAAAAAAACAACTTTTCTGACTATTGTTTGATCAGCTCCAGGACTACAACAAATCCTTCAGGTCCTGGTTATAATCAGACAGCCTCCACATCATTATTTTTACATAGAGTCCATCCAGATACGAATGGCACAAGCAACAGCACTTAAAGGCACAGAGTTGCCTTTAAGAAGGACCCATTTGGGCATCACCTATGTCAAGTGACTGTTCAGCTTCAGCATGACTCAGTTGCCTGCTCTTATTGTGCTGGCTTGTGTCTGCTCTGTCTTTGCTGCTCAACATGAATCCATGTTTCCTGATGGAACAGGAAACTCCGAGAGTAGGATGCTAGTTAGAGTTCTCAGATGGCCCACCTAAGGAGACAAGAGCAAAGGAGAGTTTAACCCACAGACCTTACAACTGTCTTCAGTGACCAAGCTTGGAAACATGTGAAAGAGATGCCCACGATGTGAGAATTTAGTCTCAATTCAGACTTGTGCCAATGGCCAAGTATGGAGCAGGACCACAGCCCTGCCAAGCTGCACAAATATCTGTTTTGCAATCAAGTAATACGAATAAGTAGTCCTTACTGAAATGGGACCTGCTGCTTTTATAAGTGGTTTTGTATTCCAGTAAGCATAGGAAAAACTGCATCAAAGATGTGTGTTTTAACAGTAAAGTGACACTGCAAAGTTATGTACAACTTGGGAGCTTTTCTGTCAGTATTAAAGGATATGGCCCAGATTCTTCAGCCTTTCCAGGCACAGGCAGAGTGATTGCAGATATCAAAGGTGCAACTGAGAGGCTTCCCTCCTCCCTGCCCTGGTAAACTCTTGGGGGCTTCACTAGGGATCTTCCATACCTGCAAAATTTGAGTTGTGGCCAGTTATCATTAATACAATAAAAAGCAAATGGTTAGATATGTCATTACTACCTGTTTTCCCAGATGACTTTCCAAACTGATTTGGTTTATGGGGTTATTTTTCCTATTGCCTCCTCTGGAACACTAATAGGAACTGGGAAACTTGAACCTACTCAAACTGATCTCTTGGTATTTCTCATTCATTTGTGTATTGAGATTATTCCATAATGAGAAAATGTTTGGATTTGTCATACATAATCAAGAAGCTTTGATATGCCATACTTTACCCTACCCAGTATCTCCTACATAGAGGGAATATTCATTGACCTCTGTCATGCTGATACTTTCATTATCTTTTTAGCAGCTTGAAAACTGGCAAGTAAATCTTCTATAGAAGCTCCCAGCACAAAAATGAAACTGAAATATTTAATCCCCATGGAAACAGCTTATCATTGATGGAGGATTTTCCCCCAAAATCAGATTGTGAGCTTCCCAGAACACATCCTGAAAATGGTGATTTCACATCAAAGCTGAAAAGGCAAGTGGGAGGAGGAGAGAGGGGATTTGGGGGAGGAGGGGGAACCTGACTGTTGGTGTTCACCTGGCCTGTGCCATCTCACCCTCCAAGATCTAATTCCTGCGGATTTAGTATACATGTGAGCACTTCCATAGATTATTAAGCACTGTGGGGAGAAGGGCCATTGTTAGGTATTTAATCTGAAAGTAAAGAGGATCATCTTTATTCTCTTCAAATCTAAATCCCTTGTTAGCTTAGTTTCTTAAGAGGGGAACATAATCAGATATTTTTCCCCCAGTACAATTGAGAGTCAGCTTCTTTTTTGTCTTCACTCCCAGAGAAAGGTACAAGTTAAAAAGGAATGCTTACTTTTATTTGTAGCTTTTTTCTGATCACTGAAGTACACATGGTATGTCAGCTCCTTAAATACCTTTATTCTGTTTCTGAGTCTAAACTCTTCCAAGTATTTTATGTTAAGTCTGCTGTGTCACTTTCTGTTTTCCTCAGAGGTTCTCCTTTTGATTGCAGCATTTTAAAATTCAATACCCCATACCATCACACATCAAAACCATCTTCTCTTAAGTCATTTTCCACTCCTCTTAGTGGATCTCTACTTCTAGGCAACAATCAATGCACTTGATTGTTTATGCCATCTTCCAGTGGTGAAAGGAAAATCTGCCATGAATAGCCCAAATCACTTTCCACAATCCATGGTTGAACTAGGTCCCCCTGCCCCTGTGACCCAGAATTTATTTTCTTTCTGCAAGTGACTGTACTGTCCTCATACTCTTTTACGGTAATTCCTTAAATGTCTCAAGTCATGGCACTTGGACTACTCTTTTCTGTGGCTTTTGTGCTAGAGAAACACTGCTTAGGTGCCCAAGTTATGTAACTGCTCATGATCTTTGCACAGCTGAAGATGAACAAATGGGTCCCAGCAGTTTCTGTTTTATAAAGGAACATGGTTGATATGGAATACTAGAAATTTTGATGACACATTCAATAGAGGCCAAGGATGGAATTAGCATGTAATCTGAATTACTGCAGCATGCTGAAACATCTCTAGATCAAACCAACTTCTTGTCAGTGCAAACCACCCTCATATACTTAAACCATTTGGATTATTCCTTTGGAACCCAGACGGTCACAGAATTCAAAAGATTATGTCCTGAGCATCCTTTATCCAAATGGACTTTGGAGTGGCAATATACTGAAGGCAAGGTGGAACCTCAACACTGCAAGCAGCTTTATATGCATCCATGTAACTATATTCAAGCAGAGTCTCTTAAACCATTAGGACCCTTAATCAGGAGACTTCCACCGAAAGCCTGAGACACTCAGCTTTGCTTCTTGTAAAGAGATATTTGTGAAAATGTCTGGCCTTCCATAAACACCACTCAGTCATGGTGAGCAAGGGGATGGGGCGTGAAGGACTTAGTCCTTCCTCGCTCAGGCAACATATCATTGACTTCCTTCTGAAAAGAAATAGTCCACTTTTATTAAAATTTGGCAAAAAGCAAAAGAAATATGAAGAGTAGCACAATCCCAGCAAGATCCCCATAAGGTCTCCATGTGGTGCATGGATGCTGGGCAAAGTTACTCTTCAAGCTGAAATCATTAGTCTGCCTTTGAAACTGTTCCAAACTCAACTCCTCTTTAGGAAGCACTGAAAAAGAAGCAAACTTGTACCAATCATGATGGCAATTTTAGTGACTTTCCGTTTCAAGACACTCTTTTTTTGAGTAAGGAATTTCAGTTTGTTTGTGACCCGATGTAATGCTTGCCAGATTCATTGATCTGTGGGTAGGTTGCCTCCTTCTCAAATTTGCTTTGTTTGATGGTTTTCTATGAACTACCTGTAAAACAGTGGGGCAAAGAGCCTTTGTTTTCCCATTTCCCAATGAGGCTTGATATATTGATGTTTGTAAAGCACATGGTAGTTTCTTCTTGGGGATTTCAAAGGTCTGCACTCCTGTCTAGTCTAAGTACCCTGACTTCAGCAAAGCTATGAACTAGATGAATATCTCCATCTTGTGCTAGTAACTCCTTACTAATCTTATTAAATCCTTTCCAGATCCAGATCAATATCTAAAATGCACTCTGTCCTGTAATTAATCTGATGAGCCATGTTTACAAGTCCCTTCAAATTTTTCTTTAGAGATTTTTATTTTAAAATTAAACTGGTTTAGCAGAAGCAGGGTCATGATCTCTGTTCTGCAGTACCTTTTTCATGCCCTTATTAAATCCTCTATACTGAGCGCATTCAGTAATTCAATGATTCTGCCTGGTGAATAGAATTGGATATCAAGGTCTTAAAGACACTGCAGAGGGTCAGGTCTGGCAGTTTGATGGCTCATGTGTGAAAGGCATCAATCAGACCAGCATGACAGATTTGTGGATTTGTTCATCAGAAGCACAAATGTCTGATTAAGTGTGTAGAACTACATGAGTTAGAGCAGTGTCAGCTCTCCTGGCTCCTACCTCATGCAGTCAGGTGTCCTCACCAGTGCCTGGTCTGCTTCAGCTCTTGAGAATAGGGTCTGCATCTTGGAGAGGATAGTTTTCTGTCACCTGGCTCTTATGGAGCAATGGGCTATTCAATAATAAGTGATGAACTACTAACCAGTCATTAGTGCCACTAATTGGTGAGAGCATTAAACCATCTTAGCTTCACTGTCCTCCAGAAAAATGGGCATGTGATCTTAGCTCATTAGTAGAAGATAGATCATAGATGACAGCAAGTCTTAGGAGTAAGCTGTAGGAACAGAAGGAATGATTGGAATAATATTGTGACCCAATTTTATTGCTGTTGGCCGACAGTCACAGAACTCACATGTCAGAGTGCAGCAGGCTGTAATGAACACACTACAGTTGTGTCCAGGCTCAAAACCACAGCTGACTGATCTGTTGGCAATAACTTCCAGTTTGAACAGGAGGTTGGACCGTAGACATTCACAGGTCCCTTCCAACAAGCCTTTCCTTGCCCTGTCCTGTCTTGTTGCACAATGCACAAATGTTCTTACCCTAGTGTCAAAGGAAGGGGTCTAAGGATGGGAAGAAGATAATGGATACGCACACAGGGAATCGTTAGAGAGCTAGAAACAGTATCATGATGTTGCTTTCTTTTTATTCACCAGTCGTTAGTATGCTTCTTTGGAAGGGACTCAGCTAACCGAAGGCATCAAGAAGGAGATGCTGAAGAGGCTTATGGCAACAGGGACAACAGGAAATGCAAGGCTGAGACAAAACAGTGAGATAGTGGCTGGACAGCAAAGCAGTCTGCACCAACCACAGAGACTACCAAGTCCCTAGAGTTTTCCATGGAAGTCTCAAGTTTTTCCTGTTTAAAGAAATCACAAACGTTTTTGGCCTTAGATTTAAGGCTTTCACATGAGACACAAAGAATATTGCACAGCTCAAAATGCAGTACTTGAAATCACTGAGGAAGTGTCACCTCTCAGACAGTACAGGAGATGCTAAAGGTGCTCAAAGGTCCTGAAAGGAGGCTTAACCCAACCTTTTTTATTATTTAAAGCTTATATAAGCATAGAATTGTTTAGGTTGAAAAAGACCCTAAAGATCATTGAGTCCAACCATTAACCCAGCCTGCCAAAGCCACCACTAAATCGCATCCCTAGGTGCCACATCTACACCTCTTTTAAATATGTCCAGTGATGGTGACTCAACTACTTCCCTGGGTAGCTTGGTCCACTGCTTAACGTCCTTATTAGTGAAGAAATTTTTCCTAGTATCCAATCTAAACTTTCCCTGTTGCAACTTGAGGCCATTTCTTCTTGTCCTGTCACTTGTGTGAGAGGTGAGGAGAGAAACGGACCCTTGTGTCCCTTCTGTAGAGACTGAAGGTATTTATCAACACTTCAGCTAACGATTCAAATTTCTCAGGTCTCAACTGCTCTTGTGCCCAGCTCAAGTACCTTGTACCAGGTACATACCCTAGTTTGGATGTAGAGACCATTTAAGAACATCTTCCTTAGCTCTGAGGACATTTGCATGCCTCACTGTTCCCCTTGCATGATGAGGAAAGCCTAACCCTCCAGCTTGTGCAAATCACCCCACAGATATGGCACTTTCGCATTATAATTTTAGCCTGGGTCTAGTGACCCAGCTCTGACTGGGAGAGCTAACTTGACCAGCCAGAAAATGGCAAGCTCGGCTCTGCAAAGAGCTGCTCAGCTGGGCTGCTGCTGCGTGGGATGGAAGGATGAGAAACCCTTCTGGGTTGAAATCTCTGTCTGTGGGCTTCACTGCAAGGGTCACAGATGCATCCCTGTTCCTGCAACTAAATTTTAGAAGAGTGCTCAGCATTGTGTATATCCCAGTGTGAGGTGGGAGTAAGGGAGCAGCTCAGGGACTCTTCCTCTCACCCTTCACCCTCAGGGGAATTAAACATGAGAGCTAAGTGCTTGCTTTTTCTGAAGCTATTACTGGCAACCAATGCAAAATATCCCTTTTCAGGACAAGTAAATGACCTGCTAAGTACAAGCTATAAAAATTCAGGTCATGTTTTGTGTTTCATTAATATGCTGCCTGACAAAGCCTTTGCCTGCTGGGGCGCTCTGCTGGGGAATGGGAGTTAGAAAACCCTTAAGGATTTCTCACTGTCATTATGAGATAGAAAGGCAAACAGACTTCTAAAGGAAAGAAGGCTCCCAAAGGACAGGCTTTGTGTCTTGATCCCATGAACAGCCACAGGAGGAGGCAAGTAATGCCATTTACACACACAGTCCCAGTAGTGTGGAGTTCGAATGCTTTTACGTTTCACTAATAGCTGGGCTTGACTGTCCCAGAAATCAGTAGAAAGGTTTTTCTGATTGCAACAGGCAGTGGACCAAAAATGTTATTCAGACACAGAAATATTTGCAAAGTTGGTAAGGAGAGGTAGAACAATATTAATCAGAAAGAGAATCTAAGGGAGGCTCTCTCTGAAATACTTTTCTACAAAAATCATAGAATTGTTTAAATTGGAAAAGATCTCTTAAGATCATTGAGTCAAACCATTAATCCAGCACTGCCAACACCACCACTTAGCCATGCCACATCTACACCACATTTGTACCTCTTTTAAACACTTCCAGAAATGGTAATTCCATCACTTCATGGGCAGTGCGACCACGTTATCAATGGAAAAATTTTTCCTAACATCCAATCTTAATCTTCCCTGGTGCAACTCGAAGCCATTTTCTGTCATCCAGTCACTTGTTACTTAGGAGAAGAGGCCGACCCCCACCTTGCTAAAACCTCCTTTCAAGTAGTTTGTAGAGAGTGATAAGACCGAGCCTCTTTTTCTCCAGGCTAAACAAACACAGCTTAGCTGCTCCTCATAAGACTTGTGCTCCAGACCCTTTAGCAGCTTCATTGTCTACTGTAGTCTTTGGGCCAGTGGCATCAAGAATTTACTGGAGAAGGTTGTTCTTTCCACATAAAACTGTCTTTCAGAAATCAGAGAACTGTGTGCCTGCAGAGGACATCCAAGGTGGGTTCAGAGGGTGCACCCCTTCTAGCTGTAATTACAGGGATTTCCCATATAGGATGTAGGGAGGATGGACCTTCATTCAGATGCTTGACTAAGGCTGGATTAACAATCTACAGACAGATTCTGTATCCAAAGCCTTTTCCCTGTATAGGGAGTTTGGGCTTGAAGGAATTAGAAAAGCATTAGGTTTTGCTCTTTGCAATATTGAGTAGGATGCATCCCACCTTCCTATCTGAGTTCTCTGGGCTTGCAGGGTGGTAACTGATGTGCTGGCAGTGAGGTCAGGTTGTCCTGCCTGGGGCTGAGGTCTGTCTTTCTGCCTCCAGGTCAGTCCCCATCCTCTCACCTGTGCTGCTTCCTCAACTACAAGCAGATAAATTGAGTTTCACATGGAGACCATGGAGGCCGAGATGTATCAGACAGAGCCAAAACGTAACCTGACAAGTCACTGCCATTCAAAGGGTTATGAATATTTCCTTGAGCCACCAGGTATTTTCAGGTTTGACATCCAGGTGTCCTGATGAATTACTTCTTTCCAAAGGTGGTTTTTAGGGACCTGGCTGCTTTGTGTCCTCCTTTGTGTTGTACCATGTACTTTGTTCTGTTCAGTGCTCCTGCCCAGAATGCCAATGTTTTGGAGTAGAACCATCAGCCCAATTCCAGCAATAGTCAGCCTGCAATAAATGCACTGATTCATAGTTTATTTTCAAAGCCAGAAGGAATTGCTATGCTGATCTGCTCTGACCTCAAGAATTCAGTGGGCTCAGAAGTATTTATAGCTCTGCCTAGAGCATTCTGCTATGTATTCAAGTGAATAAGGAAAGTAAAGAGCAGCTTCCCTGTCTCAGCGTAGGTTTGACAGCCACTACAAGCTCAGCTGCTTTATTAAGGTATTGCCCTCAGTAACTGACAGGGCAGATTAGCCCTGATGATTGCAAACTTCTGGGCAAAGAGCCACCCACACATAGCACTTGTGCATGTATCTATGGCCTGACTGCAGCAGAAGCAGAAATAAGTTCCCGGTGCAAGGACAGAGACCTGGGTCTGTGTTTCTTAGTCTTCACAGTAAACCTGTCTTGCATCTTCTCTTGAGGGATCATCTGTTCTATGTTCTAAACATATTGAAGCAGCCCAAAAGATGCATAAGATCACTGGATAAGATGGTTGAAATAAGCTTAGGAATAACAAATAAATTGTAGGGAGGTTCTAGAGAATACCAGGACAGAGCCATCAACTGCAGCTGCTACAGCTCTCCCAGTATAATATTTCTCAGTGTGTGTTCCCTGTTTTGTATTTGGGGTCACAGGCTAAATCACAGGATGCTCCAGAGCACCATGGTGTTACATGTCAGATGTGGTGATGAACTGACCTGCTTAAAGCTCAAGCACTCCACGAAGATTAGTTCTCTTCTATGTGTGGAACCGAGATCATTAAAATTGAAACAATGCTAAAAGTTACCTCGCTTTCCACTTGCCATGTCCTGTCTTCATGCCTTGCAGCATGCAGATAGTCTCCAGGCCATTTGTCTTTCTCCTGTGCTTTAATTCAGTTACCTTAGCTCTTGATGTGTGGCGAATGTCCAACCAGAAACACGAGCAATAACCAACTATATTAACTAGGCAGATTAGCTAGTTTTTCTTCCTGTTCAGTCTCAGATTTCTGCAGGTTAGTGCCATGCAAATGCTTTTGGACTGCCAGTGTGACAAAAGAATGCCTTCTCATTATTTTTAGACTAAAATGGAATTTACAGTATTTCTTAGAATATGATTTTCATAGCTAAATTTTGCTAGAGTTCTGATTGACATGTGTCCCACCAGGTTCAAATTCCCCCGAGACCCTGCCTTTTCCACCAAACTGTATTGGTGAGTGAACATATAATTCACTAACATCGTACATCCCTTGGATGAAATCCCTGAGAGGGAAAGTAATTGCCTTTTTACATGCACAAGTGGTAAAATCAGCTGGAGCTAATGCTTTGATAGTTAAGAAAAGCAGTTATTAATATTTCTGCATGGAAGTAGCACAGCCACGGAGGCCCTCGCAACAATGAATCTCAGTCTTGGGCAAAGTATATGCAGTCATCTCTAATCTGTTCCATCTCTCCCCAAGCAGCTCACCCAGCAGTGTGATCAAATTGCCTGGAAATGTCGTCATTGGGCTTCATCTGGCGCTATCTCCCCTTCTGTCTGGGTCATTGATTTCCTCATCTCTCCTCTGCCTTAAAACTCACATCATACATTAATTTGTGGCTCTCCAGTACTGAAGAAGCTGCACTGTGCCTTCCCTGCTCAACACCAGCAGCTTTCAGCCTCTGAAGTGTCCTTCAACTGCTGCTCACATGAAGATCTCCTGAATGTGTCTCAAGTGGCCTCCCTGCTTGCTACACAACAGCATGTGCTCTGCCAGCTTTTGTTTCATCACAAGAGAGCTTAGAGCTGTTCTGCTTTCGGAAATTGGGTAAGATTCGGTCTCCTTCCTACAATGACTCAGTGTGCTGGAGAAATGACTTCTGCCTTGTACAAGCAACTACTGTGGAGCTCTCAGAGCTGTGCCAGTCTCTGCTAGCCACCAGCTGCCCTCTGGGGAGCCCCTTCACCAGCAAAGAGCTGAGGCTGCTCCACGCTCTGGTCTTATGATTGCTAAATATAGAATCCATTGATAAATAACATAAATGCATGAAGGGCACAAGAACCAGTAGTTGTTGCGGTTAACTGATACAGCCTTTTCCTCTGTTCTTTTGCCCATGTCTCTGTGACCTTTCAATATCACTCTCTGCTTTTTGAGTGGACATCTCTGCACACTGGATTCATACCTAGTTCTCATTGCAAGAGTGACCAGGATTGGGCCCTCAGCATGTCATTCAGCCCAGAGAAATGATTCCATAAGAGATAAAGTCTTGTCTGGCAACTGATGCTGTGGTCACTCTCTGCTTGCACTGGTCAGTGTTGCCCGGTCTGCTGCCATCATTTAATAGCCAGGTATCACTCAGATCCTGTATCAGCTCTGTTGGCTGAGTTGAAGCCAATTTGGGCATCTACAAAACTTGCCTGCTGTGGGTTTGCACAGCTATTTCCAAGGATCTAATCTAGCCAGCAGAAACTTAATTTCCTTGTGTTTTATTAGGACTATTAAAGTCCCACTTTTCCTCAATACTTGTGAACTGAGTGCATCTGACATGGAATTAAGTGCAAGATGGTAAGACCTCAAATGTGAAGCCCTTAATCCTAAATTAATGGTGATCTTAATGGGAATAATTCCATTCAAGGGAAGTGGCAAATAAAACGAGTCTATTTCCCTAGGGAAGTGTGTTCTTTTATAAGTGTCCGCAGATCCTTGCCCTTCTAGAAACCAAATTGGCAGTTTCTTTGTTTTGCAGCCAAACTCCTCATCCTAGGCCTGGAATATATTTTAAAAAATATTTCTAGAGAATCCCTTGTTATAAATAACCTGGAGAAGGGAGGTATTCCTAAAACAAAGAGCAGTAGGTTGCAAAAGGGTATGGAGAAAGGGCTGATCTTTTTTACTAGAGAAGAAAAAAATCTTGATATTGAAGCCGATGTTTGCAGTGTGTGCTCAGGATGAGTCACACGAAAGGCAAATTGAGATAAAAGACTCCTGAAAGAAAATGACTGATTTTAATCTCTGTATCACTGCTTACATGGTCTTTGCTGTAGAAATAAAAGCACTGCACTCCCCTGTAATGTCTCCTTAAAGGGGCAGTTCCCCTGAGCTCCCTCTCTGTGTGCCCTCACTGTATGTTCTCCATGCATAAACCTCTCAGGAGGTTTTTTCTTTATGACGTATTTATAGAAGCTGCTCATGGTCAGCCTGTCCCAGCCCTCCTGCAGCTGTTAGAGCCACACCATGTCCCATCTCTGGTCTCTAGCCTCACCAGCTCTGAAGCAGTCATATGTGAACTTTTATCACGTTTCTGTAGTTGCATGTAAATATCACTAGATGTCCTCTACTGCTAAGTAGCTTTAGCGTGGTCTATGCTAAGCACCAGAAAAAATCAGTGAAATCAATCTCAGCTGTTAAAGTTGTCTATTCCATAGCTTCATTGTTCCTAGTCCATAGATGCACAGCAATATTTCTCATCCACAGCCTGAAGGAGTGATCTGCTACCTCTGACCCACTGGACTTACAGTGGCAGCAAATCTACTGTATTGGTTTAGTGAAGATTTGGAGCCAACTGGCAGTGGTAGGAGCACCTCAAGTTTTTCCTTTGCAGCTCATTCGAGACTGAACCAACAGACAGCACTCAGGCTTTTGTCTCCCTGTGTTCTCCAAATTCAACACCAAGGGACAAGCCTGCAGGGCTACACTCTAGAAAGATCTGACACAGTGCAGAATGGTGCATGCATCTCTGCAGAGTGCAGTCAGGTACAGCTCCCTGCTCCAGCACAAGCTGTCTGCCCTCCAGGCAATGATGCCAGCAGCACCTTGGGTTAGCTCATGGGATGGCCACCACATCCCCTCAAACCCCATCTCCATCTTCTGATTTCTCTGCAGGGATGTGGAACTGGCAGGAACTTGTACAGACAAAAATCCTACCCATTGGTTGCACTGTTCCTGCAGAGAAAACATTACTTTTTTCTGTGCAAGCAGTCCCTGCCTTGCTGAGGTGCTGTGCAAGCCCTTGTGCTTGCAGCTGCTCACTGAAGAATTGGGGCAAGGGAAGTGTCCCCAGCAGCCAGAAAGGCAGCTGCCAGCAAAACAAGCCAAGAGGCTCATGCTGCATTAACCCACTCAACTTTAGCATGGGATAATAAACAGCCAAATTCATCTAGACCTAATAGAGAAAAATTATGCTATATAAATAATGTGTCCTCTGATTTAGAGAGAGTTCGCCTGAAGTAAAATCTGACCTGAGCAGTTCAGAGACTGTACGGTCACTTTAATCTATTCTGTGAAGCTGAAACAGACTGGAAATGTCATGTGCTCAAATCTGTATGGGAGGAAATGTTGGCTGAAATTTTAAGACACTCTTTTCTTTTAGCTTTGTATTTGGTTCCACAGTTTGAAGCATCACTCATCCTGCACTCACAACCCCCCAGGGAGGACTGGTAAAGGGGAAGCTCTTCATGCCTCTGCCTCTGCTGTCAAACTGAACGTGATGTTTTGTTTGAAGACTCCTTGGGGTGACTCAGCAGGATACAAAAATGCACTTAAATAGGAGTTGTATTGTATAAGTGCTCAACCACAGCAGCAATTCCCCTTTAGCAATGTTGTTAATGAATACACACTACAAGAAATCTAATGCTGCTCCAGATACTGTCTGGAATTGAAAGAAGACCTTTTGGCTTTCCTCTTTACATAATTTTAGTATTTCTTATGGGCAGGAAGGCTACTGGAAACTGACGGATAGCCTGGATATCCGACGTACAGGAACCAGACCACGGGCTTTTTCTCTCAAACTGACTTTGGTATGAAACGTATCAGAGATTTTCAGGTTTGGGTGTCTGAATATTGGACTTGGTTTGCAAACACAGCTATCTCCACAGAAGCAGAAATGTGCCTGCTCTGAAGGGCAATCTGTTGAAGATGTCCAAATACAAAGCTGGATGCTCAGATTTAAATATCTAAACCTGAAATCTTTAGCCTACCGATCCCAGCACTGCTGTCCCCCCAGCTTTTAGTGACATTTCCACACCTTCGAGGGTATATAAATGATCTGCTATGTACAGCCTTGCCAGTTCTCTCCTCACTGGTGGCAAGATGTGCTGATAGCAAAATCCACATTCCTATTAGCCAGTCACCTCCATCGCTGCACTGCGCACTGCAGTCTGCCCTGGGAAATTGAGGATACTCTTTTGTCTTAGAAGGTAAACTTGTAGCCAACAAAGAAGCTGGGTTTCACACCAAATTCAGGTGGAAACGTGACAAATGCATGTCTTACAAACCCAGCTATTGATTCACGCAAACAAAATGCCTCTTTCCCTCAGTCCGGTTGGGGAAGCCTGTGCGGGTCTTCCTGAATATGACTCCTGTGTCTCCGGATGGGGTGAGATTAGTGGAGAATTTGCAGGGTGAGCAGTCTCAGGCTTTGCAGCCAGGTGTGCTATGGCAGCTTGCTGTGGGTCTGCTCCCTCTCACCTCCTCCATGCTGCTGGACCAGTGCAGATTTTGAGACAGACACTCGTGTGTCTTGTTTGTAAAATGGTAGTGTGCTCCTCTCTGCCTTACATTTACGTGGGAAAGACAGCATGGAGTCTGTCTTGTTTCATGCTTGCTACAGCACAGTGCCAGACTGCCTTGGGTAGACCTTTTTGGGGAGTCCTGGAGTGAATGTAATGCTAATTTGGCACAGGAGGGGAGCTGGGGCTGTTCACTTGTGTTTAAGAACCATTTCAAATTCGTACCTCTGCTTTGCCAGCCAGCAAGCAGATGGGCCTTGACCCAGTAAGGTAAAACAGCAGCTGCCTAAATGCAGCCCTCTGAGGTGCTCTGAGTGCTCAGCATGTCCCTGGGCATCCCCCAGGGTTGTGCCAAAATGCTTCTGTGGTAGCACAAGGGGCACAGCCACCCCAGCCCATCCTTACTGCCATGGATCATTCTCACATGGCCATTGTCAGCACCCTCTGTGAGGGCAGCATGTGTCCCTAAGTACGTGCCCGTGTGGGAGCAGCGCTTTACTCCTGTCGGCTGCAAGGTGTGAGGTGGCAAAGGCGAGATGTGACGTGCTGCTTTGGTTCTGTCTCCCAGAGCCAGCCAAGGGTGCAAAGGAGAGGTAGGAAAAGTAACCACTGTCCATGTCTTCCCCCTAGGATGTGTATTAAACGCAAACCCGGTAATTGCGATGAAAGTCGATGAGGCTTCCTCGTATTTAATATGAATATGAGGTGGAATATGAGGGGAGTGGGGTTAGTAGTATCTGGTTCTCAAAGCCTCGATGTGTGCTGCGTTCATGTGACTTGAACGGCGCTTGTATTATCCCGTGCCCTCCGGCTGCTGCCTCGTCCGCCCGGCAAAGAAACGGCTGTTTGCTCTGCTCCTCCTCGTTTGCTGGCGGCGGCACAAACCCCTGGGGCCCGGAGGGTCTCTCCGCTCCCCTTCAGCCACAACCCCCCGGGGCCCGGGGTGCCGAGCTGGCCCAAGCCACCGGCCCGGGCGGCTTAAGGTGCCGCCGCCGCTCCCTCTCCGCGGTCCACCTTAACGCGGCGGCGGCGGCGGACGGGCCCATT